>CM032893.1:29536918-29651918 GCA_019176425.1 Megalops atlanticus
GGTGTTTCTTTAGCTAAAGGGAAAGTGAGACGCTGCACGCTAAGGAGGAGACAGGTCTACAGCAGCTCCCCCCTCAGGGTCTGACTGCATGCAGGAAACTCTCCTCCGGAGCCCCTCACCTGGGGAGCCCCTCACCTGATGTCATTGTTGGGGGCAGCTAACACAGGCCAGAGATGTGCTGCTCCCAGCGTTCCAAACGGTGTGCACTGATTGGCCGGTCAGTAACAGCGGCGGGACAGAGATGATGTGAACACGGTACTCAGCAGAGCCCACTGAGAGAGGCTGAGCACACAGGGGCCCACCCATGCAATCAGCCGCACTCCTGAGCCCCACAACACCCCCACACCGCCACTGCAGCCAGCACACATACCACCAACACGGATCATCAGCAGCAGCAGCGATGGGATAGATACCCTTTACCACAAACAGGGACTGACACAGGCTGCAGGGATACAGATCTGCTTTGGGGTTGACACCAGCCTGGAGGACAGACACCATCTGTAAGCTGTGGGATAGAGCCAACAGCTGCAGGAACACGCACCAGTAAGGTTCTTTTTATGGGATGGGGTGAGGGGGGGATCTGCTGAAACATTACAGGAGGTTTTAAATGGGTCATGTCCTGCCAGGTCATGTGCTGCTGATGTCAGAAACATGGCATGAAAGGAGAGAAGTGGAGCAACGGCAGTAGTCACGCACAGAGGAAGTACAGACTCGTGGTCCTGAGGTGACAGGAAAAGTCGCAATCGACAAGCGTACGTGTAAGTTCACAGCATGAGGTCATTGCCTTTTTCGGAAGCCTTCCACTGAACTCTGCCGACCTCCTCTGACCCCTGACTGTACTAACAAACCAGAGGGAACCTGAGCTTTGGGCTTTAAGACTCCAAGAGCCTCTTGACTCCTTTTCAAATCCAGCCCAGTGGTGTGAAGTCCAGGCAGCCCATCTGTGAAGCAGCGCTTCCCACCATCTGTGAGAGAATTACCTTCACCTGCTTTCCAGCTGTGCCCTGCTTCTGCCAGCTGATTATAGGTTGAAATGCACTTCTCTTCAGTCAAATCCTCCCGTAAGTCTCGGTGTAAATACTGCCCTCCTGCCATGACACCACCCTTTTCAGCCAACAGGTCCCCCTCTGTAGGCCAGACTGCCCATCCCCAGAAATCACACGCACCTGACCGAGGCGGAGCAGGGCGGGGCAGAGGCTGACCGAGGCGGAGCAGTTTGCATTCAGCGGTGGGGCGTCTCGTCGTCTCGTCACTGCCAGCGCGTACACCTGCCCCGATATGTTCCAGCGAAACGGCGTGCGGTGAAGACGGCGAGGCAGGCGACTCCTGAGCGCAGCGCCACATCGCTATCCGCACAACACGAGTGCACCGTTCAGCTCCTTCCCCCTTCTCAGTTCACCGACTCACACTCTACAACATACCCGCTAAATTTCACTTTGAAATCTCTTACAATTCGTTAGTGAGTGCTCATAATTTAGAAAAGTTTGGACACACTTGAGATAATGTGAAACATGCATTCACAGACACTGTCTAAAGACTTATGCTTAAATGCTTGAAATTTGTTTCTTAGACAAATAGAAATAGTGAAGTTGATGCCTTTGTATAATTTTTTTAGAAAGAAATTCAATTTTAAAAAATGTTACATTCTTCTAAGTAGCCAAAAAAATATTAAGATATTTTTAACAAGTTTATAACACTTTTTGGTCACTGCCTAATTCCATGTTATTTCATAGTCTTGACGTCTTTATTATTATTCCAAAATGTGGAAAATAGAAATAAAGAATGGTAGGTATGCGTACTTTTGACTCGTACCGTATCTTCTTTGAAAGTATACTGGGCTCCTAATTCAGTGTGGGCAAGTGGTGAGCACAGACATAACTGTCTTCACACTCAAAAACATCTGCGCTGGTGAGCGGCCTCCAACTTCAATTATATAACGTAACTTTTAGCCGATTTATTCTCACACACAGCATGGATAAACCGGAAAGGAAGAAAACATTAAACAAAGATTAACTGGATTTGTTAGCTGTCGGGTTGTATATTTATATCTCCAAATAATTCCCTCCGTCTCGCTTTCTTGAGAACGGCTGTTGTCATGGGAACTGAAGAATTCCCCGGGCCGACGCTGAAGCCAGCTGGTCAGCTTAAACTCACCATGTGCACAGAGGTTACCAACTTCTTAAGCAACTGTTTTTTCCCTTGCAAAACGGTAGGTTGTGTTAGGATTCTGTGTCGCCACAACCTGACACACTAGTATAGCAGAGTCTGGCTTTACTCTGTTTACATTACATTACCTGCCGCAATGAATACGTTCATAAAGAATGCTAAACGGCGACTTTCGCCTCTGACCAACAACTTACTTTGGCTGGCAAAAAAAGATAATTTGCAAATGCTTAGTTCTTCCTAAATATACTATTTGAACACGGGCGGTATCGACTCTATGAGAAACTTGCTGCCCGGTAACTCGAGAGGCTTCGCCCCGCAGACTCTGCTGCGGTCCACCCCGCTTCGCGTCAGTGAAGTTCACCTTGTCTCTGGCTATGGGAGACCGAAGAGGTATTACCGTGTAAACACGGTGCCAAGTTGTGTGTAAACATAACTGTAGACTGTCTGACAAACCGATAATGCGGTCACAAAAGGGCTGGCAAGTCAAGATTCTCCATCTTAACGTCTTAACGTCTGGAAACTAGCGATCAAACTGTTTTAAAGAACATATTGCACTTAAGCATTGGGACAAATCGCAGAACACTGTACAAAAGTTTTACACTACCGTTCGTAGAACAACCGAGAGCGATAGTTGAACGGAAACTTCTTTACCTACGAGCAGACAGAGCACATCCAAGCCGACCAGCATCTTCCTCTTGGTACAGGGCGCCGGGCTGTCAGCGCCGGGGTCCTTCTTCCCAGCACCGTTCTCCTTCAGCGAGTCCCCGACTCCACCGCTGTCAGCAAGGCGCTGCTGAAGCTCCGCGTCCCGGGGGATCATTCCTGGGTTGCTCTGGTTGTATTTATGCATCTTTTCTCCTTTTTCAGATCAGTATTTCAGTTTTGAGTTCCTGTTCACTGTTTATTTACTGGAATGTTTTCCAATTGTACAAAATATTTAGTTACATGCCCTTGTTAATAACTTCAGTGGTACTTAGCTGGTTAGCTAGCTGGCTAAGAATGTGATAAAAAGACCTCACGAAAAAAGTTTGAGTGTAAAATTAAAATCGTCCACCCCAATCGGAGCCTCTTAAATCCAGCCAAAACTGTTCAGTTTCCTGAAAAGGAAAGCGACGAGCTGATGCCTTCACTCGGGTTTCCAACTTTCTCGCACAATCCTCGCAGCAAAGCTTCACCTGCGGTTAAAAGTGGGGTCACGGTGACACACGCCAGTCGTCACCGTCTGAAAATCGATAACTTCATCAGGAAAGTTTAACCATCTTGCGAAACGAGGAGTAGATGACAAATCGCTCGAGTCTATGAACTACCCGGTTAGCGCTGCCATCTCACTTCTCACCGCTAACCCAGGGCTGCTGTTCTGAGTTCGTCCGTCTCAGACCCGCAGACCCGGGCAACGCCGGTCTCCTTGGCCCGGGGTGGTTTTGTCTTCTAGCGTAGTTGTTGCGGCGTTTCTCCCCTGTCCCCCACGCCCATACACAGTGCTCAGCAAGTGTCTCTTCACACAGCGCTTCGCGTCTCGATCGGGTTCACTGTTGTACTTTAGTTTACTCCTATCCTACTCTCTGCCCGTACCGCCTAGCTACTCGTTAATTATTTACTCTGAGAGAACAAATCTCTTTCCCGATGGCTCGCCAAGAACAGCTGCAGGCGACTCGAAGAGGCCGCAAGGTGTGAGTTTCTGTGACGAGATCGATTGCAGCTCTGGCACGATCCCATGCTACTCCCACATTACTCCTGGTTTGAAATGAGCCGCGCCGGGAGGGCGGTTGAGGGTTTCTTTATGCTGCAGGCTTCGGCTGTCTTTTCGCATTGCCACTGGCACCACTACTGGAAGATAATAATGATTACAGTGTATAGAAGCGGCGGAAGCTGTAACAACTCCGAGCAAATGAGGCACAATATAATAATAATAATATTTTTAAAAAATAAATAAATAAATAATAATAATAATAATAATAATAATAATAATAATACCCCCCCCCTTTCTCAGCCAAGATGAGGGTCGCCTCCAGTGCAACATTAATAGAATGGTGATATTGACAGGAGAGTACAGAGTCCCATCATACCAGCCATTTAGTCTGATCAATACGTAGCACTGGATGCATAAACGCTGCATCTGTTCACATTAATGTTTCAAAACAAGGGCGTGTTACGCAACCGAAATGGAAAACTTATTTTCAGAGGATGGAAACATGGAAAGTTAATAAAGGGCATTAGAGAGAAGCCTGCATCTCTGCCTGTTTGCGGGTGGATTTGAAAGCAACAACAACAACAATAATAATAGTAATAATATCAGTGATAATGATATATGACACGTTACTGTGGTGATCTACCCTAAGTTGTGCATTGTGGCACAGGCCTACTCTCACTGCCCCAAGCCTGCTAGCCTGCTGGGAAAGTGATCAGCAACTCTACACAAGAGACTGATGGTCTAAAGGCTAAAGGCCTTAACCTCAAATAAAGACAGAGACCAAGTCTGATACTGACATCGAAAATCAATGTGGGCGTTGGGGTTTGGGAACTTCACATATAACAAAGACTGTTGGTTTGAATCACAGGGTGCTGACTGCTGTTGTAACATTAAGATAACAACATAACTGGAACGGTTTCAGTGAACGCTCAGCAATACACCAGGAGCCAGGTGTTTAACCTGAGGCCTAATGAGGAGGCTAATACGGAGGCTCTTTTAACTGCACATAGTCCTTACCCACAATGCCCAGGGTCTGCTGCACTGACTCCATTAACCACACATAGTCCTTACCCACAATGCCCAGGGTCTGGAACTGTTATTAGACATACCAGTCATTCAAAACGCTTTTCACTGTTAAAAATATAACCAAGAGCACTATTTCCAAGAGAACTATTTGGTAATAAAGTTAGTGATAAAAATGCAAAAATACTTCAAACCATAGGTGAGAGCTTGAGTCCTGTGTTTTCTGCAACTTGATTTTGAAACCTGCAATTCAGTCTCAGCACAGAGGAGCCGAAACAGCCTCCTGCTAACGCCAAATAACATGCTCACTCAGCTGCGGTCACCATCTCAATTAGGCATTTACTACCTGGTCACTGCGTACCTGCAGCGTGGTGAGAGAGCTGTGTGTGTGTGTGTGTGTGTGTGTGTGTGTGTGTGTGTGTGTGTGTGTGTGTGTGAGTGTGTGAGTGTGTGTGTGTGTGTGAGTGTGTGTGTGAGTGTGTGTGTGTGTGTGTGGCTAGAACTTCAGCAGCATCTCACACAGCGACACGCCTGTTTGTGTGCCCTGGGGCCCAACTCTCCATTACTAGAGTTCGATTGAGCTGTTGCAGACTGATCTTTATTTGACATCTGTACATCCAGTCCCCTGTACATTCTTTGTGTAGGGGTCTGTTTGTTGGCCTCTTTGGTCTAACAACTGCATAGGCTTGTAGCAGTGTGTTCAGCATATTTTTAATGTGTCCTTTGAACAGGTGTGAAGTAGCTGACTCAATTTAGCATTGATCAGATGAAGCTGGATACTTGTCTGCCTTTTTTTTTTTTTTATTAAGGAGCTCAAATGAATGGCAATAACTGACAGAGGCAACTGTATTGGTGTCCCCCTGTTACAGAAAGCATCGCTCCAAGAGCCCATATCCATAATAACGAACTAAAAGCAGGAGCTAATTAAATAATATCAGTTACAGACCAGGATTCAATTAACTGCTCAACCCACTCAACACACACACACACACACACACACACACACACACACAAACCACCCTGCATGTGATGACTCTTACCCTGACATTGCCCTCCCACACACTTATGCAGCAGCTGAAGGGACTGGACCAAGCTGCCATGCAATCTGTTTGTCCCAATACCCATCGCTAAAGAAATCACCTTCAGAAGCAGAAACTCCATTATCTGAGTTTCGGACATCTCTCTCTCACTCTCTCATCCTGCATCGCTAACTGCTGTAGGTGCTGGTAACCGTGGCAACCTTCCCCATAGTGACAATTTGCTGAGAGAACAGACTGACCACAACACTGAATGAGGTGCTGTAAACACAATCCACTGCAGCCTTCCCTCCCTGCCTCACACCCGCCAGCCACCTGAAAGCCAGGTGTGACAACAGCGGCCTCTAGTGGTTGTAAGTGTTTGCGTCCTAAATAGGGTCTCTGTAGAGAAGCACACTGGAGCGTTCTGAGACTGAGCATCGGCACCTGCTTCTCCCCCTTGTGGCTTTTTCTGAAGAGTTTTCTGTTGGACAGCAGTATGACACTCTCAGTTCACAGAAATATTATCATGCACACACACACACACAGGCATTCGCACACACATTCACACTTTGAGTCAAGCTTCGCGTGACATCGCACCCACAGAAAATCATCAGTTGTTTGCAACCACAGCCCCTCAGTCTGCTGCCTGTGCGTGCCTGCTTGAACGTGTGTGTATGTGTGTGTGTGTGCGTGTGTGTGTGCGTGTGAGTGTGAGTGTGCGTGTGAGTGTGAGTGTGTAGCATGCCGAGGTCACAACACCTTGCACTGCCTGATCGGCATTTACATACAGACATGTACACGCGTGCATGCACTCCGACACACAGACACACACACTCACAATCTCTGCATGGTGCATCAGCACAGACTGCCTACTGGGCAGTGCTGTCATTTCCTTCTACATGTTATTAATAGTTCATCAGGGTTGAATTTCCTGCACACTAATGTCTTGCAGTCTACAGTGAGGCTCATGTGCGCATTATTCTGAGCCCGTGTGACTCAGCCCTGCCATGTCTCCGAGGCCCAGGCCCACCCAGCACTCGCACCCCCCTGCTGCCCACGAGGACACCAATGCTCACATCCTCTCTCTGCACGCCCACACCCTGCCCCACGGAAGGCCAGAGCGTCCTGTTACAGAGACGAATTAAGAAAACCTGCCGGGGTGGATAATTCGCAGTAAGCGTTCAGATATCGTAATGGAACATGCTGCTCGGCAGGAAGCAGTCAGAGACACAGGAAGTGTGAAACCAGCACTGGCCTCCACTGTTTGAATGCAAAACAGAGCATGTAACACTACTACAAACCTACAGTTAGATACAGTACCACAATAACTCCATTTCAAATTGTTTTTTTATACCAGAAAAGCACCCTGTAAATTAACACTCAATGCAATGTAAAAGTAAAATGTCTGATCAATCCAACCATGGAAAACACACTTGCCTGCCGTGAATAAGACTTTGATTCAACTCAGCATGAATGTTAAAATGCTTTGATACAATCCATCAGAATAAGCAGATGAACACCAGGTACAAATGTGGAGTTAAACTGGTAACAATGGGATATTTCTTCACTTAATCCGCTTCAGTATAAATACAGCCCTCAGGGACAGAGGGCACAGCTGAGTGCCAAACACTTTCAACATTTACCTCCAGTTTCAATCAAAACCACACATCTCCACTGTACAGATTACAACTAAGAACAAAACCCCGCATCATTCTGCAATACCACCCCTCCCCAGGACAAAACATGAGCTCATCCCGGCCATTAACTAATTCATGTGAAGGCACCCAGGACTATGTATTGAAAACCCCACATCGAAACACCGATAAAACCAATACCAGTTCAAATATACCAGCTGAGAACCAATTCAGAACATGAATCTATTCAGCTTAACCATAGCAGTGACCTGAAGGTTGTGCACACAACGCAAGACTGAACTAAACATACAGAGCCAGTCAAAAGTTTGGACACACCTACTCATAGACAAGTTTTTTCTTTATTTTTACCATTTTCCACATTTTAGAATAATAGTAAAGACATCAAAACTATGAAATAACACAAATGGAATTATGCAGTGACCAAAAGTGATAAACAAATCAAAACTCTTATATTTTAGATTCTTCAAAGTAGCAAAAAATGTAAATAAAAAAAATCAGAAAGAAATTCATACATAGGCATCAATTTCACTATTTGTCTAAGAAACAAATTTGAAGTATTTAAGCGTAACTCTTTAGATCTAAATATCTTTGAATGCATGTTTCCCATTGTCCTACTCAGGTGTGTCCAATCTTTTGACTGGTACTGTAAGTAACACCTCATTATGGTGTTTGGACAGGTAATCTCAACCCTCATGGGGCAGAGTGATTTTAGCTTTGGTACTTTTAGGACCTGCGGCTTTAGAAATAATGACCCAAGTGTTGTTTGGCTGAGCATATGAGTTCACAAGAGGGAAAATGAAGTGCCTAAAGAATTACTCTGCTTCATATGCGCAGAATCAATTATAGCCCTGAAAAAGAGTAAGTTAAGATTCTGTTGTGTTCGTTGAGAGCCCAGCATAGGACCCGTGGCTGCAGCTCCTGGTGTGACCACTAGAGGACAGCAAACACCCACTGATGCTGTGCGTTTCATTATGGGAGAGGGCCCCATGCCTCTCTTGGGGGGGATGAGAGGTAATGTTGGCAACTGAAGGCTGATTCTGCTTTCAGGAAATTGACGCAACAGTTACTAAACCTCGTCACACACGTCCTAGTTGGAGCTTTTTTTCTTTTTAGGATCCTGTCTCCTGTGGTGCACACACATTGGGAAGGTGTATCACTGGGCTCCAAACCTGACATCATTGTTTTTCAGTGAGAGCTCTGCAACTTATCATTAGTGTGTCCATCAGCTTTGTTGCAAGACCATGTGTTTGGTTGGAATAAAGATGCTTTGGAAAAACAAACTGGCCTGTCGGGTGGTGAGGGGGTATCAGCTTGAATCAAACTGGTTTTTAATGTTATCACACTGCCCTGACTGCACCTCACCACTCAGTGTGAAGGCGACAGTCGCTTTTGTAGCTTCATAGTGTTACTCTTTAGTAGCCGGTTATAATGTAATTTAAAAGACAGATCGTTGCATTTCTGTGACTGAGCCTTGATTCTCACCCTGTTTATTTAGCACTATGACATGCATGGTGAACACAAACAGCCATGCAGTCGGCCTACAGCTCCGTCATTCCCCCGAGAACAGCAGAGTGCCATGCCCAACAGCTGCCACCAGGGGGCGCTGATGGCTCAGCTGTCAGGCGGCTGGTGCCAGTGCAGGTCCAGAAGAGGTCCAGTGCATGGACGTTACTGACCTCATCCGGGGGAGTGGCGTGATTTGGCCACAGGGTGGCGTGTGTGAGGTACAGCTTGCGTGTAGACACTGTGTGGGGACCCAGATTTACCCTCAAATCAGTCAGTTATGAGAGAGCTGCTCTTTCATCTGATCACACCAGCATGCACACTGCATGACCGGGCCAAAAAGGGACCGTCCACAAAGCTGATTCGTAGATGTGCAAGATACTTCTTGAGAAACAGTGTGAGCTCCTGGAGGAGTGTCAGAGGTGCGGTGTGGTGTATTTTTTTCTCTGTTCTTGTGTTTTTATTATATTTTTTTATTATTATCATTTATTTATTTATTTATTTATTTAGTTTCTTATGTGTTTTCTCTTAATGCTGCTTTTACTTGTACTCTTTATTCCTTTTATTTATGTATACTTGTATTGGTATTCATCTGCCTTGACTGGAAAGCACTTTGGGTCAACTCCTGTTGTTTTTAAATGTGTAACAGCATTATGACATCATTATGACATCATTGGACTGCTCTGCATCAAACCAGATGCTGTTATTTTGAGAGCTCTGTGAATTGCCACTAACAGATTTGGCAAACCGGATGCAAGAGCTTGTTGACTATTCTTAGCAGTCACAGCAGCCTTGCAACTGATGACTCAACCCCTCTCCCACTCTGATGCTCTGTTTCAGTCAGAGCAAGTGGGTAAAGGTGTTGATATGACCGCCATCTGAGTCCTTACAGAGACACAGAGACTGTACTGCCAGGGATGGTCTCTGGCTGCGCCCTTCTCTGATCACAGCTGCAGATATGCCAAATGGAGCAGTTGTGAAAATCACAGTACACCACAGTACACCACAGTCTTAAGTGCGCATAAGCCAAGCATGCAGCCTAATGCCTAACAGCTGCCCTGTGGGAGGAACAGCACCCCCTGCTGGGAATCAGGGCACTGTGAAAAGATGACAGGTTAAACCTGGCCTACATATTACAGCAGTTCTGTCTGGTAGGAATGGGGTACACATACTACACATGCTACCATAGTACTATTTAATTACTGTTAAATACTATGTTAAGTACTATGTTAGTAAGAGTTGGGGTGGTCCTCTGATCAGATGACGCTGTGAGGCAGGCTGAAGTTGATTGGCAGATGAAACTGAGGCTGGTTGGAGTTGATTGGCAGATGAAAGTGAGGCTGGTTGTAGCTGATTGGTAGATGAAACTGAGGCTGGTTATAGTTGATTGGTAGATGACGCTGTAAGGTGGGCTGTGGCATTTGTGGTTGAGAAATTGAGGATGTTGTTGAAGAGTTGCACTCTGAAAGGGACATTTTCTGCACTTTAGGCTCTCTGATGAGGGTCTGGGAGTTTTCAGGAATGAGGTAATGTCAAGGTGACAGCCAGGTAACATTTATCATCCTCCCACAGAACACAAACACACACACACACACACACACACACACACACACACACACACACACACACACATTACATACGCATACTCTCTACACACATTTAAATTCAAATACATAGACACACATTACAGGCAAAGAGATGAGCAGTGGGCTGCAGTGTGAGTCACAGACGCACAAAGTTATGGAGAAGTGCATCATGGGAACTGCGTTGTTGAGGAACTGTTGGGGATATAAACTCAGTAAGCTCAATGAAATGCAGCGATTCAGCCCAGCTCTGTAACCAACACTCACACATACACACACAGTCACTAACATTCATATACACACACTCACACTCACACATACACTCTCACAAATACCCAGACACACACTCACACATACACACACACACACACACACACACACACACACACTTCTTACACATGCCCACAACAACCTCTACATAATAGACACATTTCCAGCCAAACACAAATACACGCACTGCATACACACAGACACACCCTCGCACACACAGCTGTGACATTTAGACTTTCACACTGAATTCCCGTTGCAAAATGGGAACTCGACATGTTCCCCAGAGCGAGCAGTTTTTGTTCTCCTCTGGAGAGGAGCGGCAGGCTTGCGGTTCGGGGCAGCCTTGCGACACAGAGCGAGTGAAAGCGGCAGGGTGCAGTGCGTCACGGCCTCCCTTATCGCCTCCATCTGCTCTCTGACCCGCTTCACAGCACGCCACTTCCTCCCGCTCGGCCTGCGCGGCCAGCTTCCCGGCAGCATCTCCCAGCGCACGATATTAATCTCAGCCTTATTGACTGTAAATGAAGCATCAATTACTGCTAATGAACGCAAGACAGAACGAGCACGCAAGCAGGGCCTGCGGGGGGGGAGTGGAGCAAGTGTGGGAGAGATTGAGGACGACTGACTGAGTGGGTTTGTGGAGTTTTACTAAAGTAACATTTGTGTGCCCTCTGTACCTCACTGTATTAATGGCTGGTTACACCTTTATTCTCGTGACCACAGCAATGACCGCTGAGCCTGCGGGGGGTGCACGCCTGCCACGACCGTCTGCCACACTACAAATCCCAGAGTGCACCAGGAGGCGGACGCCAGCAGTCCGCAGGCAGGTGCCTGGGAGAGTCCCCGGGGGGGGAGAATAGGGTGACGAGCCCTCCCCTCCTTCCCCACAACCCCGCCAACCTACTCACTCATAGTGCTCGGCCAGGGGGCCAGTGGAGAGAGCTGAGGAAGGCTGAGACAAACTGAGGACCAGCCCAACAGCAGCAGCCCAACAGCCCAACAGCAGCCCAACAGCAGTGGCCCAACAGCAGCAGCCCAACAGCAGCAGCCCAACAGCAGCAGCCCAACAGCAGCAGCCCAACAGCAGCGGCCCAACAGCCTAACAGCAGCGGCCCAACAGCAGGCCAACAGCAGCAGCCCAACAGCAGGCCAACAGCAGCCCAACAGCAGTGGCCCAACAGCGGCCCAACAGCAGCAGCCCAACAGCAGCAGCCCAACGGCAGCCCAACAGCGGCCCAACGGCAGCGGCCCAACAGCCCAGCAGCGGCCCAACAGCCCAACAGCAGCCCAACAGCAGCAGCCCAACAGCAGGCCAACAGCGGCCCAACAGCAGCGGCCCAACAGCAGCCCAACAGCAGCAGCCCAACAGCAGCAGCCCAACAGCAGCAGCCCAACAGCAGCAGGCCAACAGCAGGCCAACAGCGGCCCAACAGCGGCCCAACAGCAGCGGCCCAACAGCAGCGGCCCAACAGCAGCGGCCCAACAGCAGCGGCCCAACGGCAGCGGCCCAACAGCAGGCCAACAGCAGCAGGCCAACAGCAGCAGCCCAACAGCAGCCCAACAGCAGCAGCCCAACAGCAGCAGCCCAACAGCAGCAGCATTGTGGACAAGCCACAGGGCTCTGATCACACACACAATGTCACCTGTCACCCAACTGTTAACATTTCTCAAAATAATTTATGCGCTATGTGCTTTGGTAATTAGCAGGAAATGAGAGCTGCGTTAGATGCAAATTCTCAGGACTTTTTTCATAAATTGAGTTTCTTGGCATTCCATCGGAGACCACATTACTTAATGCTGTGAATGATGTCAGTAAACCCAAACTGACTCTCATGAGTTGATCGCTTGATTCTTATAAGCAGATATATTTAAACAGAGCTGGCATTGGAGGGGGTCTGTTTCATCATTTGTGATGACTATATACAGTTTATTCTTATACCATTCTTACACCAGTGTGTCTTATAAAGTGTTTATTGTAAATAAGTGGATAGATGGCAGGTAAGCAGAATGTAGCCGTGGCCAAGGGCAAGCGCTGAGCAAGCAAAGCCTCCTCTGACACCTGCGCTTTCTCTGAAACGCTCCTCCTTTCCTGCGTATCGCGTCTGACCACCTGCCTGCCACACGCGCCTGCAGCTTAAACGGAACCACTCCAACGCATACGGGAGCCGTAGGGCTTACTCCGTCATGCGAAACAAACCTTTTTACAGAATGAAACGTGAAGCTGATGGGGAAATGATAAAGTCACCGCTCCTGAGAAGCACGTGGGACCTGTGAGCACTGCTGCCCGTGATGGGGATGCTAGCCGCTAGCATGGCTAACTGGAGGGATTCTAGCCGGCTGTCAGCCTTGCCAACGACCAGCACGCAAAGCAAACCTACAAAAACTGACACCATTAAAACATCACAAACGGCAGGGGAAACAGTGTGTTTGCATGAGTCACACTGATGCCAGTGTGTTTCTAACAGCGAACACAATCTGACAAAACCGATCTCCTGCAGCTTCAGCAAAACAAGCGGAAACAGTGCATTCACTGACAACAAAGTCGAGAAAGCAATGAAGTAACACCAACATCTCAAACAAGACGGAGAGACTGCTGGAGGGAAAACTGAGAAGAGACTGTGTGTGTGTGTGTGTGTGTGTGTGTGTGTGTGTGTGTGTGTGTGCATGAGACAGAGTGAGAGAAGAAGAGCCATTGTCACACTACCCCTAAAAATCTGGTCCCAATTTAGAAAATTTGAGTGGCATGCACAAACAGGACACCATTAACCACACACAAATGAGCTTCAGAGCCAAACATATTGCTGAGATCACAAATGTCTGCCTAGATCGACATGTGACCTTAAGTGCAAAGCAATGTAATGCAAAGCAGCATGCATTAGCATGGTTAAATTCACAAAATGCTGAATCTCACTTTCCATTGTAGAGTCTGTAATTAAGAAATGCAAGGCTACTGGTACAGTGGCAAACCTGGCAGAAAGAGGATGCCTGTCTATCCACACCTGCCACCAGCAGTGAGCCACGTAGTTTGGGAGGCAACTGTGAATTCAGGGTCAACAGCTGGAGATCTCCATAAAAAGCAAAGCGTGAGGAAGATCTGCTCACAGCTGCGGGTGTGAATATGGCTTTCATAGCTGGGCTGCAGCCTCTTCTGGAGGCAAAACACAGAGAGGCAGCTGAAGCCGCATCTGTGAATGACAAGTGTAACCATGTCCCATTGTCAGATTCAACTAAAACTGAATACCCACTGTGAAACCTGATTTTTTATATGTATTTTGGGGGCTGATTTGCACCAACAGGGCCTTGGCCTTTTGTTAAGAAATTATGGACTCCAGGACTCCAACTTCAACATCCAATTCGACAGAAGTGGTTACCTGTAAACAAAATAAATGTTCTCAGCTGGAAGTCTAAGCCTCCAGACCTCATTTCAGATGAGCATCTGTGGTTTGATCTCAAGAAAGCATTTCACAACTGCAAAGAAAAAGATCTGCAGTGCCTTGAGCAATTCTACCAGTGTAATCTGTGTCAGGGGAGAATTTACTAAATCCTAACTACAAGGGTCTGAATAAATGTGACCCTTGTATTTTCTGGAATAAATATTCATTTATTGTGAACAACAGGACTTTGTTCTGTGCAATGCTATTTAAATTACATTTTCATTTATATAGATCAAAGATTTTTTTCAATTTTAAGGAGATAAATATCCAATTTATACTTTTTTGATAGCATCAGTTTTGTTTCCGTGACCCATTTTAGAGAAGTATGAATACATACGGAAGGCATAGGCCTATGGATATTGTTACTACTAGCTTCCGTGGTTCAAAAACAAACGATATTAAATTACTGTGAAGGGAATAGTTAACCGACCCTAACTGCGTGTTGTGTGAGTGTATGCACAAAAAACAAACAAACAAACAAACCCAAAAATCGCTCGACGCAGACCTCCCAATCCACGACAGGTGATTTACTGACTCACCGACACCTGTGATCTCCTCGCGGGCCAGGTACCTTCAGGGCTGCACGGCTACGGCACAGCGGTGCTTTGTTCCGTTTAGTTTTTTATTGAAACGATGGCACAGAGGATAGTCCCATTCCGGCTTCAGGGACCTGAAAACGAATCGGTGTCTCCAAAATGTCATCTTGCGAGTCCCAGCGACACAACGGCATAACAAAACGATCTATAGCCACGGTCGCTGTAGGACCTAAACAAGCGGCGAAAACAGCGATACCAAAACGATCAACATCGCTGTCAGTCCTATTAAACCATGACCACCGGTTTCACCATCCAGACTGCGCCAAACCAACAGACACCATCCTCTCCCTCACGTTCAAAGTTGCCGTCATGGAGCTGTATCATCCACTCCCCCCTCCTCTTCCGGTCAGCAGCTCACCTTTGTAAGCTTACCTGGGAGGGAGGCTGCCTCCAGCTCTGTCTTAATGAGACAGATGGATGGAAAGAAATCGTCCATAAATACATTTCCTCATTCAAAGAGGGCAGAATCAAGCCGTTCCCTCTTTCCTTTTCAGCTCCCAGTGAGAGACAGGACAGAAAGTTCCTTTCTGTATGAAACGCAGCCTGCTGTTCCAGCTGCCACACAATCACACGCACGCACGCACTGACACACACACACACACACACACACACACACACATATGCTTACACAGGCTCACACACGACAAAGCTGTGGATCTCCCAGGAGTCAGAGGTGAGTCATGGCTACAGAGTAAAGCATTGTAAAGCATTGCCCCTCTTGCGCCAGCTGTGCTTCGTCCTCACTCTCCAATCTCTCTGTGTCTCTCAAAGTCCCCTTTTAATTCATTTTATTCATTTTCATAAGATTTTCAATAAAGAAATTGTGTTAAACAAACAATATGAAAAATGACAATTATATATATATATATATATATATATACTTTATATAGTTCTGCCGCAGATTTTGGGTAGGATGTCCATCTCCCTCCTGCTATACAGCTGCAGTCTGCTCACTGGCAACATTCCCACTGAAGTGTTCCCTTGTTGCTGCACTGGTACAGCACTGGCTGGATGCAGAGTCTCTGAGCATGAAGCACTGCCAGTTTCATTACTGATTATCTCTCTCTGTCTCTGTTTCTCTCTCTCTGTACCCCATTCTCTGTCTCTGTCTCTGTCTGTCTCTCTCCCTCTCTCTATCTCTCCCTCTCTCTCCCTCTCTCTCTGTCTCCATCTCTCTCCCTCTCTCTCCCTCTGTCCCTACAAAAAACAAAATGAATGAAAAAGAAAGTTACACATAAATAATAGCTACAAATGTAATCTAATGAACAAATGTGAAGATACTGATTCTAAACAGTAGATAGCTATACTCATCTATTCTGCATTCTTTAAGAACAGAACAGACTGTTGCCTGTATAATCCTTTGTACTGAGTTACTTATGTGCTTACTCTTGGGCTGAAGCATACTGGCCCTTCCCCTGAGAGTATTTGCAGTTTTTCATTATTTCATATGAAAGCGAAATTATTGCAAATTTGGGAGTCTTTTTTATATACATTTATTATTTTTGAATAATATAACCACATATCCCACCACATATCTTTTAGTAACCATGACTTTTTGTGTGTGCTTTTTTCAATTCATGGGTGTGGTTCTGGTCTGGACCCTGTAGAAGTTCATTTAAGTTTATTTGCTGTTTTGGGTTCACTATCCTAATGTTGCAGATGTTTTTGTTTGTTTTATAATTAGGGTTGCTCTAATTTGTTGCTGGTTATGTGTGTCATATGTGCATTAGCTATTACTGGGTTAGACTTTGAGAGTCAGTTGAATGAGGCGTCTTTTTTTTGGGCTCGGCTCCTGGGTTTTCAGTGCTTTAAGTTGCCATGAGGCAGGATTAGGGTTAGGATCTCTCTCTGTCCCCCTTTCTGTCACTCTCTCTAAGTTCAGTTCACTGAGCTACATTGGCATGACAAACATGTTGAAATATAAAGATTAAAGGATAGAATACAGGGGAAAAGAATCTCCTACAGCAGAAAAAGCTGACCTAACCCTAACCCTAACCCTAATCTCCTACAGCAGAAAAAGCTGACCTAACCCTAACCCTAATCTCCTACAGCAGAGAAAGCTGACCTAACCCTAACCCTAACCCTAATCTCCTACAGCAGAGAAAGCTGCAGTGAATGACCAGCACTGATGAGGTTAGCTGGGAGATCCCTGCCTGTCCCCCCAGCCTGTCCCCCCAGCCTGTCCCCCCGGCCTGCCCCTCCGGCTGGGGCGGGTGACAGCGCGCTGGCATCTCTTCCAGCATGACTGCCATCTTACTATTGACTTCATTAAAGAAAATCTCTGTTCTGTGGGAGCATCTCTCTCTCCCTCCCGGAGAGAGAGAGACCTCTTTCATTGTCTTTCTGTCTGCTTGTCTCCCTGTCTGTCTGTGTGTTTGTCTGGATGTCTGTCTGTCTGTCCCCCTGGTTGTCTGTCTGTTTATGTTTGTCTCCCTGTCTGTCTGTCACCCTGTCCTTCTGTCTGTGTCTCTGTCTCTTTGTCTGTCTGTCTGTTCCCTGCTACATGCTTAGCATGCCCTCCGTCTCCCTGTCTGTCTCTCTGTCACCCTGTCTGTCTGTCTGCTCCGTGCTCTGCGCTGACCCTGACTCCTCCCCCTGCTCTGTCTCGGTCCGTTCGGCCTCCTTTTCTGTTGACTGAAATTGCAAGATCGCCTTCAGTGTGTTTTTTCCCCGGAGGCGGTCACAGCGTCACTTTCAGAAGGGAAGTGAATTGCACAGCCCCTCGGTTTCTGTCACACTGAGACTGGTGCAGCTCTCTGTGTCTCTGTCTCTCTGGGCAATACCAGAGGAAGTTCCACCAAACAGAGTGTCCGGAATGGACCTCTTTTCCCCCAAGTTTCTCCACTTCATCAGCATAAAATAACATAACGTCCCCCAACATAACAGCTCCCCCCCAAAAAATACACACACACACACACACAAACAGGCAAATCATCAACACTTGCCCAGCACTGAAAACCATGAAACACTATGGAAAGGTCAATAAACACTTGAAAATAAACCCCATGGACATATTGCAGGTAGGGGTGCCTTCTCAGGGTAATATGTATTTTTGGCTCAAATAAATAATTTCTCTGGTTGATCCTGGTGTCTGTGGTGGAAAGGGCAGTCCCAGTGTCCCAGCTTGTGCCCAGCCATACCCTGGCGTGTGGAGCCCACAGCGGACTGCTCCAAAACCGCAAGCCCTGATATTCAGTGCAACTCAAGATGACACCTCTCTACTTTTCTGCTCATATTTTCGTTCATTCTTTATTCTCCCATCTCTACCTCCCTATTGACTTCTCATCACTCCATCCTATCCTTCTCACTCCCCCTTTTTCATCACAGGCGCCTGCCTGAAGGTCAGAACCCTCAGTCAAGCTGTCAGACAAAATACAAAAACAAAGAGTTAAAAAAAAACTACGTTCAGGTGTCACGCCGTTAACCGGCTTGTCAGATTCAGCCTTGCACGGTAATCATCTCGTACGCGTTCCGTTCCATCCGCCCCTGTAGTATTGTGGTGTTTGTGTTCGTTTACGCAATCCCGACAAAGCGGAAAGTCTCGCCGTCTCAGAAAGAGTTCCGTTTCCTCCTTTCCTCTCTCCTATAAATAAGCAGCGCATTGCGCACCGTGACAGAAGACAATAACACTGACAAAAAACTGGTCTCGTCTTTTTCCCACGGATGACAACATTTGGTGACAGGAGGCAACGCTGCCCGGGCGCCGAAGGAAAGCTGTCGCTACAGAGCCAAATTTCATAAAGTCCCTGGGTTTTTTTCTCTCCTGAATTTCTTCCTTTTCGTCCTTTGCGATTTACAATGACAGCAACTGACATGGAATCTCTGCAGTCGCGCTCCGGCACCGGGAGCCGGCAGATGCAGACGTGTCTGCTGGTGTCGGTGATGACGCTGTTCGCGCTGCTGCTCGGCGGCACCGTTACCACCGCCGTCCTCATCAGGCACATACAGACCGAGCTGGCTGCGATCAAGGCAACCGGAGCAGCGGAGGACCCGTCGCGCCCTGCGCGGTACCACAGCTCCGAATACAAGGTATACAGGATAATCCCGCCATTCATGAGATCACTGATAGTCTATATCTTAAAGTAGCTTTCGGAGTATTTCTTCGTTTCGTGTAATTAATGTTTCCAATAGTTATATGTATCTGACTAACATAGTTATTGAGGAACTTCATTGTGAGCTATTTGGATTGCTGGATTGCAAAACAAGAGTTTTGTCGTTTCCTGTCATTTTCGACGATTACTGAGGCATACAACAGAAAGAATATCTGACGGCTTACTCTGAAATACCTCTGTTACCAACAGTAGTTAATGCTTTTACACTAAGGAGGCCTACCTGTGATCGCTGGCAACGATGCCCGAAATGTCCGGTAGAAATATTTCCCCATAAATTACTAAAGACAGTGGATAATTTTTCTGTGCGGTAATATTCTCCTTTATTCCCACTTCATTTCCAGATGCAGAATTTCGCCTACCTGCAGGCCAACTCAGGTGAGTTGCATTATTCTTCAGCATTGACTGTGTGTATGCTGCAAATTTACACAGAGTTGAGACTGGGAAACAAAATAATTTACGAAGCCATGACATACTACCACCAACAGGGAGACTGTGGAGAGCAAGGGGAGGCAGTGAGCATAGCATTCGTCCACATTACACATTACGTTACATCCCTTACGAGCTGAGCGCTCTGAGTAAGACCTGCACAGCTTACGGTTTACAAGTCATCCATTCGCACATGTGGATATATGTAGAAAAGCACCTCCCAGCCTTCTGTTTCCTCCAGAAAGGTACGAGGGCAGTGGGCCACATGTAACCCGTGGGAGAAAAGCCACACTGCCAGGCCATATCTAACGTGCTGTGCGGTTGTCCGGGCGCCATGACGCTATGGGTTCAAATCCCCGGTTGTGCTGTCTTGAGCAGCAGAAGCTTCATTAAAATTCATTAAATTTAATTGAGGGGCTGCAAAGTGGTGTAGTAGTAAGGAGGAGGACTTGTAACTGAAAGGTTGCTCGTTTGGTTCACTGGGGCGCTGCTGCTGTACCCTTGGGCAATGTACTCAACCTAGAACTGCCTCAGTAAATATCCAGCTGTATAAATGGATAATGTGAGAATTGTAACCTCTGTAAGTCACCCTGGAAAGGTCGTCTGCTAAATGACAATAATGTACTGTAATGTAATTAAATGAAGTAACCTGTTCTCCGGGTGCCCCCCCGCAGGCAGCCTGGAGAACGCCACCATGCAGTTCAGCTCGCAGTCTGTGGGGAGCGGCTTCAGCTTCGACACCACGCAGCACACGCTGCGCCCCCACAGCGGTGGGAGTTTCCTGCTGTACATGGACCTGGTGTACGTCTCCGATCCGCCCCGAAACCGCGGCTCCGCCACCGTGACGGTGCGCGTCTCTGGCCAGGACAGCACCAGCCTGGAGTGCCGGGCACAGCTTCGTGCCGGAGACAGTGAGGGGAGAGTCCACAAGTGCTGGAGGGTGATGCAGCTGGACTCGAGGCGCCGCCTGGTGGCCAACATGGAGGTGCAGGGGGAGGCTGGCGGCTGGCGGCTGGACACTCGCCACAGCGGACTGGGGATATTCCTGGTGGATGGGTCGCGGCCGTGACGCCCACAGGGACTCCGCCCCACTGACTGCACAGACAGCAGCTGCAAACTGACACGCGGAAAATGAGCATGACTCCAGCTGCCTGTCCGCAACTGCCAGTACACGCGTCTCTCCTATGGGGGGCGCTGTTGCACACAGTGCAATAACACAACAATAGGTCGTCCGTTGACAAGAGGGTGCCTCTGGACACTTTCTCAGCAAGAGAAGGGCTGGATTCCTCTGGAAGTGTTCAGTACTGATCTCACCTTGTTTGTATTTATTTATTTATTTGCTTGATTTAAATATACATATTTATATTGCTTCTGGATATTTACACAAATACTATGCATATATTGAAGTGTTTGTTAAAAGTGTGTATATATATTTTTTTGTATTCATTTTGTAATTTGAATTTGTGTATCCGTGTAGACAGAGCACTACCACGTTATTTTGCATCGAGACTCTAAAGTTTGACTCTGGTCAGCGCCGTTCAGCTCCACTGTCACAATGACTGTCACAGTTCTCTCCCTTCAAAACTGTCGCCCGTGTAGTTGCAAATCAATAGCTGCAAATCAACAAGAGCAGCTGATTGTTCTGGTGAACAACATCATCAGGTTTTCCCTTACGATTTCAAACAGCCACCAGAAATCATTGTTCATAAATTCAGGTTTCTCACAGGGATTATCATTAATGGGAATGGACACTTTATGAGGCTTTTTGGTCACATCTGAGAGAATGTTTTTTAGTTGTGAGTGACACAGTGTAGTGCAGTGTGAAGTAAAGCTCTTGTATAGATTTGAATGAGGTAGTTCTTTTCTGATGGATGAGTTACTATCACTGTCTATGAAGTTAAGTGACTGTGTATGATGTTAATTGTTTGTGTATGACTTTCTGTAGCTGTGTATGATGTTTTTTGTTTATTTGTGTAAGTGGGTCATTGTTTGTTTTATCTGTTAGTTTATTGGCCGGTACTTTGTTTATCTGGTAGTTTACTGGCTGCTGCTACTTGGGGATCATTAAGTGCCTTTGAACCTGGTATGATCACCCTAATCTCCTGGTGGACAAAAGCAGAGAGAAGATCTATAGGAAAGCTCAGCCTCAACAAAGGTGGCTCCTAGTGCATGCAAACCAGCTACATGCACAACAGCGCCATCTGTTGGATCTCAGCAGTCAAAGCACAAGAGTACCAGCATGAATTTGTTTCCTGTCCTTCATGTTTTTTCTTTGACGACTCCCATTGATATAAACTACAAAATAGGAAGCTATTTTTTTTTCTGCTCTCTATGCCAAGAATGTATGAAACTCATCAGTTACATGCAAACTACAGGTGCAGAACTGAGTAATAAAACTGTTCCCAGTAAACCATCATTGTTGGTGTGGTTGTTGGTTTACTGCCCGTGGCATGATGGGGAATTCCCACACAAACACCTTGCTGTGTCTGGGCTGAAAATCAGACAGAATCTGAGGTTACATCTTCCACTTGTTTAACCTTCCTCTGGGAGGCTGGCTCTGTGGAGAGTGTCTGTAAGTGCCACTATGGTCTCTGAGGTGAAGTGGGCACCAACATCACAGACACTAATGTTTAATCTGTGATCAGACTGAGTGTCATCAACTGATATTCTTAAGCAACTTCAAAAATAATAACACACTGTTCTTACAAATCACCCCAGCGCACACCCCACCCCAAACCATACACTCTCTCTCTCACACACACACACACACACCAACCCATACACTCTCTCTCACACACACACACGAGGTTTGTCTTCAGTCTGCATTATACACTCTATTTCAGATGATGAGTGCATTTAATAATACGTTTACATTGCTAACATCAAGCAGACACTCTTATCCAGAGCAACGTACAAGATGAGTACATTTAACATTACAGTTAGGCTAAACTGTTGACATCCAGTGGAGATTTAACTCCACCGTCACGTGATGATCTATTTTTAGCATATTCTACAGCATAAACATTGAATCACTGTTTATTTTTCTCTCTCTGACTTTCCAAAACATCAGAAAATCTCTGTGGAGAGAAATTTTGAGGACGGGGTATTGCTGGGACGGAGACATGGAAATTCTACACAGAAGTTCAGAACCGTGCCAAAGCCACTTCCCCTTTCACTCCGCGAAGAAGTGTGTGAAATATTGACGTCAAGTGTGAAAACGTCTTCAATGTGTCCATCATTTTACTCTGAAAAGCTTGATATACCAGTAATAATAATAATCACTATCATCATGATCATCATTATTAATATAATTATTGTTATTAGCAGTAAATGTAGCATTATATTTACATTTAGTCCCCTGGCAGATGCTCTCACACAGTGCAGCACACATGCTTGTGTACAGACAGGATGGTTACCTTCCCACTGGAAAGAGATGCATGGCAGGGGTGTCCTCTGTTTCCAGTAGTGATTGACAGGGCTCGGGCAAGGACTCAGTCGCAGACCAACGAATGCCGGCAGATTTATTACAAGTCCGACAGGCAGGAATTGTATCCGCAAAAAACCAGGCAGGGTCAAAACCAGAAAGGCAGTCCGAGGGGCAAAATCCAGGAAAGGGTAACGGAGCAGGCAGGGTCAGACACCGGGCAGGCAGAGGTACAGGCAAACAGGGCAGAAACGGCAGGCAAAAAACAGGTAAAAAAAAGAGGCAGGTCAAAAACGGGAAAAGCAATGAATCAAGCACGAAACAAAAGGCGGGGACGAAACGGGCAAAAGCAACCGAGGCAGACTGGCAACAGAACAGGGATGCACAGGGAAGATATAGGGCAGGGCTGATAACGGGAATGGGAAACAGGTGCGCAGGCAGGCAGGTGAAGGCAATGAGGGAAACAGGTGGGCGGAGACCGGGCGGGGAGCGGGGCAGGGCTGGAACACAGAAAAACAAAAGCACATGGACAGAAAAAAAACAAAAACACAACGGCTAGCGGGCGGGAGTACTGACAAGTGATTGTCCAATATTTAGACCCCTCACACAGGCCATAGGGAAAAGCTTGATTATTAAATCTATCCAGACAAAGGGCTCCTTCAGCTGTCTCTTTCTCTGTATTCTGAAAACCTTCTTTACCTTTCAGGCGTCACCACGTCTGGCCGCGGGCGTCACACTGTAAACATGGCTCCTCATCCCAGCTTGAGGTTGTAATCGTCGCTGCATCTGCCGCCATCACTGCGCAGCCTCAGTTTCCCGCAGTGGAGAATTCTCTGTCTGCTTCTCTGATGGCATGTGACCTGCTGTCTCCAGTCTGCTGTGACCGGGGTGGGGGGGGTCTTAGGGTCGGCTCACTGGCCATCTTTAGGGCAGGCGTGTGGGGGTTGCGTGTTTGAATCCCAGATGGGGCATTTCCATCCGAACCGGAGTGAACCAAACACAACATCAGCACACTGAGTCAGAAAAATGGCGCCCCCTCCTGGTACTCATGCTGCTTCATCCCAACTAGATATCACTAACGTAATTAATTTAATTGTTGTGATCATTATCATAACTGTTTGATATGTAACCTTTAAGGCTTAAGGAAGCTTCACAGAGCACTGCAGTTGTTTTCAAATGATTCATAAAGCAGTAACATCACACTCACAAAGGTGTTATGCATGCTTTATGTAGTCCTTATGAAGGTGTGGTCAATATTACATCTGACCATGCATTTTATACTGCATCGCTGTATGAACACATGTTGTACATGGTCATCTTGGCTATCTGGCTAATGCTAGTATGACAGAACTATGTTATAAGTTATGGACTTTCACATGGAGGCCTAGTCCTTTAGATCCATGAGGTTCATACTAGGTCCATAAAGCCCACAGACAGTGTGCATAACAAGACATGTTGCATTCAGGAGGCCACGGGTCACGTCCGCCAACTGAGGGCAGTCTGGAGGCGACACGAGCACTATCAGAACAGGTGAGAGTGGAGTCCGGCGTCAGGGACTCTCTGGGAACAGGTGAGTTCTCCCCTGCCCGGCAGCTGCAGTTCATGGTTTGCTTGCGCCTGGTGCTGTCATGATGCTCGGGCCAGGAGGCGGCAGGAGGCGGGGAAGTCGCGACTCGGGTGTGGGCGCCATCGGGCAAGAGTGTTGGCTTCCAGAGCGGGGTGAGGTAAAGCGGTGATGCGTCTGTTTCAGGGGGAGAGCCTGCGCCTCCTCCCAAAGAGGGGTCCCCGAGAAGAGCAACCACACAGGCTCAGAGGAGACACTGTTACACAGCTCTTACACAGGGCCACTTCAAAGGCTGTCCCCCGGGGGGGCCAGAGCGCTTGCGCACACCTACAACCGCCACACAATCTGATTGGACAACGGATGCCAGCCTGACAAAGAACGGGGAACTTCTGGTAACCTCTGGGTGGCCAGCTCCGGAGTTCCCCTTTGAAGCACCAGCTGCATCAGAGGCGTCAAGTGCCACACATGCGTGGCTGTACCGGGATGTCCGTGCTTCTCATAAATTAATAAGCAATGCAAATGGAGTTCCTTTACAGATTGCTTTCTCTCAGAAACAGGTTTGTGCTCTGAGTGTTCCAGGAGTTGATTGAAGACTGATGAGGATTTTGGTTTCAGATGCAAATATGAGTCCCTGTGCCTGACGCACACATTGCTGTTTCCATGCTGCTCGGAGGCCTTTGAAAAGCAGGATGAGCAGCCCTGACGGAGGGGTTCTGCAGCCTTCCAGAGAGTAGAGGACAGCCTGGATTCACCATTTATTAATTAAAGTCAGTATTCAACAATCTGTCTCAATTGTTACTCCACAGAGTGTTGCATTTTTGCCCGGCCTGATCCAAGTGCCAGTGTGTCTGCTGCTGACAGCGAGATGGCCGAAAAGAGCTTAATGAGTCTGGAGCAAGGAGCTCGCTAACGAGCAAACTGGCCACAACCTTCCGAACTGGCATGGATGCTGAACAGGCATCTGCAGCGATCGCTATCTGGCTGGCAGTTCCTCTGAATGGCATTCCCCTCTGAGCAGAGGCTTTGAGTCACAGGTTACAGTTAAGATAAGGGGTGCCCCACCCGAATCACCAGCTGGCCCTCCTCGGTCCTCCCCTCTACGACTACTCCATCAACACAGCAAGAACATTTAAACCCCTCTCTCCAGGAGCTCTGTTTGGACAAGTGTGTAAGGAACTGACCGTGTCACCAGGTCACTGCAGGTTCGATTCCCACGTTAGGCGCTGCTGTTGTGCCAGAGAAGAAGGCCCATAACCTGGACTGCCTCTGTAAAATATCCAGCCTAGTAAATACTTCACTTTTCCTATGGAAGCTGCCGCTGGTAAGACTGTCCACTAAAGTTGATGATTACATTGCACTCCCTGGTTTGAGCCACAGACAGTAACACAGAAAATGAAGTACAGCAAACATTATATGGTGGTTTCTGAGGATTTCCCATGTGAGGACTCTGCCTTCTGCTGTCAGCACAGATGAGTGAAAGATGACTGAATGACCCAATCAGGGCTTTGCTTAGGACAGCAGGGAAGCCCCCTGCTCTTTATAATTTTTCTGGATGCTTTTGTCCTTTTGGCTATTCTATAATCAGCACCAATGGCATTCCCCAGGGAAGAGGAGTAATGTCACCAAATAATTAAAGCAAGGGCAGAGAAGAAGTTACCCTCTCTGCCACCCCCGGGTCCTCCCTCTCTCTCTGAGTTTGTCAGGCACAGCTGTTTCTGTCGTGGGAGGCCTGCTCTCCCCCAAGGGAGCGGAGAGCTGTGGCCTTCTCTCATTCAGGCACTCGGAGAGTGCGAAGTGGGGAAGTACAACTCTGATGCCGGGAGGACGGCCGCGGTCAACAGCAATACGAGAGAAGAGGAGTGGGGGAGAGAGAGGCATCAAGGAAAAGAGAGAGAGTGAAACAGAGTGGGAGAGAGAGAGAGACTCAAAGTGGGAGCCTGAACATACACATGCAAAGGGCAGGAAACTTGAAGACATTTGTTTCCACACCACAACAGGAAGAGGCAGAGAGAAGCCAGAGGCCAGGGAGACGTCACCACCTGTCTCTCTCTGTATCTCTGAGTTTCCGCCGGGCTGGACAGCGGCTTCAAGCTGAAGAGCAGCTCCTTCACAAAGACTTGCCCCCAGAGGAAGAGCAGCTCCCAGGAGAACAGCAGTCTTCAGGTGAGGAGCAGCCCCCAGGTGAAGAGCAGCCCCCAGGTGAGGAGCAGTCTTCAGGTGAGGAGCGGGTCTTCAGGTGAAGAGCAGCCCCCAGGTGAGGAGCAGCCCCCAGGTGAGGAGCAGTCTTCAGGTGAGGAGCAGCCCCCTGCCTCTTTGCCTGGCCATTGCTGGACGGTGATGGAGATGACAGGTCAGCAGGGGAAGGAGGACACCCAGCGACGCCTGATCCATGGACTCTTCGTCTGGGTCACCCTCCTCTCCCTCTCCCAGGCCCTCACCCTGGCCCTCTTCTTCACCATAGGCTCACCCTCTACACAGGTAAGACCACTCACCTCCACGCCACACCTGACCACACACCTGGACTTTTCTCATACCTTCGTGCAGCGATACACCTGGCTCGAGCACAATTCATTCATAATCCACAGGCTTCTAATAGCAGGCTGTTAGCAGGTGGAATCAGTTCTGTCAAAATTGCTGTCAGCTCTGAGTTCACTGTTGAAGATTTGTCAGGGAGGATAGATGTGACTAGATTCGTGTCTGTTTTGTCAGCTGTCTTAAGCTGGTCTGAGGATCGGAAACACTCAACTCTGTTTCCACAGCCCAGCGAGTGTGGGGCCAGGTCATTCACTTGTTCCCTGTGATGGAGCATTGAGTCTGACACTGAATCAGCAGGGCAGTGAATCCTCTGTATGTCCGCATTCAGCACTGTGAAAGCTCAAGTAGCCCCTGGGGATCAGCTGAGGGAGGGAGATTTGTGTATAAATGTTGTTGAGTGTACTGTAAAATAACATACATTATTGTATAATAGTCTTTAAAGCATGTGTATTGTAGCATGCTGTTATTGACAATGGCAATAACCACTACATTTTGTGATCCATGATGTATATTTTGACATACAGTACCAGTCAAAAGTTTGGACACAACTTTTTTACTATTTTCCACATTTTAGAATAATAGTAAAGACATCAAAACTATGAAACAACACAAATCAAATTATCTAGTGACCAAAAAAACAAATATTTTAGATTTTTCAAAGTAACCAAAAATATTTTTAAAAAATAAAACTTTTTTGGAAAGAAATTCATACATAGACATCAACTATTTATATTTATCTAAGAAACAAATTTCAAGCATTTAAGCATAAGTCTTTAGATCAAAATGTCTTTGAATGCATGTTTCCCATTATCTAAATTAGGTGTGTCCAAATTTTTGACTGGTACTGTATATTGAAATGTCTTCTTCATAGGGAGCACAGAGACCGTATGACACAGAGACACAGAGACACTGAGACAGGAGAGCACAGAGACACAGAGACACAGAGACACAGCAACACTGAGACACAGAGACACAGCGACACAGAGACACAGAGACACAGAGACACAGCGACACAGAGACACAGAGACAGGAGAGCACAGAGACACTGAGACACAGCAACAGGAGAGCACAGAGACACAGAGACACAGAGACACAGAGACACAGCGACAGGAGAGCACAGAGACACTGAGACACAGAGACAGGAGAGCACAGCGACACAGAGACACTGAGACACAGCGACAGGAGAGCACAGAGACACAGAGACACGGAGACACAGCAACACAGCGACACAGAGACACAGAGACAGGAGAGTAGAGACACAGAGACACAGCGACAGGAGAGCACAGAGACAGGAGAGCACAGAGACACAGAGACAAGAGAGCACAGAGACACAGAGACACAGAGACAGGAGAGTAGAGACAGGGGGTCCCATTGGCAGAGTAGTGCTTTGCTTTGTCTTTTGCAACATGACTATTAAGTGTCACACTGTGCAGGTATATTGCCTCTGAGCTGGTGTTGCTTTGGAGCTGGTGACCTCCTTCAGGCTCTTGATTTTGCTCAGTTCTGTGATGTTGGAACATGTTCAGGGAGCAAATGACTGGTAAACAAGTCCAGACCACAAAACTAGTCTGAACATGTCCTGAACAATCAGTGTGGGTATTTGTGTGCATTACCCCCTTCCAAATAATTCTTTAAAAATTCCAAAACAATTTAGCCTACATATTATTATTAAACAAACCCCCTCTCCCACACATCCACTCACACCCACACTGAGGTACACACACACACACACACACACATACACACACACACACACACAACAGAAACATAATGTTGAGCTATTTTCTGCCTTTTTGTATTGTGTTTGTGTGTTTGTTTGTTTTTTTTCAGGGAGGGGGGTGGTGTGAGGAAACACAGAAGGTGTTGGGGGGTGAGGGGAGGCTATCATGGAGAGAGCAGGTTTCTGTTTCAGAGCAGGTCTCTGTGCTGCCACAGGAAAGCAGCACAGCGCTAGCAGCAGGCACAACTCTCTGCAGTTTCTGAAACTAGCTGAGAAATGGAATGACCCTAAACTCCATCCTACGGCAAATGTTCAAAACCACTTCTAAGGCTCACTACAAACGCAGTTTTGACTTGCTCAAACCACAGAACTACCGTGAATATGTTACAGCTTGAACAATGTCTTTGAGCATATCACAGTGATTCTACCAAGGCTGAGAGTCTGGGGTGGTAGCCTCAGGGGTATAGTGTAAAGTCTGCTGGGTCTCCCAGCAGCTGAGCTCTCCTTTAATTAAGTTTGATTGACAGTTTGCATCCCCCCCCCTCAGGTGTGTATCAGGAGAAGAGAAGAACCTCCAGGACAGCCAGAATAATTTTTTTAATTAGCTCAGGGTGGCTTTCTTTCATTTTCTATTTGAATAGGACACAACTACATGCAAGTGGGGTTTCCACATTACACCACATTGCATGTGCTTAGCAGACTCTCTTATTCAGAGTGATTTACACGCTTTCAATTTTTGCATGAACCCATTTCTACTGCTGAGGCAGTTGAGGGTAAGTACCTCGCCCCAGCTGGAGCGGAGCCGCACCGGAGAATGAAGGAGTCCTGGCCGTCTCCCTGGGCTTGCGCTCAGACAGAACGGGACTCCCCCGGCCTCACCGCAGCTCGGGCTGCAGGCCCAGCTCAAAGGCAGCGTGTTTCCTGGGTATTTGTTCAAAGCAAAGTAGCATTTCCTCTGCGCTCAGAGCAAGCCTACGCACACTCACCCCGCTCGTCTGTTTCCACTCCACACTTCTCTCATTCTTTCTCTTTTATGTTTTTATCCTTTCCTGTCTTCTCAGTCATTCTTTCCTCTCCTTTCGTTTCAGGGAGGTATGATGATAGATGTGAAATTTATGATACAAAGCATATTCTTACCAGAGCGGATGATGTCATCTCTTTCCCCACAGAGACAGCCTGAGAAAGCAGGCCTGGTACCCAGTCAGGAGCTCACCATGGTAACGGGGGGTGAGAATGTTTTTTCATCCACATGCTTTGACTGCCAGTCTCTGTGTTTCTGCTGTTTCATCATCACATCTCTTCCACTGATTCCTGTGTCAGCATCACACTCCCCTTCTAGCCTGATCGCTGTGTCGGAGTCAGAATGCTTGCGCCACGTCAGCTGTAGAGCTCACCATTGTCAGGCCCCATCCTAATTGGTTACTTGGGCCTCTTTGTCCCAGAATCCCACAGGGAGATCACAGTGCTGGCCTGGATGACGGACGAGGCCAGCAACTCGTCCCTGCTGATCCCGAAGGATAAGAAACATCTGGAGGTCCGGCAGGACGGCCGCTACTTCCTTTACGCCAAGGTGACCCTACAGTCCAATGCCAAGGCCTCACCTTACACCATGCAGGTTCTGCAAGGGACAAAAATGCTGCTGGAGGGTCACCTCACCAGAGGGCGCGCTGATGAGTCCTTCACCACCGGCTTTCTCGGCAGGCAGGTTCTGCTGTCAGCTGGAAAACACATCACTGTGTCCTGCTCTCCCGCTGCCCGGATCAACACCTCCAACACGGCCACATACCTGGGGCTCCATCTACTGGAGCCTTAGCCATTCCCTCCCACCTGCAATGAGTCTACCTGCTTAAGCTAACATCACCTCACCTGCGATGCACCTGCTGCATCAGGGTGTCTACCTACGATCACCTCACCTACAATGCACATTTCCTGCAACTGAAGACCTCCTGAAACAGGTTATCTAACTCTTCCCTCAATCTCCTCGGTAACTTTCCCCCCTGTTTAGGAGGTGCACACGGTCCTCTGCCTCCACACAGTGGTTACTCCCGATCACAGCCTCGCTCCCTTGAACGTGAGGTGAGGGGTGATGTGCCTTATCCCTGTACCCTGCCCTCAGAACAAACTCCACAGACTCTCATACACATTCTCCTTCTCTAATGGAATCACACATCCACTGCAAGCACACTCACAGTGCAGTCTGCAAACCCTTACTCCATGGTTTACTCCAAACACACTTTTAGGGTAATCTGTGACCCCTTAATCCATAGGCTACTCCAAAATTTCCAACCCAGGACCCAGAAACTGTTACCCATGATTCTACAGGAGAGGTATTCCTCCTGTAGAGAGGACCCCCAGATATACTCATTTATTTATTTCTTCCTCCATTTGCTCATGGTTACAAAAAGTGAATCATTCCGTTTCTGAAATAAAATGAAAACTCTAAAATAACGAGTGCTCTAAAGTGTCCTACACACATTTCACAAATATTTCAAAACTATTTTTATGAGTAGCCCACTCCATGGTATTCCCTGTACAGCAGTAGAGTAATGTGTGTGTGCCTGCAGTCCAATGCATTTGAAAATCTGATCTGCGAAAGTTTCAGCTCTTCTGAAATTCATCCTATTTACATATTTCCAGTAAGTGGTGAACTCTAGTTTTGGTTTTATGTTCAAAGCATATTTGAATGTCTTTGTGTGCACATATACAGTATATACCCTACATACCGTATATCTTTCATTGTATTGCAAAGTAGTATGTAATTATCAAAGCAATGTCATTCCTCAAATTGAAAGTATTATAAGAAACTCTACAGAGGTCCTGTCATTTTAATGAAACTGAATGTAGACCAAATGGACTGTGGTGGCATGCAACGGAATGGAATGTGAACTGAAATGTATTGTAAATTTGGTCATTTTCATATGTTTGTTAATGATATATTTATTTTTGACTGCAGTATGGCTTGAATGTTTTTTTGAATGACCAGTAAACATCCTCTTTGTCACGGCCTCGCTTGCCTCGTGCCCCTCGGTCCTGTACAGCAGAGTTCACACAGAGAAACATCACCGCTATTCAGAGCAGAGGAGCTGAGTATTCGGCTCTCCAATGCGAACTGCCAAAAAGTTATGAATCTGGACTGTGTAGAAATTACTTCAATCAGATTAGACTGCTTTGAATCAAAACTAGCTGAAATAAACCTGAGACTAGGCGAGGGAGGAAGACAGGGAGGGAGACTGAGGTCGAGAATGAGAGAAAGTTGAGGGTAGATGAATACACCTACATCTGCTCCTCACTTTAAGAGTGTGAGAGATACAGTACATTGTATCAAGGTGGCTGAGCTGGGGGACCCCAGAGGAACAGAGAGAGAGATGAGCAGTGGGCTGCAGTGTGAGTCACAGACGCACAAAGTTATGGAGAAGTGCATCATGGGAACTGCGTTGTTGAGGAACTGTTGGGGATATAAACTCAGTAAGCTCAATGAAATGCAGCTATTCAGCCCAGCTCTGTAACCAACACTCACACATACACACACAGTCGCTAACATTCATATACACACACTCACACTCACACATACACTCTCACAAATACCCAGACACACACTCACACATACACACACATACACACTCACGCATACACACACTCACACATACACACACAGTCGCTAACATTCATATACACCCACTCACACACACACTCTCACACATACACAGACACACACTCACACATACACACACACACTCATGCATACACACACACACTCACGCATACACACACACACTCACGCATACACACACACTCACGCATACACACACACACTCACGCATACACACACACTCACACATACACACACACACTCACGCATACACAGACACTCACACATACACACACACACACTCACGCATACACACACACTCACACATACACACACACACTCACGCATACACAGACACTCACACATACACACACACACACTCACGCATACACACACACACTCACACATACACACACACACTCACGCATACACAGACACTCACACATACACACACACACTCACACATACACACACACACTCACGCATACACAGACACTCACACTCACGCATACACACACTCACACATACACACACACTCACGCATACACACACACTCACACATACACACACACACTCACGCATACACACACACTCACACATACACACACACACTCACGCATACACAGACACTCACACATACACACACACACTCACGCATACACAGACACTCACACATACACACACACACTCACACATACACACACACACTCACGCATACACAGACACTCACACATACACACACACACTCACGCATACACACACACACTCACACATACACACACACACTCACGCATACACAGACACTCACACATACACACACAAACTCATGCATACGCGCACACACTCACACATACACACACACACTCACATATACACACACACTCACGCATACACACACAGTGGCAAACATTCATATACACATACCTACACACCTACTCGAACTCTCACACACACAAACATTCATTGACACATTCTCACACACTAACACATACACAAATACACATACACACAAATGCACACTCACACACCTACAAATACTCAGTCACACACTCACTTTCTCTCTCTCTCACACCCACACACACACACACACTCCCATACTCCCTCTCACCCATTTTGGATGAGACAATGTTGGGTTTGAGTCCTGGGTGGACCAGGTGGTGTTGGGTTTGGATCCCAGGTAGACCGGGTGGTGTTGGGTTTGAATCCCAGGTGGACTCGTGAATGTGGTGCACTTCAGTACTCAGGCACTGCTGTGATTGGCTCCTGATGAGTCATGAGGCGGGGTTTCTCTCGCAGGCCGTTCCTATCAGCGCTTCTCTGCTCTCTGCTGTCTGCCCTGGCGCCCCTCTCATGTGTTGCCACTAATACAGATCATGCCTGTGTAACTCCCAATGTGCAGGGGCCTGACCTATCGTCACGGTAACAGTCGTCACGGCAGAATTCACCCGGGTAGAGGGGTGAGATGGTGGCTGATTGGTGGAGTGGAGTACGGCTGGATCTCGAAACAGCTTGTTTCCACACCAGTGTCAATGTGTGGTTTTCTCTCCTCCCCTCTGCATCATCAGCGCTCATTCCGGCTCCCTGCTCCGTCAGTGGAAACAATGCAGAGACGCAAACCCAACAGCCAGATCACACAGTGCTTTTGCTCTGTGTCTGTCAGGCAAAGTCAGGTCTAATTTCACAATGACACACAGGAACACATGAGCTATCTCACATTTGCTTTGGTTTCGTTTCTGTCTTTTTTTCCTTTGAAGCCTGAGAGACCAAATTACTGAATGTGATGTGTGTGTGTGTGTGTGTGTGTGTGTGTGTGTGTGTGTGTGTGTGTGTGAGAGAGAGCATGTATGTGTGTGTGTGTGTGTGTGGTCTCTGAGCATTGAGACAGCAGTGTGGGCAGTAATAGGAGGTGCAGACTCATATTCCTTGAAATACAGAGCTGCAGCAGAAAACCACATGGTCTCTTGTTATAGATCTGCACAGAAAATAACATCACGTGACGTCAGTCAGAGTACCTCTCTACACGGGCAGGGGCTTCTGGTCTGGAAAGGTCAAAGGTCAGTCCCTGAAGAGACATTACTACAGCAGCTACTGTCGACAGAGTAGTAAACTGAATGTATGGATACGTGTGTGTGCGCGTGCGTGTGTGCGCATGCGTGTGTGCATGTGAGTGTGTGTGTCTGTGAGTGTGTGTGTGTGAGTGTGTGTGTTCATGTACTGAGAGTGTCATACAAAACAAAAAATGAGCAAGACTGAGGTTTCCAATAACCAAAAAGACAATATTTCCTCATCAACACAGCCTTGCCTGTGATCGGTCCGACGTCAGAGCCTTTCTGCACATCTGTTTCTGTTTGCTGTTTCCCGCCGTGGCACTCAGCACCGTCCAATGGCTGCCTCAGACTCACCTCTTACATCACATCAGGGCGAGTAAGATTCCGGTCATTTGAGACACTGAGAGTGAATCTGCAGCCCATATGGCCAAGACCACAATGTGAATTAGCCAGGAGACCTTACTGGAAAACAAGTCATTTACTAATGCTGTTACACAATGTTAAGCAACTTTTTGCAAAACAATAAGCACATCACTCTACACATGACAAAAATCAGTGGGGTAACCTTTGGAAGGAAGAGGAAGATGAGCACCATAAACCCAGATTAAAAGAGCAGAGGCCCAATCAGAGCCCAGAAAGGCCACATGCAACAGCTACAGAGCCCGATGTGGGACAGGGCTACAGAAATGTACACCCCAGGAAGTGATGAGCTTCGGGGGGGTCTCGCCCAGGCTGGCTTTGCAAACCTCTCTGACGGAACAGGTCGTGAGCCTCTGCACCGCTGCTGCGGAGGGACAGAGAGCGAGGAGCACTGGGGACGACCCCACTGGCACTGACGAAGACGCAGCGCCTTTGATACAGTCGCATATATTGCTGCTGATGCCGGCGTGCACTGTGGGACATGACGAAAGCCATGTGGCCGCCATGCTGGGGCCCTAAGGAGAGGCCAAGGCCTCACAGACAAGCAAAGTACATACCTGCACCCGACGTGGCACCCACACTCAGAACAGAGTGCTGCTGCTCCTTTGGGCAAGGTACCCAGCCCAGAATTGCTCAGTAAATATCTAGCTGTATAAATGGATAACATGTAAAAACTGTAACCTGTGCAAGTCGCTCTGGATAAGTCTGGTAAATGACAATATCGTAATGTAATCAATTATAAAATGGATTAAGTGGTTAATTTTATGCTTTTAATCAGATTTTCTATTATGGAATTTCGAGACTCTGGGACAAGATGCACAGATTGCTGGTGAAGCTACCAGTATTCCGCATTGGTGAAGGTAGGCCTGTCACAGAACAATTTATCAGTTCTCTAAAATAATGGCTTAATTGCCAGCTATGGTCATTGTAGCGTAGTGGTTAAGGAGTAGGACTCTTAACTGAAAGGTTGCTGGTTCACACTGGGACGCTGCTGTTGTACCCTTGGGCAAGGTGCTTAACCCACAATTGCCTCAGTAAATATCCAGCTGCATAAATGGATAACATTGTAAAAAAACTGTAACCTATGTAAGTTGCTCTGGATAAGAGCGTCTACTAAATAACAATAAAGTAATAATGTGATTGGCCAAAGGAAGGAATTACTCTTGTGTAGTGCGGTCGTTAAGAGCAGGGCTCATAACCAGATGGTTGCGGGTTTGACTCCCTGCTTGGGCAAAATACTTAACCCAGAATTGTCTCAGTAAATACCCAGCTGTATAAATGCATAACACATAATAATTGTAAGCTATGTAAGTCGCTGTGGATAACAGTGTCTGCTAAATGATAATAATATGATGTAATGTAATGTACTCCCATCGTTGTTTTCTTGACTTTTATTGTTTCTCCAGAAGAGCCACCAGAGGACAGTGTTAGCTTGCACTGCTTGATTTAGTTACGCTGACTGATGTACTTCAGGCCAGAATGCACAGACTACTGCTCCACCTGCTGGGAGTCGGTGAGATGCTCACTGAATGGAACGATGATCTGAAACCCCAAACCGCATGCTGGAGGCTTCCACAGTGGCCTACAGCAGGACGGTCTTACATCTTAGTATTTTTAAGTCTGTTGTTAAGTCTTTTTCCCACTTATTAGTCACCACTGAACTCACACCCTGAAAGACTTTTCTCAACAGTTTACTCAGTTCTGACAGTGGGAATTTTTAAAGGGTGCAAGGATGGAAATGATTAACACTGTATGTGGTTGATTCTTGCATCAGTAATTCTTGCAAATGGGGTGCACTGTAGTGAGGAGTCAAACAATGGCCCTGAGATGAGCGTTTCAGGGAGGCTGAGAGCCGTGGCACCCATTCACCCTCCCACTGTGGGACTGCAGTGTATCTGTGGGATCCAAAGGAAAGAGGAAAAGCTGCCCAACAAGGAGGCAGAGGGTGGTAGTCACAGCAGAGGATGAACCTTCACAGGAGAAGAGGATGAGGCTGCACAGTCACAGACGGCTCTGAGCAGAAGGGTGGGCCATTTCCAGAATATTGTCAACCGAAACTAATTTGGCATTTAAATACAAGTTTAATGTCAATTTTTAAATATGTTTTGCAAAATCAACCCAAAATGACACTGAACGTGTGCTCAGTTATATAATGAATTGGTTTAGTCCCCCCCTCCCCCCCTCCCGGCGCAGTTTGGCCGTCTTCACTCCCCTCAGAGTCTGCAGTGGGAGGGAAACTGTGTCGCGTTGTTCCTGCGTCTCTGAATGGGCCGGAAACGTCCGCGCAAAGCGGCAGACGCACACACCACCTGCAGGACGCTGAGGCGTGACTCAGCAACAGTGCTGCATGCTGCACACTGACACCGCAGCTCACCGCAGCCTCCACCTCCCCCACACACCCCCCACACCCCCACACCCCCACCCCGTACGCTTTCTGCCCGGTTCCAGTGTACAGGGATAGGCTCACAGATAATCTCCTCAGGCATTTGCTGTGGGCGTTTCTCACCCAGCCGCTTCAGAGGAACTGCAGAGGCACCAGGGGAAAGAATGAGACCATCTTATCAAAGCAGGCAATCAGTCCAGAGACATGGGAACAGAGTGAGAAGAGGTGTGTGTGTGTGTGTGTGTGGGCACAGTAAATGCCATACCAAAGGACAATGTTAACCATATAATCTCGTAACAAAAGATCAAAAAGAGGAACATCAATAAACCACTAAGAAACTCTGACAGTTCTGTAAATCTGTAAGCCACTCAGATGTGGTGTAGCAGCCTTCCTGCATCCTGCACTCTGTCTGCCATCCCCACACGCAGCAGGGGAATACCTGGAGCTGGTCAGCCAGCACAGCAGGGCTCTACCTGGGGAATCCACCTGTGACTTCCGACTTTAGTGTGAACTGTGTCACAATAAATGCGATATATGGATGAGTTTATATCTATCAGTTCACTACATCGGTCAGCAGAATACCATCACTGCAGAAGAAAGGGATGTTCTTCCTAATGCGTATGGGTTATTCACCTAACTGCTACCTTAACCAAGCCAAATCGAAGAAAAACAGTTTGCGAGTACAGATAAATTTAAAGGTCAGATTTGTGCCTCTTATATTTCAAACTCTGGGGCAGTGGTTGAATGCCGACGTCATACCTGGGCATTGATGCTGTGGGGTCATTGGCCTGAGTGTGACTGTTCTCAGCCGAACAGAGAGCCCTTAAGGTTCACACGGAAAGGTGACGCATTAGTATCTTAGCAATGTGGCTTTCTGAGAAGGTAGCAACACTTACGGGCCCTCCAAACCTTCTTACAGGGCCTGTCACGACAAAGAGGGGTGGTGGGTGTGCGGTTCCGTTAGGCTTGTGGCCGACCTGCAAAATGCCAGCGTGGGTGGTGTCGTCGTGGTGACAAGTGTCCGAGTCTCTCGGCTTCAGTCACCAGCAAAAGCCCCACATACTGAGCCTTCCTGTCAGGCCGTCTGTAACCACATTCAGAACAAACCTGTCACTGCGCTAAAAAAAACTGCCTGTTTGCATCTTCACTGCAAGCAGCTGCAGCGAGACCACCACAAGTTACTGAGGGGTCGAGAAAGGGGTGCACAAAAACGCACAGCACAAAAACACAGAGCATGAAAACGCAGAGCAAGAAAACGCACAGCACGAAAAGGAGGTGCACGAAAACGGAGAGCACGAAAAGGAGGTGCACGAAAACGGAGAGCACGAAAAGGAGGTGCACGAAAGTGCAGCGCACGAAAAGGAGGTGCACAAAAGCACAGAGCATGAAAAGGAGGTGCACAAAAGCACAGAGCACGAAAAGGAGGTGCACGACAGTGCAGAGCATGAAAACGCAGAGCATGAAACAACAGCTGTTAACAACTGTTTCAAATGAGCCAAATTTATTTATTAAATGTTTTCCAACTATAAACAGGCTCTAAAATAAGGTGTGACCATTTAATTTCTTGCTCATTGTTTTTCTGGCAGTTCTTCAAATGCAGTTTATCAAGAACAAAAACTATACATATGTCACTTTAAAATGAAGACCAACAGAAAAAATGTAATGTAAGAAATCGTTTTATTATTCACGTCTTTACATCAGCATGTAAAGCATAAATTAAATCAGGTTATACACATTATGTGCTACCTCTACACCGCTCACCCGCTTCTGTTAAACGGCAGAGAATCTGATTTGGTTTACACTCTCATCTTCAGACATCACCTAGAGCTGAGAAACAGCCAGGTGTAAAAATGGACTTTTCGTTGTCTGGGAAAAAGTGTTTGGCTTTTCTGTAAAGGTCCCTGAATATCAGGTGCCTTCTCCTGTCACATATATATTTTATGTAACTGTCTTTTTAATCATTTAAGCATATAGATTATAGGTCAGTTGATTGAATGAAATGTTAAAGCAAAATATATCAAAGGTGACTGTCAGTAGTATTTACACTGGAGAAGCTTCTGCTTTTCCCTGCAGAACAATACATTCACGTCAAGGCTTACATTCAAATAATCCAGCTCTCATCTCCGGATCTCTGCATTAATACATCTTTATTATTATTACTACTGTTATTATTTTTATTATTCATGGAGATTCTTACTCCATATAAATCTCCATATATGCCTATATACATATGTTTACATTACAAATGTCTTTCATCCTTTCATTTAGCTGGGTGATCTACTGAAACAGTTCAGGTTAAGTACCCTGCTCACTGGGGCAATAGCTGTGTCTCGTCTGGGAACTGATCCTGGAGGCTAGGATTTGGGTTTGGAACTAACCTGCAGGTTCTGTGAGGGACACACATAGCCCACTCACATACCCCCCAGTGACCTTTTCCCTTCCCCCAGCTGGTCCTGCCCTGGCCGTTCTGTATAATATAACTATGAGCTGAATGTACCAATCATATCTACAGCCACATGCTAAGGGGGTGTATTACTCTTCTGGGTATGAAAATGAACTTAAGAGCAATTTTTTGTCTATCTTTCAATATTAGAAAGTTGATCCAATTAATGTTAGACTTGAAATAAACAGCTTTCAGAATGATTTCAGCTTCACTGGTAAAGATTTAGTTTTCAGTTTTAGTTTTAAAAAAGTGTAAAGGGAGTCTAGTGGAACCTCTGCACCACCCCCTCTGACCTCCTCGGCACCTCCTTCTAGATCATGTACGCTCCAAAGAAGTTTTCGGAGGAGATATGTCGGACAATTTGGGTGTGGTTCTGAGCCTTCACAAAGATGGAGTCACCCTTGCCCAGGTGGTAGACTCCTCCCAGGTAGCTGTTCAGCAGCTCCTTTCTCTTCCATTGGCTCCTGCAGTGAAACCTCCTGGACTGCATGAGCTCTGTGTCGCCCCCTAGGTAGCGAGGTGTGCTCCACAGGACTGCATGGGTGAAGGAGGCGCACTCTGGCTCTGTGAAGAACACTTTGGAGTAGATGAAGTAGTACCCTTCCTCCTCCACCACCAGCACTCCGTCCCTGTACTGCATATGATGGGTGAAAGAATAGCCGTCCAGGGTCCACTGCAGGACTCCATCCGAAAGAGGAAGGAGGGGTCCAGCTGGGGAGAGAGAGAGACAGCGACACAGTCAGAGAGAGAGAGACAGCAACACAGTCAGAGAGAGAGAGAGAGAGACAGCGATACAGTCAGAGAGAGAGACAGCAACACAGTCAGAGAGAGAGAGAGACAGCAACACAGTCAGAGAGAGGGAGACAGCGACACAGTCAGAGAGAGAGAGAGATAGCGACACAGTCAGAGAGAGAGTGAGCGACACAGTCAGAGAGAGAGAGACAGCAATACAGTCAGAGAGAGAGAGAGAGACAGCGATACAGTCAGAGAGAGAGAGAGAGATAGCGATACAGTCAGAGAGAGAGACAGCGACACAGTCAGAGAGAGAGAGAGATAGCGACACAGTCAGAGAGAGAGAGAGACAGCAACACAGTCAGAGAGAGGGAGACAGCGACACAGTCAGAGAGAGAGAGACAGCGACACAGTCAGAGAGAGAGAGAGAGACAGCGATACAGTCAGAGAGAGAGTGAGCGACACAGTCAGAGAGAGAGACAGCAATACAGTCAGAGAGAGAGAGAGAGAGCGACACAGTCAGAGAGAGAGAGAGACAGCAACACAGTCAGAGAGAGGGAGACAGCGACACAGTCAGAGAGAGAGAGACAGCGACACAGTCAGAGAGAGAGAGAGAGAGACAGCGATACAGTCAGAGAGAGAGATAGCGATACAGTCAGAGAGAGAGAGACAGCAATACAGTCAGAGAGAGAGAGAGACAATGCAATGCAATGCCAAGAGCTGAGCAAAGAAAAGAGCCCCCTCAGCCAGCTGGTCCTGAGGCTGAGTTCAACACTAACCCCAACTAATACCTGGCAGCCTCAGGACAGCTCCACTCCAACAGAACCAATCAGAGTCAACCAAATTATAGCACAACAAAAACAAAACTATATTTCTCATTGGAAAATTCAAACAAAAAATCAAAGCAAATTAGCATGTTATCTGGCCCTAGAACGTGAATACACTGTGGCAGACTATCTGACCACAGTGAAACATTACAAAAGCAGAAGAACATTGACGAAGTACAGACTCAGCGAGCACAGCCTTGCCATCGAGGCCGGTCGACACAGGCAGACTTGGCTGGCCAAACAGGAGAGACTGTGCTCACACTGCAACCAACAGCAGGTCGAGACAGAGCTGCATTTTCTCACAGAATGTGAGAAATACAAACTAATTCGAGAAACCTACTTTCCAAAATTCCAATTACTATCCCCAAACTTCCCAACCCTGCCCGAAACACAGCTAATACAAATCCTTCTTGGAGAGAAGGGTTGTTGTGTACATTTGGCCGCAAAATACGTGTCTGCCTGCCACAGCATGAGAGACAACAGTGACTCTTCATTCTAATTCTATGCAGAATACAGTTCACTCAATATAGTTTAGAATATGTTCCACTGTACCGTTATTAGTAATGTTTTTTTTTTTTTTTTTTTGTATTGTCGTTAGCTATTGTTATTGTTATGATTGATTGATTTTATTATTGTGCTTTGGCAATATGTATTTAAAATATGTCATGCCAATAAAGCATTTTTGAATTTGAATTTGAAATTTGAGAGACAGCAACACAGTCAGAGAGAGAGACAGCGACACAGTCAGAGAGAGAGAGAGACAGCAACACAGTCAGAGAGAGGGAGACAGCGACACAGTCAGAGAGAGAGAGAGACAGCAACACAGTCAGAGAGAGGGAGACAGCGACACAGTCAGAGAGAGAGAGATGTATGCGGATGGAAGACCCAGAATCGAGCTGAATGGAAATGAAGTCACAGGCATGGGGGGGTCATGTGTCCCCCAGTACAGAGAGAATGTAATGTATCAGTCCCTGGTCTCAACCTACATGACATCGAAATGAAATTTCTGCCCTTTGCAGAAAACCTGGTCCTGTTGTCCCCCACTAAGCAGGGGAAATATCAGAGCCTGTATGTACCAGACCAGTACTGCCAGGTCCTGGCAGTGAATATGAAAAAGACCAAAACTATGATTTTACAAAAAAAAAAAAAAAAAAAAAAATTCCAGAGGAGAAGAGACAAAGAGATCCAGATCTCAGGGAAGTAGAGCAAACTTTACAATAAAAAAAAACCACTTAGAATACTGTACACATAGCAACTATTTACATTTAAAAATATGTTCCACAGGAAATTTCAATCTGGCAGTAAATTAACTAAGAGAGAAAGCATACAGGGAATTCTATGCCATAAAATGACAAATTCACATCAAAATTTCTGATTAATTTGGCTCAAACTATTTGAATGTATAATTGAACCAATTGCCCTTTATGGCATTGAAGAGCAGCATTTCATTACAAAATGTGTAAAACACCAAAATCCAACATAATTGTTTCCCTAAAGAAATCAAAACATGATTCACTTTTAACATCATCTGATATTCAGAAACTTTACCTCTTAGGAGAAGGAATGTTGCATACTAGCAGTGTAGTGTATCAGTGCCTGCCAGCATCTGAGCAACAGTGAGTGACAACCAATACTTAAATGTAATATTTGTCTTCTCCTTGCTATTATAATTATATGTTTGTTTGTTTTTTGGACTATTACCATTATTATTGATATTATAAATGTAAATTGCACACCTCTCTTGTTCTTCATTATTGTTATTGAATCATTGTTACTGGTTACTTTTTTACTGCTTTGGCAATATCAATGTGAACATTTGTCATGCCAATAAAAGCATGTTGAGTTGAATTTAATCTAATTTAAACTGGTAGTGAGAGGGAGAGAGAGAGAAGAGGAGAGGGAGATAGAGAAGGGGAAAGAGAGAGCGATAGAGAGGCGGAGAGAGAGAGGAGGACAGAGAGAGAGAGAGGGAAAGAGAGTGATAGAGAGGGGGAGAGAGAGGTGAATGAGTGGTTAATGTGCAGCCTGTGTGCTCGTTTTTGGAGCATCGTCTGCACACGCCCGCTACTCTGGGATTTCCGATGAGCTCCTCCATCACCCACAGCAACAGAAGAGTCACACGCTCACCCTGCAGACGCCCTCCTGAGTAAACGGAGCGGCTACCCCCTCTTTCCCCTCCTCTCTCTGTCTCTCTCCCTCTCTCTCTTTCCGCTCCTCTCCCTCTCTCTCTCTCTGTCCCCTCCTGTCTCTTTCTCCTCCCTGTCTCTCTCTTCTTTCTCTGTCTCTCTTCCCTTCCCTGTTTCTTTCCTCTTTTTCCACTTACTTCAGTTTGCTTTATTTGAGAGTCATTCATTTTTTCTATTGCCAAATCATTTTTGCATAAATCATATAAAAGGAAAAATGATGGTGAATGATAATGATTGGCAAACCTAGACAATTTACATTTCAAAACAAAAATTCAGACATACCTACATATGCAGGCAAGTATGTACAAAACATACATGCATTGATACCAAAATAATTATTTCAATGAATGATAATTCAGTTAATAACAATCAGAGTAATATTAAAGGTACTATATTTCTTATTATTAGTTTATAGTGTTAGGTCATTGCCACTCACTGTCTCCCAGATGGTGGTAGGCAGCAGTAAACTGTATTTTCACTTCAGTAAACAACATTCCCTCTCCTCTCCAGAGAGGGGGGGAAGATTCTGACTGCCAGGTACAGTATAGAGTGAAGTGGCGCGTATTTTGATAATTTAGGGTAAAAATTCTCTCGGATTTTGGTATATTGTTCACGTTTCAGAATGAAATGCAGCTCTGTCTGATCAGCAGTGCAGGTACAGTCAGTAACATAGTCCTCTTTAGCTAGCCATGTTTTTCTGCGTCAGTTTTTCAACGGCTAAACTGTGCTCACTAAGGCTTTGAAAAAAATGAGAAATATCTTGACAAAGTACAGACACTCCCTCTTGCTCTCTCTTTCTCCTTCTTGCTGTCTCTCATTTTGTCTCTTTTTCTTTCTCTCTCTAAAACTCTGTCTCTTAACTTTATTTCAGTTATCATTTGAAGGCACTTTATAGTCATGAAATCAGACAGGTGTTGCCACAGCAACGGCGACAACCAGTAATGGACAGGCAATTACAATGCAGTTGACCAGCCTATCTCAAAAGAAGTCTGCTGTTCACCCCAGTGAAGATTACATAACCATCAGAAAGGGAACAACAGCATACAGAGGCAGACCCGGCTGCTCATGTGTTTCCCTCTGCCATTGAAAGCTGCTGTCGCTGCCTGTCTTCCACCCAGTGAAACCCATCATTTCCCCACAGCAAGATCAAACTTGGAAGCAATGAATTTGTGTGTATTTACTGCAATGCAGGAGAAAAAGCACCTCTCCCTCATGGTGATCTTACCCTATCTGTCTTGCTCACTCTCTTTTTCTCTCATCATCTCTCTCTCTTGCTTTCTTTCTGTCGCATTCCTCCTTTTCCACCTGTGATTCCGATTCAATCAGAATCATCTGAGATTTGTATGTGTTACTAATGCAGATAACAGTATAATCTCCACGATGTTGCCAACAATAACAGTACGATGAGGCCTTTCTTTCAGGTGTGCATGTCGGGTGAGGTGGCCCTGTCTCACCTGTCAGGTGTGCTGCAGGTTTGGATGGCTTCACTGCAGTGATGGTTCTCCTGGTGGGTGGGGTTTCAATCTCATTTCTGTCTGTTTTAGAAAGAAGAGAAAAAATGTTTCCACTTGACCACCTGTGTGCCCATATCTCCAGAGTGGCTCAGAACTCATGAAAAAGACTTAGATTTATGCATAATAATTAATAATAAGTAATTTTATATTTAATGCAAAAACATCTGTACACACCCCCACACACACATAGCAGAAACAAACAAATCCACACAGAGATGTACACAGTGTTACTGTGAGGGAGAAAGAGTCAGTCTTACCCTGGTAACTCATCTCTGACAGGGCAGAGTCTCTCTGCAAAAGAGCAGAGACCATATTAACCATATTATCACTGTCCTCATGTTTCAGCTACAGAACCAAGTGCAACATTTTGGATGTGTGTATGTGTGTGCGTGTGTGTGTATGTGTGTGTATGTGTGCTTGTGTGTGTGTGTGTGTGTGTGTGCTTGTGTGTGTATGTGTGCTTGTGTGTGTGTGTTTAGTTCTTCTGCTAACAGGGAGAAGCTTCATGCACCATCTAAGCAAAGGCCGTGAGCGTCAGGTTCCCTTCACCCATCAGGAGCATCAGAGCACAGGCAGTCACTGTGGTGCTGAGCTGACCTTTTCCTCCGTGCCCTCCGAGAGTATGAGTGGAAAAAGGAAGTGATGTCACAGGACAGAGCTGGCCTGCCATGCAGAGCACCGCCCTGCAGCTGACCGCACGTGGAACATCACAGAAAGCAGAACAGCGCTGAAATTCCCAGCATGCAAGCGGAAGGGGTCGTTCAGTCATACACGCGTGCCCACACACACACACACACGCACGCATGCATGTACACACATACACACACACGTGCGCGTGCACACACACACACACACACACACACACACACACACACACACGCATGCAGGCACACACTCACACATGCATGTACACACACACATGCACACGCATGTACACATGCACACATACAAGCGCACACACACACACATACGCACATACACACAAAGATATACATGCAAATAGACGCATACATATATAATCGTGCGCACATGTACACTTTTACGACACACTCTCACACACTTTTCCACCAGCACCTGCTTCAGTCACACCCATGCTGCTGCAGGACCAGCCCACAGAGTGAGAGCGCTAGTTACACAGCCAAATTTACCCAGACCGGTTTACAGTGCAATGACTAAGGCACCAACCACAGCAGGAGTGAAATAACTGTGGCTTTGCCGCTCACCAGAGTAAAAACGGTCTGACTGAAACAGTGAGGAGAGGTTACTTTCTCACTGTGCCGGAGAGCTTATGTGTCAGCATGATCACTGACATTCTCACTCACATTCTGAGCTGCATCGCGATTTACATCAGATTTAAGCCACGAGACATCCCTGCTTCCATGAGACAAGACTGAAACGAGGAGTTCAAAATTTCACCTGGAATTACACTCATTGTGGAGCTCATTGTAACTTCAGCCAAATTAGTTTTGAGAGATGAAGCTCATCATAAATTTGTTTAAAGCACTGGAACACATTACAAGTTTGATTATTGAGCTGGAATTCATTATGAATATGACAAACTCATAATTCTCATAAAACTCATTTGATTCTAGACCCGTGACCCAAAATGAATTTGATTCAAGAACCAGAATTCAAATCGGAGCAGAATGAAGACGGAATGGATTCAGAATTGCAATTAAAAAGTTAAAAAAGGAGGAATTTGAGCAAATCGAGAGCTGGGAGGTAAAGTGGAGCACATTTCGCCTTGGTGCTGCATGTGCCATCAGAGTTTTCTGTAGTCATCTGCACAGGGAAACACATCCATACGACCCTTTTCACATTATTCTAATCATATTTGCTGCTGACGCGCTACTCACATCACTCATGGATTTATGTTGTTAAAAATGCACCTAACATTCTCCCAGTCTCCCTGTTTACAAGATGACTACAAATTCAGAGGTAACCAAAGTATAGAGTGATAGACTGGCAGACACATAGAAAGACTACCCGATGAATTCGTAGATACATATTTTAACATTAGATTTTATGTAGTGCTCATATTTGAAATATAACTGTCTTTAATCTATTAACACATTTCTTTCCATGTCTCTTAACTAATTATAAGTAGAAAAGTAGACAGACATACAGGCAGATGGACAAATAGGCGAGAGACAGACAGACAGACAGATGAACAGGTGAGCATGGAGGGAAAGGTGGCGGGTGCCTGTTACAGGGCAGGCTGGCATTGAGCACTCACCGGGATCCTGGTGCTGTAGAGGTGGTAGATGAAGCAGGCCTCCACAGCCATGCCACACAGCGCCAGGGACACCAGCAGGAAGAGCAGCCACTGGACAGTGCTGCGCCGGCGGGGGGGAGGTCTGGGGGGCACAGGGTACCCCGCCTGACTGTCCACCACGAACACCGGGGGGTACATCACGCCCCCCTCGGCCTTGTCTGTGGCACGCATGCTGTTTGGCTCTCCAGAGACGGAGGACTGAGGAAGATCTGAGGGTCCCGTGTGAGACGGAGAGCGCGATCTCACCTCCCTCACTGCAGCGGGTCGAGGGCGAAAGGCGAAAAGGTGAGAGGCGAGAAACTCTCCCGCCACAAGATGGAAAGATTCAAAAAAAAAAACACTGAAGTGTCACGTTTCAGCTCGGTGTCTGGCCTCTGCTCGGTGCAGTCATGGAAACAACGTTTCCACACTCATCCCGTCCCCCGGACGAGCAAGCGAACGACAGAGAGGAAGCTTGACTGGGTTTGTCCTCCGGCTTCTGCCGCTGTCAGGCGAGGGTGTGCAGATGCTGCCGTTCAGCGTTACAAGAGCGTATGTGTGTGCGACAGACACAGCACCCTCACGCAGTTTATTATATACACCCCTCTGTCTCCATCAGATCGCAGAACTCCACGCTGTGGTTACCGTCCACACACAGATGCTTCCCCTTTCTCTCATGTTCTACTTTTCACTTTTTTTCAATCTTTCACTCTTTCTCTCGCTTAATTTCTTCTGCCCCTCTCTTTATTAAGATCTCAGGAACACAAAGTTATAAAGAACCTAAGCTCTGAAACATATTTGTCATGTCTGGAGGAATGATTTCAGTATTCTTATGCCATAAACATCGGTTTATGCTTCAGTAGCTTTGAAAGCATAGAATTTCTCTGTCTTTTACACATCTGAGCTACCACCCTTCAGGCCATTGTTTTTAATCATTTTAGTTTGTTGCTGTTCTTGTTTCACATGAGTGCTTTGTCATTCTTTTGCTGCTTTAGCTTTTCCGTGTTATATTAACGGCACTACCATGTGAGACCCTGCAAGATTGCTGAAAAGCACTATTTAAAATGTGTATAATATGTGTGTATAATCAGTACTTGCCTTGCTGTAATTGGCTGGTTCACACATGGAGAGACCAACCACAGAGCTTTGTAGGTCACCTACACACACACACACAGCCCTGTTACGAGCCCTGTTCCTTTCAGCTATGCCACACTGCTGCCCCTAACAAACACTGAGACACACACACACACACACACACACACACACACACACACACACACAGTCCATACAAGGCTCTCCTATCTACTGTCCCTCCTGTTAAACTCAGCGTGAATCTGTGACTCCCGCCACGTCTCCTCACACCTGTATGCTGGTCAAGGTTGACGCGGTGCTTGGCTTTGTGACAGAAGGCTGATGTGCTGTCTGTCACTGTCAGAGAGCTGGCGGGTCTCTTTGTGGCAGACTCTTCTGACTGCTCTGACCAGGGGGGTTGGCTGGACTGGGAACCATCAGAGGCTGAGCCCAGATTCTTCTCCATCAAAAAACTTTTAAAAACGTACTTCTAAATAGACTGTTTTCGTGCATTTTTTTCTTGCACGTGAGGCCTACACATTGCTTAAAAAATGTGAAAATTGGAGAAGGAAGGAAGGGTTTGAGTTTGATTTACCATATAATCTGCACATGAATATTCCAGCCACTCGAATGTCTCAAACCAAAATGAGCATCATATCAGATACCTTCTACCATTATTACTAGGCCTACATGATGGAAAATCCTCAAAACCCATAATACAATGGCAATTTCACAAATGAGAGTTGAAAATAGCTAACTACTCAAAGTGACTGAGTAAACTTTCATAATTTGGTTGCAAAATCATGGATCTGATGGACCTACTTGATATGAACCACAATTCCCACCTTAATGGAGTGAGCCAACTTTTTAAACTTACTAACGTTATCAGCTCAGCTAGTAGCCTAAAGTTTTGTATTATGGAAGCTGTGGTAACTTAGCTGTCAATGTATGACATGATCAGAAAAAAAAACATGGATTGGTCATAAAACTTGCCTCGGGTGTCATCACTGTTTGTAGGACTACCAGACCGATAAAATGTAAAACTTTTTTAGTCTTCTAACATGAGACTAGGCTAGTTTGGTGTCGCTAGCCAAGGGGAGGCACAACTAAGCTATCATTGCTAACGGTTTAGCTGCCTACAGTGCAATGCAAAGTAGTACGTTAGCTGTATACAACTTATGCTCTGCTCATATCATGTTCACGTAATTTGGAACTCATATAGACATTTACACACCTTGTTTTCCTGGCTCAGCATGAGAGGATGTTTGTGCTTCAGCTTCAACCCCTTTACCAGTAAAAAATCTGCATATATCCATTTGTTCCTCACTGACTGACTGTGTGAGCTGCATTAGGCATAGTAACCCCATCAACTGAAGAATTGACAGAGACCTGTCAGCGAATAAGACACGAGTATTTCCACGTATTTTCCTGTAAACTCTCTGATTGGTCTTGCCTCCATTCACTGAAGATACAAAATGACAACACTGCCCTCTTCTTTTACTGACATCCAATTACGTGGTGACAAATCACTCAAAGTGGAGAATTATGCGGGGCTAAAGGAAAAATCTTCAGAGTTACAGCCCCGAATGCCCAGGCCAGGTGACGCCTTTGGCTCTGACAATGTCGCAGATGTGGCAAGGCCAGTCCTGTGGAGTAAGAGCATTCACAGATGTGGCCAGATGTCTACTGTGACCTATATAAACAACGCAGTCAGCATAAAAAAGAGGATGTGAAAGACTGCAGACAGATAGAACGCACCAATAACAATGAAGGATGTGTTGGCAGTGACGGGCTTTGGCCGTGCCCGGTGACGACAGTGGCAGGGTTTCTTGAAAACAGCTTGGAAGCATTCCTTTTTCTTCTTTCCCCCTCTCCTGAGACAGTGCGAAAGTGGAAGAGGAAGTTGGAGGGTCTTAGTGGGAAGTTTAAGCTGAAAGGGGAGGTCCCTGGAGAGAGAGAGAAGCCCTCACTCACACTGGAAACACTGGGCCTCATTCATCAAAACATTCGTAGAAAAGAGCGTATTTTGCTCTTAGGGGAAATGCACGCTGTGTTGTAAACACTCAGTTCCGTTCGTGCCCTGGTTCCGATGACGATGAATCGCAACTGTTCTTGCATCACCTGCTCGTGCATTTTATCTGCAATAACCATTTCTGCATATTTCCTAAACCCAACGTGACTTTTTCATTCCAGCTATTCTCAGAAACAAGACAAGAAAAATAAGTTTCAATAAACATTTTGACAGATATCCTTTGAAACTGGCAATTTACTTTACATATTCCTCACCCACTAATCTCATACACTATCATACCTGCAACTCGCCGATCTCAGATCAGTCTCAGTAATTCCCCACGCAATGATTTTTTTTTTTTTACCTGCATTTCCCACACTGATCATATATCCTCTCACACCAGGACCTTGCTGAACTCTATCCAGTCTCATACACTCCTCTCTCTCTCATTTCAGACCATTTCATCCCATAGCTCACTGATCCCAGAACAGTCTCACGGGCTCCTTCACCTTCATCTCACAGACCTAACAAGTATAAAAAGAGCAAATGACTAGAATACACAGTATTTCCCAAACTTTCTCCACTGGTTGAAATGCCATATGTAGGATTACATGTTTTCCCACTCACTATGAAGTGATGGTAGTTGAACTTGCCCAGCTATATTTCTAATTATTGTATTTTAAAACATTACTTGCTACCCGGCACAGTCACGTCTCCACATTCTAAAACATGAATCACTCTGTATTTGCACCCAGGAAGTTGTGTTGACAGCCACAAAAGCAGAGACCTCAACATAAATATTTCATTTAGTTAGAAGAGAACATTCATTTACCTCACAAATGGACTCAGAGTCTCTCTCTCTCTCTCACACACACACACACACACAAGCACAGAGTGTACCAGCATTACTTTGGAAATGATTCACCAGAAAAACACATGATTCATGATGTTTGTCCTTTTTCACCAGTACTTGCTCTGAAAATGACATATTGACTACAGTTCAGGTAATGTCTGCTCCACCGTGGTTATTCGGTATTAACATTAATATTTATAAAGCTCTCGGTTCTTTTCTTCAAAACATTTTTGATCCATGTTTTTTAATCTCTTTATCAGTAATCAGATTATGATAACATCATACATGCATGCTTTTGAATTGAGAATTGAGTTGAGTGGTGATAGGACCAGCTACCCCAGGTCTCAAAACAAATCCGTTTAGATGGCTGGAAAAGCAACAGCTACATAACCTGTGTGCTGTGTGAGTGTATGGGAATTAATAAATAAATAAACCCAAAAGTGGCAGGAGGTGGATTCCCAGTGCAATGTAACCAAGGCGCACTCTGCGACTTTAGGGACTCCCTCCTGTGCAAGCTCTCTCGGAGACGCAGAGGTGTTTGTATTGAAATGATGGCACAGAGGACAGTCCCGTCCCGGCTTCAGGGACCTGAAAACGAGTCGGTGTCTCCAAAATGTCATCTTGCGAGTCCCAGCGACACAACGGCAGAACAAAACGACCTAGAGCCACGGTCGCTGCAGGACCTAAACAAGCGGCGAAAACAGCCATAAACAGCGATACCAAAACGATCAACATCGCTGTCAGTCCTAATAAATCATGACCACCGGTTTCCCCATCCAGACTGCGCCAAACCAACAGACACCATCTTCTCCCTCACGTTCAAAGTTGCCGTCATGGAGCTGTATCATCCACTCCCTCCTCCTCTTCCGGTCAGCAGCTCACCTTTGTAAGCTTACCTGGAGGTTGTGTCGCGCTCGTCGATTACGTCAGCAGCAAGTGGCAAACCAAAGAAACAAAACAGAATATGTGCGTGTGTGATGTGACCCAATCCTAACAGTTCGCCCAAACAACTTTATAACCCATGGATTCGTTCAGTTTCTGGTGACGGTTAAAATCACAGCACACAATTAGGCTGACAGCGTATTCATGTTATTAAAAATCACCTGCTGAAAATGTCACATATACTCACACACATTTTGTACGATTGTACATTTTTTCATTTGTGTTTCAAACTGTGTTAACCGCTTGCTGTAATTGTGTTGTGTAAATGTGTATCCATTGCCTTAATCATAATTCACAAATTTGATGAAAATGGATTCAATCAGCTTCATTCAAAAGAGGATCACTGTACTTGATATATGTCTGGTAGCCAGCCATTGGCTAACGATCTCCACATGCCTGATTGGAGGTTCATTAAAAGTGTGTGTGGCTGGACAGCAGGATTAAAGATTGCTTTAGCTGGGCCCTGTGTTTTTAGTTTTAAATGAAACCGCTTTTATAAGCATTTCTCCTTTACATACATAACACACTCTTACACACACTCTTATCAGGTTTTCCCTTGGAAAATGTGGAACTTTAAACCACTGACATATAGCAAAATTGCAATTCTGAAATGGGTTTAGATCAAGAGGTTTAGATTCAAGTCTGTCTACTGTAACTGTGGGTGGATTTTTTTCCTTTTTTGCATTCTAAAAGGGGGTTTACTCTCACTATTACATTATGTTGGTAACTCAATTTTCTTTGAAAATTACAATATTTAAATTCAGAAGTTTGTGGCGCTCCATTCAAATGAATTATACATTTAGAATATTTTGCAGAGAATATATCATTTACTAGACAAAGGTAGCATCAGGATGGTAGTACTGATTATCAAATCATATATACTTTTTTCACAGTTTTTTTTTCACACTTCACTTTGAGTTTCACAGTGAGTGGTGCTGATAAATCTATTTTCCAACAGCTACAGCAGGAAGCTGAAAGAAACAGTCAGCCTGAAGAGTTGTGAAAGATGTTAGATAAGGCTGCAAACTACCATACCACGAGTGTCATAAAGACTGTGATTGAATAGCCCTGCTGCTTTATGCTTTAAGAGTCATTCTAATGCACCATTTTATAACTACCAAGAGTGAGATATCATAAAAAAGATTTGTTTGGAAAATAACAAAAGGAAAAAATTGTTAATACATGGTAAATATTCTCCCTAGTCCCTTAATAACAGCCACAGACAGATAACTCTTAGGTCAGCTCTGCACTTTTAGATAAATTAGAGGGCAAAGCCCTCCTAGAACATAACCAAACTGCAACACATGCAAACAGGTCTCACTTATTAACAGATGAAACAGAAGGGAGCATCCACTAGTTTCCAGAGTACAGTTGCATCAAACAGAGGCAATGATCTGGCTGAGACAGTGGTGCTCCTGTCTCTTCTCCAGTACTGATGAGTGTTCTACCACAAGGCCTCTGTGCTGGTCTGGGGTTGAGTTTCCTCGGTGTGGCCCTGAAGTGACGTAGGTGTCGAGGTGGGTGAGGTGGGTGAGGGACCCTGGCAGCATGGTATAGCAGGAGACACAGGAACCTGTGGGACACCATGCGGCACACACCTTAGCTCTGTAAATGCACACGTCACACTCTGCCACTCAACACAAAGTAAAAACCTCTCACTTTCCTCAAAAACAAGGTTCTTTCTTTAATCTTTTTTCAAGGTCCAGTATCCAAGCACCTCTGGGGGTTCCTACAGGATAAATCTCTGAAAGATCCATCTAGGATTTACAAGCCAGAACCCTACCTTAACTGAAGTTCATAGTGACGGGACCCTGAAAATTAGTGCCAGAGATTTGGGGTGCCACAATTTTCCCTCCGGTGGTGGCTGACATAGACACCTGGGGTGCAGCTGCCCCGGGTTGGACAGGGGCTCCATCCACGTGGCTGGGCCCATCTGGAACGAGAGAGAGAGGCTGAGAGAGAGTTTCTGGCTGTGATAAGTCTGCCACACCAGGGACCAGGGTCTTTTGGTGGTGTGGGCTGAAAGCAGATAGGGCTTACCAGCTCTTCCACCATTGTGCTCTGTCTCCAGTCTCTGAGCGAGATTGTTCTGATTTGTTTTCCTCAGGGCATACAGAGTGACTGTCACTGCCCCTTCTTCTCCATAGGCCTCCACCATCTGAGTCACAGTCTCTGTCACATGTTTGCCTTTCTCCACTCTGCCCTTTGGGATGGTTTCAAAGCCCTCTGGCACATTATATGACAGATTCCACCTGAATCTCTTCAGGTCATCTTCCAACAGCTCATCCAGAATGGAGACAAGCAAGGATGGAGCTCCAGCCATTGCAGACCCTAGAGAAAAAGGTGGGATGGGTAGATGGTGTTAGACAGAGATAAGAAGGACTTGGGACACGTGGGTCAGTACTCCGGTCCCCTAGCTGTTGTTTTGGTGTTCTCCCTGTCTGTCTCCCTGCCTGGTCCCGACCCCGCCCCCTTGTCTGCCCCGCTTCAGACTGCCTTCCCGGTTTTTGGACTCTGTCCGTACTACCACTACGAACTTGCCCAGTGATTTCAAATCAAGCCCTTGAAACCTGTACTCACCTGGTCTGCATCCATGCCTGTGCCCTGACAACGCGACCTACAAGAAATGTGCATACTCCTCAAAGGAGTCCAATGGAACCAAGTCTTACCTTACCTTACCTAACCTAACCTCTGATTGTACCCACTGAGCCTTCACTGCAGTAATGACTGCACTCACGCAGGGGCAATGAGGCACGTGTGTGTAGTCCTCCAGTTTTCCACACTACAGCTCCTATAGTGCACAAGGAGAGCTGGTGCTGTACAGTGAGCAGGTGCATCTCCCTGACATCAGCTGAGTGACTCACAGGCACCGCAATGACTGACAGCACGCAAGAGCGGCAAGACAAGGGAGCCCTGCCGACACGGTCACCCCAACACTGATGGAACGAGACCAGTTTGCTCCAGCACTGCAACCTTCCCATAAGAAGCTGAAGCCCCGATCCCAGCTCTGGACGTTTCTGCTGTGCACATTTTTCTAAATACCTGCTGCGTCTGGTTAAAATTTAAACCCTTCCACTCACCTTTCCCCAGTGAGTAACAGTGGCTCGCAGATTTTATGAGCGCAGTAAAGTGTTGACACTGCTCTGTTTCTAAGGGGAATTTTCCTGCCTCTTGTGGCCTTCCCCAAGCTTCGTCCATTTGTTGAGACCCACAGAAATAGCTTGCTGGCAGAAAATCATGCCATATGTAGAAACATAACTGAGAACTGTTGTAAAAGACGAACCTGTCCAGGGGAGAGGGGGGCTGTACCTGTGTGTGTTTTGTTTGTGTGCATGCTCAGGATGGAGAGATTCACTGTTTAATATTTTGCTGTGTATTACTGCAGTACCAACATGGACACCCTGGCAGAATGAGGCCAGTGGGTGATGTGAGCTCTCTGTCAGCTGGGATTCAGCTCAAAATATATATATTTTTGCGCATTACAAAATCAAGGTAATAATTATTACCTTCACCATTTCCAAGGCTTGAATGGTTGTTTCTGCATTTGGCCATATTTACCTGAGCAGCTCAGGCTTAGTACCTCACACAGTGGCACAGCGTCAGTACTCCGCCCCCCTAGCTGTGTGTTTGTGTTCTTCCCCTGTCCATGTGCTTTTGTTTTCCTTGTGTTCTAGCCCTGCCCCGTTCCCCTCCCGGTCCCCGCCTGCCTCGTTACTGCATCGCTGCCGCCTGCCTGCTAGCTCACCTGTTCCCCATCGCCTCATCTACTCTGCCCTTTATTATGCCCTGCCTGTTCCTGTCTCGTTCCTAGTTCGTTGCAGTGTGTTTACCTGTGTCGTTCCCGCGTCTTGATTTCTGCTTGCTTGTTTTCGTGTTTTTGACTTTTCGCTTGTGCCCCGACCTGTGTCTTGCCTGCCGCCTTGTCCTGTTGCCTGGAATTCTGCCCGAATGGTTTCCGACCCTGCCTGCTCCCGTTCCTGATCCTGGATTCTCCCTTCGGACTGTCTCTCTGGTTTCGACCCTGCCTGCTTCGTGTTCTCGAGTCTGCCTGCCGGTTTATAATAAACCATACGGAAAAATCTCCGTGGTCTGCGGCTGAGTCCTCGTCCGTACCTGACACACAGCAGCAGGACTCAAACCTGCAACCTTCCAGGGAGAAGCTAAAGCCTCAATCCCATTAATCTCAATGCCTCCTGCGTCTGGTGAAGAGGAAAACCCTTCCACTCCCCCAGGGAGTAACAGTGGCTCACAGATGCTATGAGCACAGTAAAGGCTTAACAGTGCTGTTCCTCAGGGAAACTTTCCTGTTTTGCAACATATGCGTATATTGCTTAGAGTAACACTTCCTGTTCTTCACTATAGACGTGTGTGTATGCATATTGAATTCTCCAGCAAAGTGCCATCTTTTTATTTAAAGCTCATGTTGGTAATGTTTTAGAGCTGAGCTTCACTTCTATAATCATAAATATTGAAAAAGCTTGATAATGTGCAGGAGCAGAAATAGACAAGTTCTGAGTGGCAAACACCATTCATGCGTTCTAGAGTAGTTGTGCCCATTCCTGTTACTTAGTCAAAGTAACTCAAAACCTTTACCTCCAACCCCTCAATCCTGACTGTCTTTAACCAGAATTTCGATGTTAACAGATTAAAATAGTGCAACTTACTGAGTTAAAATGTCCGTAAACAGAGTGTATCTCTCCAAATGTTTCCTCTTCGTTAAACTGTTTTAGTTTCACTTTCCGTAAAAGAGAACTTTTGCCCTAAAGGCGGCAGTGGGGGAATGCAGTGTTCTCTCTTAAAGGCACAGAGGCAGCCGGTGTTCTGTCGAGTTATGCTACCTATCGAGTTGTGCTACCCAGTGGTTCTGCGCATGCGCAAACTTAGAATGTTTGCGGTTGGTAACCACGCCCATAAATCTATGCTACTTTGCGGGTTTGCACTAAGGTTTTCGGGGTAGCGCATCTCGACAGACAATTCTCCCCCTATCAAATTATGCTCCCAGTAAACAATCACTTCATGTAGCGCTTCATCTCACTCCATGTGCGCTGTAAAAATAAGGGGAGCATGTTTTTAATGATAATGTCAGAGACAGACGAATTGACAAGCAATTTAGCTTCCAAAGGCTTTTTTTTCATCCAGTTACGTGCATGCACTCAAATTACAAGATATGCATAGCCATGTATTGCATGCAATTGGTTGATATATATGTTCCAGTGTACATATACTGATAGTGCTGCCTCGCCAATATCCCCCTCTGGAAAGCGAACGTTGAACATTTTAACTGTTATAATGAGATATTTATCGTGTTATAACAACACTAATTACTTGTTTGTTATACAGTTAAATCCCACACAGAGAAAAGGAGTCCGACAGACAGAGTGAGAGCGAGAGAGAGAGAGGAGTCTGCGCTGCATGAAGTGATTGTTTACTGGGAGCATAATTTGATAGGGTACAATTGTCTATCGAGATGTGCTACCCCGAAAATCTTAAGAAAAGATATCATAACGGAGGATCAAAACATGCTCCCCTTATTTTTACAGCGCACATGGAGTGAGAGGAAGTGCTACATGAAGTGATTGTTTACTGGGAGCATAATTTGATAGGGGGAGAATTGTCTATCGAGATGCGCTACCCCGAAAAATCTTTAATAAAAATGATATAATATGGAAATATGCTCCCCATACTCTCAAAGCACACTTTCCTCTGTTTGTAAATTAAAAAATACATGAATAAAGATGTCATAACAGTGTTAGAGAGCTTAACTTTTATGGGATATACACAGCGGTAAGTGCAAACCCCAAAGGTAGCATTTTGACAGGGTAGCACGACTCGACAGGGTAGCACAACTCGACAGATATAGCTGTCGAGTTGTGCTACGGTAGCATTTTCGTGGGAGTGGCACGCATGCGCAGAACCACTGGGTAGCACAACTCGATAGGTAGCATAACTCGACAGAACACCGGTCGCAACCAGCCTCAGACACAAAGCCCCAAACATTCACAAACGACCCCACACTGCGGCTGTAAGGGGCCCCTCACCCAGAAACAGCCTGAGAACTCAGCATCATCCTCTGACATCATGAGTAACAATCTCAGTGTATTATGTTCAACCTGTCACGGGGGGGCTCAGGCAGGGACTCAGGCGCAGACAGCGGAGAATGGCAAACGATGATTTAATGCCGCAAAGAGGGGAAATCCAGAAGACAGAGTCGAAAAACAGGCAATGTCAAAAACCAGGTAGACACGGCAAAGGTACAAAGACAAAATCCAAAAACGAGGTCGAGAAAAACAGGCAAGATCAAAACCGGCAGGCAGAATACAAGCAAGACTGAGGAAAAGCGCTGGTAGCGAAACAGATAAACTGAGACGAACTGGCAACGAGACAATAAACAAGCAGGGAATAAATACGGCGAGGCTGATGAGGAGATGGGATGCAGGTGAGCAGGCAGGCAGGTGGGGACGGCCAGGTAACAAGGTGGGCGGAGACAGGGCAGAGAGCAGGGCAGGGCTGGAACACAGGGAAAAACAAAAGCACATGGACAGGGAAAACAAAAACAAAACCCAGCTAAGAAGCTGCAGTCCTGACACAACCACCTAACCTGTCATATTAAAGTATTTTCGTTTAGCAGACACTCTTATCCAGAGCAACCTACAGGTTAAGGTTACAGTTCCATCCATTTATACAGCCGGATATTTACTGAGGCACTTGTGGGTTAAAGTACCTTACCACAGTATTCTAACAAAAGCAGTATCCTAACAGAAACTGTATTCTAACAGAAACGGTTCTTTAATAGATTCAGTATCCTAATGGATTGTATCTTTGGTAGCAGGTCTGGGTTTCCCATTCCCAAGAGGTGGGGTGTGTAATAGACAGAATTAAGGGAGTATTAATGGGGGTAATAGAGGGCATTAGGAGTATTAACAGGGTGTGTAGTAGACAGTGTTAGGGGTATTAATGGGGAGAATGAAGCTTGTGATAGTTTCGTTTTTTGTTTGGTGGGTTGGGGGTGGGGTAACAGACAAAAGTGTGAGAGAACAGAGCTGAAGACCACTTCTCTGAAAGACACAGGAAGTGACAAGCGGGTTCTTTGCAAATATCAACAGGAAATGCAGTTGCTCGGCGGGGGACAGGAAAAGGAAAGAGGCGGAGTTTCCATTTTCTCCTGGAACGGGGGTTGTGCAGAGCAACTCAATATGAGAGACCAGGAGGCGTTTCCATCAAGGCATTTACTGCTTACATGACCGGGAGGGGGACTGACGGGAAGCAGGTCACTGAGTTCTGACCATCCGCTGTGCACAGAAAGTAATAAAAACAGAGCGACAGAAACACATAAGATTACATGGACTTTTGACCTCTTCTTTTAAGCGTTATCTTTATTACTGTTTCATATGATCACATTTGGTCTATGCTTCCATTTGTGATTGGAACGAGCTGAAAAGAGTGCATATCAGGTACATGCCACTGTGCCACAACCAGCAACGCCTCAATCTCAGAGGATGCAACAGGAAGGCTGTTTCTGAAGCAACAGCGCCATCTGCACCTTGACCAATGCCAGCATTTTCATTTAAACTGAAGGGAAATTCATACCATTAGCAGAGAAGTAAAAAAAAAACTGAAGCAGTGAAAACTGCTGTAGAAGGCACACCTGTCCAGGGGTTTGATGTTTTGAGATTTGTGTACTGTTTGTGTTTCCACTGTAGTAATAGCAGAGACAGTTACACACTATCTGAGACACACTGCATGCTTTCCTGGTTCACTTGGGATTCAGAGCCTATGACTGAACTCAGTTCTGGTAATTGAGTTTTTTTTTAATTTTAGAGGTGGCAAGGATAGAAAGAATATGTTAACCAGCTTCTTACTTATGGTGGAGAATATCTGGCAATGTGTTTCTATGCGTGAGCAATGATTGTGAGGCAACAGTATACTGTACTGTGTGCTACTGACCTTAAAAAATGAGTTTGTGCACACTGAGGTTGCAATGCTGGGTACCCACAGACAGGCACCCATGGAGTGATGCCTGTCCAAAGTGCATACGCTCCTCAAAACCCTCAAAGCCAAGGGCTCCTCTGACCATTATACATCCACAGTGACTTACAGTACAGGTTACAGTTTTTACATGTTATCCTCTTATACAGCTGATTATTTACTGAGGCAGTTCAGGGGTAAGTACCCAAGGGTACAACAGCAGTGCCTCTGTGTGAAGTTTAATCCCTCAGATTCAAACACTCATCTGCAACTTACCCTAATTTATGTTATCCTGTTGTTGAAAGACAAAGGGCGTAGTAAATTCATTTTCATGCTGATTGGAATAGTGTTATCAACACATAGTGATTAAAATTGCAGTTTCACAGTATTTATCTTACAGTTCCTCAATTTCACCAAAAGAGCAGAACTCTTTCAACTGAAACTGTTCTCCAGGTTCTCTTCATATAGAAACAGTACTGTATGTATTGTCTGACCTCAGAAGTTTTTTATTTCTAAACTGATTGGTTTAAGCCTGTTTGCACTGACAAACATGTATAAGTATAGAAATAGCTCTCAATGCTATTTAGCTCTCAATAAAAAAATGGAAAGAGGGCTAAACTATATACAGTTTAATTGATTAATTGATGAAATGAAGTTGACTGATAAAGTGAATGATAAAATGATCAAATTAGCCATTAAATAGACCATTAAAGGCCATTGAGTGTTCACTGCAGCAGAAAGCAGTGCAGGACACTTAATCTGCAGCTCAGTTGCTAGTTTGCCGGGGAGAGTTTGGTTTTTCGTGGTCTGGGTGTGGACTCCTCTCCTCACTGCAGGGCAGAGCAGGGAGCTGAAACGAGCTGAAAGCTGTCGCACGTTCTGTCCGTCTGCAGCCCCCCTACATACACACTGAAGATGCCTCTCGCTAGCCGTTCTGTCCGTCTGCAGCCCCCCTACATACACACTGAAGATGCCTCTCGCTAGCCGTTCTGTCCGTCTGCAGCCCCCCTACATACACACTGAAGATGCCTCTCGCTAGCCGTGCGGTCGCCCTGCAAACTGTGTCAGCGTCAAGATGGTGTGCCAATCTCTCAGCTTCAGTAACAGCAAAACCTGCTTTCTCTGTGGTAGGTCACCGCAGCCAGACCACCACACATCACACCTGCAGAGAGAGGCTATGAGCAACACAGAGCACAAACGAACTGCAGCAAAATGCATATGAAAATGGATCTATATGATATCGCAGTCATGCATTGAAATATACTTATGAGCAATTTTATGAGGCAACATGTTATGATTCTCTACACCATGGAAATTCTTGTGTGAAATTAATCTGTATTGGTTTGTCTAGGAAACCAAAATGAATTACACACTTGATCTGTCTGGCTGCAAACTCATACTGCCACAAGCTGGTATGTAATGAGGCAGCACAGTGGCACACACACACACGTACACGCACACACACACACACACACACACACACACACACACACACACAAACACACAAACACACACACACACAGTCGCCAGATGTCACCATAGGAACCAGGGGCCATGTGATTAGTCAGGGAATCATATCATGATGTCTACCATGCAAGTTGAAGCTGGAGTCTTTTTTATTCTTTTCTCCCTTTTTCCCCCATTTTGGAATGCCCAATTATGTCCTTACACGCTGCCCCTGTTGCTGCAGCCCATACTGTCAGTGTGGAAGGGTACAGGCAAACACGCGCTCTCCTCCGAAACACGTGATGTCAGCCACCACTTCTGTGCACACTGCAGCTCCCATGCTAAGCTTGCACAGACTCGAGTCAGAGGACGACACTTCATGTGCAGCTTTATGCAGGAAGAACTGCAGGCCAGCAGGGGTCGCTGATGTACATGGGAGCACACAAATCCAACCCTGGCCAACCTACCTGCCCGTGTTCTGCCGCTGTGGGCCGCTGGCTGTCGTGGGCTGATGTCACAGCCCTGGAGCCACTCGGGACGGCCACTGCATTGTTATGGGTAACATGCGAGTTAGAGCTCAGCTCCAGGAAACAGGGCTGCAGAATGAGTCAGGGCAAGAGCAGGGAGAACAGACCTGCCCAAAACCATGAGGATATGGTGACCAAGTGTTCAGTGAAGCATGCAGGTGCTGGAGGGCAGCTGTCCACATCCCTGGACACCCCAAAAACCACATCCCTAGACACCCCCAAAACCACATCCCTGGACACCCCAAAAACCACATCACTGGACACCCCCAAAACCACATCAGCAGTTACTTTCCTGAACATGAGCTGGAATGTCTTTTTTTTTCAGAACAAAACAAGACAGACAAGTGACAAAATCAGTTTGTCCAACAGGTATTTATTTAGCTATGATGCAAGCGAGATGGCGTACCAACTTCAAGATCAATTTCTTAAGTCTATTAAAAAGCCTTTATGATTCCAATCAAAACAACAAACAAAAATAAAGACCCTTGGGGGGAAAAATGTGTTGCATTTTCAGAAGTTTTTACTTTGCTTCACAATTATTTACTCAGTCATTTCTCACACCCCAGTCTCTCTGATGTTGTACTACTGTAAATCTGAATTTTATGTTGCAGAACAAATAATGGCGGTGTTTTTTCTTAACATCATAAACATGCAACTTCAAAAACTGACAGGGATTGCCTGTATTATACACATAGGTGACTACCAGAACTATTAGCTGGTTACATATTTAGTAACAAGATAAAAAAGAAAAGATATTTCAATCATCACATATCACCACATATGGCTGCTCTGCTTCTAGATCATGTACGCTCCAAAGAAGTTTTCGGGGAGATATGTCGGACAATTTGGGTGTGGTTCTGAGCCTTCACATAGATGGAGTCACCCTTGCCCAGGTGGTAGACTCCTCCCAGATAGCTGTTCAGCAGGTTCCTGCTCTTCCATTGGCTCCTGCAGTGAAACCTCCTGGACTGCATGAGCTCTGTGTCGCCCCCTAGGTACCGCTGCGTGTTACACAGGACTGCATGGGTGAAGGAGGCGCACTCTGGCTCTGTGAAGAACACTTTGGAGTAGATGAAGTAGTACCCTTCCTCCTCCACCACCAGCACTCCGTCCCTGTACTGCATATGATGGGTGAAAGAATAGCCCTCCAGGGTCCACTGCAGGACTCCATCCGAACGAGGAGGTAGGGACAAGGCTGGGGAGGGGTGGAGAAAGAGGGAAGAGATATTTTTTTTTCTCTCAAATTCTATCTGCCCAGCGCCGGCCAGAAGCAGATGGGCTCCCTCTCTGAGCCGGGCTCTGCTCAAGGTTTCTTCCTGTTAGTTAGGGAGTTTTTCCTTGCCACTGTTGCCTTAGGCTTGATATCAGGGGGTCTCAGGCCTGGGAACAATGTAAAGCTGCTTTGTGACAACCTGTGTTGTAAAAAGCGCTATACAAATAAAATTGAATTGAATTGAATTGAGATAGCGAGAGAGACAGAGAGACAGGAGGACTAGCAGTTAGCCTTGGAATATGCATGTATATGTATATGTGTATAGTGGCTCACTAGTAGTGCTAGCTAACTACCTATAGCAACATTCTAACAATCCTGTTTGCTTGCTAGCTAATTAAAAAAACTAGCTTCCTAGTTAGCTGCTGAATGCTGTTTGCTTTTAAAGTAATAATACATAGAGGGTACACATTATTGTGAATATTTGCATGTTGTTAACATGACAGAGTGCCAACAATCGCAATAATGCACACTTTCTTGTGTATTAGATCCACATGGCAATTTTAAATTGTCATGAAGTGCTTAAATGTCATGTTTGTAATGTTAATTTATGAGTTGTTGCATTTAGCTGTGCTTCACAGCCAAGTTAGATATTGTAACATTGCTGGTGTGCGAGCCAGATATATCTATCTTGATATAGTTGAAGCATAACTTATGCCAGTATCACAGCCAGCTTAGAACATTGGCTAAATTCACTCTGAGAGGAAGCAGAAGGAGAGAATGGAACCAAAGTAATTGAAGGAAAAGTGGCTGGAAGGTGGGTCTCACTCCAGTGTGTGTGTGTCGGGGTGGGGGTGGAGTCAAGGGCCTCTCACCTGTCAGGTGTGCAGCAGGTGCTGATGGCTTCACCACATGGTTGGTTGTCTTTAAAGGTGCGGTTTCAATGTCATTTTTGTCTGTTTTAGAAAGAAGAGAGAAACTTTTCTTACTTGGCTTTTTGTGCACCCTCTCTCAGCCTGCTTATAAAGACCCTGAAACTCTCCGGCAATGATTCACACTGAATATAGAACCAGTCTTATCTGTGTAAAACATGTCTAAGTTAATAATTAATGATGATACTTGCTTCAAGAATATTAGCACACCATGCATTCACACAGACCACAAACATATCCACACATACAGAAATGCACACACACTGTTGCTGTGAGGTAGAGAGTCTGCCTTACCCTGGTAACTCTTCTCTGTCCTTCCACTCTGCAAAAGAGCATGAGACCCATGTTTATAATATCTTGACATACGTCAAATTAATTGGACAGTGAAGGCTTTACTTAGCCAGCTGCTCCTTATTACAATACCACACCACTAGCCTGCTACTGAAAGTAAACATGACATTAGCTAACTACTCTAAAACTAAGCATGAAGCCATCTAAATCTGCTAAAACCAAGCATTAGGCTAGCCATCTCTGTTAAAACTGAGCATCAGGCTAGCTAACCGTGCTAAAGCTAAGCATGAGGTTAGCTAACGTATTCTGCGTTGCCACATCTGCCAAGAGGACGCCTGATTAAGCTGCTAAATCACAATTTGATGTTGTATCCCCCGCCTCCCTTCACTGGAGGTCCCCTCAACACAAGCATTTTCTGACATCACCAAGTGGAGCAGTCAGTGAACATTGCTGGGGGGGGGGCAAGGAAAGTCCGAAACCTCCTGCAAACTCCAATCACTCATATTCAGCAGCACAAGGAATGTAATGAATGAGTAAGTACAAGTGGATGAGGAAACTGAAACTGAGTTTAGAGGAAGCTCTCTCAGACTGAAGGGGAAGCCATCTCTGCTTGAACCGCAGGCAAACGTGATCGGTGCTCCCAGTGTGAAAACCAATGAAAGGGCAGAGTTCAGGCGACTTGGAGCAAATGAGTGCAGAGAACTCAAACACTATCAGGGAACTGAAGGCACCCCTGAAACCTAATAATAATTATAATAATAGTACAACCCCAATTCCAAAAAAGTTGGGACAGTATAGAAAATGCTAATAAAAACAAATTCTATTCACCATGTACTATATTGAAAACACTACAACAACACATTATTTGATGTTTTACCTTGTGAATTTGTTTTTTGAAAATATACACTCATTTAAAATCTGATGACTGCAACACACTCCAGAAAAGTTGGGACAGTTGAGTGTTTACCACTGTGTAACATCACCATTTCTTTTAATAACACTTATTAAGCATTTGGGCACTGAAGGCACCAGTTGGTTAAGTTTAGATTTTCCCCCATTCTTCCATTATGCAGGTCTTCAGCTGCGCAATTGTACGGGTCTTTCGTTGCCATATTTTGTGCTTCATTACGCGCCACACATTCTCAGTCAGAGACAGTTCAGGACTGCAGGCAGGCCAATCTACCACCCGCACTCTCTGCTTATGCAGCCATGCACTTGTAATCCAGGCAGAATGTGGTTTGGCGTTGTCCTGCTGGAAAATGCAGGGACGTCCCTGGAGAAGACAGCGTCTGGATGGCAGCACATGTTGCTCCAAAATTTGTATATATCTTTCTGCATTAATGGTGCCCTTACAGATGTGCAAGTTACCCAAGCTATGGGCACTGACACACCCCCATACCATGACAGACGCTGGCTTTTGGACCTGACACTGACAACTTGGATGGTCCTTTTCCTCTTTGGCTGTTTTGTCCAAAAACTATTTGAAATGTTGACTCGTCGGACCACAAAACATGCTTCCGCTGTGATACTGTCCGTCTCAGATGAGACTGAGCCCAAGGAATTTGCCGGTGCTTCTGGACAGTGTTGATGTATGGCTTATGCTTTGCATAGTAAAGCCTTAACTTGCATCTGTAGATGCACCAACGAATGGTGTTGACTGACAAAAGTTTACCGAAGTATTCCCGTCTTTGGGGAACATTGTTCTCAAAGTGCTGGATTATTCTCTGACGCATCTGTTGGCAAATTGGTGAGCTTCAACCCATCCTTGCTCTTGAAGGACTAGGCCTTTCTTGGAGGCTCTTTATATACTATAACACGATTGCCTCACCTGTTTAACGTCACCCAACTTTTTTTGGAACATGTTGCAGGCATAAATTTCAGAATAAACATATATCTTCAAAAAACAATGAAGTTGATTAGGTAACATGAAATACCTTGTCTTTATTCTGTTTTTGTTTGAATATAAGTCAAAGTAAATGTACAAATTACTGCTTTCTGTTTTTATTTGCATTTCATTTACCGTCCCAACTTTTTTGGAATTGGGGGTGTAATAGAGTGAGATCAGCAAGCTCATAGAAAAGGATGGGGGACCCCCTGGCAACTGAAAGCGTGCAAAGTGCAGACTGGCTGTCCGACCAGTCTCCTTCCCCAGCGGAACGGAGCCAATCCGTCTGACTGCCGCACGCCCCCGGTCATCGTCGGCAGATAACAGGGCTGGCATCGAACCCAGGTTCGGCCTGCACTCAGAGTGAGAGTTCTGAGGCCACTGTGAGCATCCACTCCCTCATTGGTAATGTTTGAGGCAAACTGGCGCACAAGACACGGCTGCGAGTTTAACTTCAGAGTCAAGCTGGCCACAGCAGCTAGTGAATTCCATTGTGTGAGGGAACACTTCTCAGAGTCACACGATCTGTGGTCAAATCAGCGCGAGCGCTACTTTTGGATTCTCAACCCAAAAAGAGACAGTAAATCATGACCAAAGACTTTGGGGCTGGATATGAAGACTCAAATCAATTAGTGCCGTGTGACGGGTACACAGGTTGGCTAATGGCGTGTGCCGAGACTTTAACAAAACATTCAGTTCACAGTAATTGCTGTGGGATTTTTTTTGTAATGGAGCAGGACTTAACCTTTCCATTCCATTCTCAAAGTCAGTACGACTTCCAGATGAAAGCACTCTCACTGGAAGCGAATATGCAGATGAAGGCTTTTTGTTATGTCACTTAGCCCAACTTGTGAATCTAAAGCAACCCAATTTGTTTCAAGATGTGAATCTCATCCTGAATGCAGTCCAATCAGATTCTCTTTACAGGCGGAGTCCAAATTCAAAGGATAGAGCTGGATAAATATAATAGTGTAGTGCATACACATATACTGTATATGTATACTATCAAATGCTGCTGGTTTGCCAGTTTCTGAAACTCCTTAGCTCAACTTCCCCAATAGTGAAACCTGGATAGATAGAACAAGAAAAAGAAAAGAGACAGATAGAAAGATACAGACAGATGGACATAAGCAACAGATGAGAAGTGGCAGATGGACAGGTGAGCAGAGGGAGGTGGCAGATGGACAGGTAAGCATGGAGGGAAAGGTGGCAGATGGACAGGTAAGCAGAGAGAGGTGGCAGATGGACAGGTGAGCCGAGGGAGGTGGCAGATGGACAGGTAAGCATGGAGGGAAAGGTGGCGGGTGCCTGTTACAGGGCAGACTGGCATTGAGCACTCACCGAGTTCCTGGTGCTGTAGAGGTGGTAGATGAAGCAGGCCTCCACAGCCATGCCACACAGCGCCAGGGACACCAGCAGGAAGAGCAGCGACTGGACAGTGCTGCGCCGGCGGGGGGGAGGTCTGGGGGGCACAGGGTACCCCGCCTGACTGTCCACCACGAACACCGGGGGGTACATCACACCCCCCTCGGCCTTGTCTGTGGCACGCATGCTGTTTGGCTCTCCAGACACAGAGGACTGAGGAAGATCTGAGGGTCCCGTGTGAGACGGAGAGCGCGATCTCACCTCCCTCACTGCAGCGGGTCGAGGGCGAAAGGCGAAAAGGTGAGAGGCGAGAAACTCTCCCGCCACAAGATGGAAAGATTCAAAAAAAAAAAATACACTGAAGTGTCACGTTTCAGCTCGGTGTCTGGCCTCTGCTCGGTGCAGTCATGGAAACAACGTTTCCACACTCATCCCGTCCCCCGGACGAGCAAGCGAACGACAGAGAGGAAGCTTGACTGGGTTTGTCCTCCGGCGTCTGCCGCTGTCAGGCGAGGGTGTGCAGATGCTGCCGTTCAGCGTGACAAGAGCATACGTGTGTGCGACAGACACAGCACCCTCACGCAGTTTATTATATACACCCCTCTGTCTCCATCAGATCGCAGAACTCCACGCTGTGGTTACCGTCCACACACAGATGCTTCCCCTTTCTCTCATGTTCTACTTTTCACTTTTTTTTCAACTCTTTCTCTCATTTAATTTCTTCTGCCCCTCTCTTGATTAAGATCTCAGGAACACAAAGTTATAAAGAACCCAAGCTCTGAAACATATTTGTCATGTCTGGAGGAATGATTTCAGTATTCTTATGCCATAAACATCGGTTTATGCTTCAGTAGCTTTGAAAGCATAGAATTTCTCTGTCTTTTACATATCTGAGCTACCACCCTTCAGGCCATTGTTTTTAATCATTTTAGTTTGTTGCTGTTCTTGTTTCACATGAGTGCTTTGTCATTCTTTTGCTGCTTTAGCTTTTCCGTGTTATATTAACGGCACTACCATGTGAGACCCTGCAAGATTGCTGAAAAGCACTACTCACACACACTCACACACACTCACACACTCACACACACTCACACACACACACACACTCACACACACACTCACACACACTCACACACACACACATATACACACACACACTCACACACACACACACACACACACTCGCACACATATATACACACACACACACTCACACACACACACACACTCACACACTCACACACTCACACACTCACACTCACACACACACACACACACACACACACACACACACACACACACACACACACAGTCCATACAAGGCTCTCCTATCTACTGTCCCTCCTGTTAAACTCAGCGTGAATCTGTGACTCCCTCCACGTCTCCTCACACCTGTATGCTGGTCAAGGTTGACGCGGTGCTTGGCTTTGTGACAGAAGGCTGATGTGCTGTCTGTCACTGTCAGAGAGCTGGCGGGTCTCTTTGTGGCAGACTCTTCTGACTGCTCTGACCAGGGGGGTTGGCTGGACTGGGAACCATCAGAGGCTGAGCCCAGATTCTTCTCCATCAAAAAACTTTTAAAAACGTACTTCTAAATAGACTGTTTTCGTGCATTTTTTTCTTGCACGTGAGGCCTACACATTGCTTAAAAATGTGAAAATTGGAGAAGGAAGGAAGGGTTTGAGTTTGATTTACCATATAATCTGCACATGAATATTCCAGCCACTCGAATGTCTCAAACCAAAATGAGCATCATATCAGATACCTTCTACCATTATTACTAGGCCTACATGATGGAAAATCCTCAAAACCCATAATACAATGGCAATTTCACAAATGAGAGTTGAAAACGGCTAACTACTCAAAGTGACTGAGTAAACTTTCATAAATTGGTTGCAAAATCATTGCTGATGGACCTACTTGATATGAACCACAATTCCCACCTCAATGGAGTGAGCCAACTTTTTAAACTTACTAACGTTATCAGCCCAGCTAGTAGCCTAAAGTTTTGTATTATGGAAGCTGTGGTAACTTAGCTGTCAATGTATGACATGATCAGAAAAAAAAACATGGATTGGTCATAAAACTTGCCTCGGGTGTCATCACTGTTTGTAGGACTACCAGACCGATAAAATATAAAACTTTTTGGCTATCTAACACGAGACTAGGCTAGTTTGGTGTCGCTAGCCAAGGGGAGGCACAACTAAGCTATCATTGCTAACAGTTTACCTGGCTACAGTGCAATGCAAAGTAGTACATTAGCTGTATACAACTTATGCTCTGCTCATATCATGTTCACGTAATTTGGAACTCACATAGACATTTACACACTTTGTTTTCCTGGCTCAGCATGAGAGGATGTTTGTGCTTCAGCTTCAACCCCTTTACCAGTAAAAAATCTGCGTATATCCATTTGTTCCTCACTGACTGACTGTGTGAGCTGCATTAGGCATAGTAACCCCATCAACTGAAGAATTGACAGAGACCTGTCAGCGAATAAGACACGAGTATTTCCACGTATTTTCCTGTAAACTCTCTCTGATTGGTCTTGCCTCCGTTCACTGAAGATACAAAATGACAACACTGCCCTCTTCTTTTACTGACATCCAATTACGTAGTGACAAATCACTCAAAGTGGAGAATTATGCGGGGCTAAAGGAAAAATCTTCAGAGCTACAGCCGCGAATGCCCAGGCCAGGTGACGCCTTTGGCACTGACAATGTCGCAGATGTGGCAAGGCCGGCCCTGTGGAGTAAGAGCATTCACAGATGTGGCCAGATGTCTACTGTAACCTATATAAACAACGCAGTCAGCATAAAAAAGAGGATGTGAAAGACTGCAGACAGATAGAACGCACCGATAACAATGAAGGATCTGTTGGCAGTGACGGGCTTTGGCCATGCCCAGTGACGACAGTGGCAGGGTTTCTTGAAAACAGCTTGGAAGCATTCCTTTTTCTTCTTTCCCCCTCTCCTGAGACAGTGCGAAAGTGGAAGAGGAACCCTGAACTCTTTCTCCCTGGATTTGAACAATTTGTAACATGTGATACACGGGACAACAAAGTTCTGGATAAATGTTACGGAAACATCAAAGATGCGTACACTGCGAAACCAAAGCCCCCCTTGTCAAATTCTGACCATAACATTGTCCAGCTAATTCCAATTTACAAGACTGTTTTTAAAAGGAGTAAGCCACAAACCAAGACGGTGACTGTATGGGACAGAGACAGCATTGAGACGCTCAAAGGATCTTTCCTCTGCACAAACTGGGACATATTTCATAATCTGGAAATTGACGAGGCCACTGAAACAATAACAGACTACATACAATTTTGTGTAGACAATGTGGTTACCAAAAAGGACGTTATAGTATACCCCAATAACAAGCCGTATATAACTAAGAGTGTAAAGGACTGCATTAATAGGAAAAAGATAGCTTTTAAAAATAATGATAGAGCAGGTGTGAAAGCAGTGCAAAGGGAACTCAACCAGATGCTGAGAGATGCCAGAAAGCATCATAAGGACACAATAGAGCAGCATTTTATGTCTATGAACTCTAAAAAATTGTGGGACTCTGTGAAGGCAATATCCAACATGAACACGACTAAGAAGCGCCTTATTACTGATGATGATCTGGAAAAAGCAAATGAATTGAGGAATTCTGAGGAATTGGATAACATATTGGAAACCATTTTAACTGATTCATGCTGTAGGATTTTAGTTGACCCACACAGGATTCAGTCAATTTTTAAACACACATGTACCAAAAAATCCACCGGCCCCGATGGCATCTCTGCGCTGCTCTTGAAGGCATGTGCAGAAGAGCTCACCCCAGCTTGGTGCCCCATTTTCCAGCAGTCTGTGGATTTACACACTGTCCCTGCCCTTTGGAAAAAATCCATTATAGTTCCAATAGCTAAGAAACCATGTCCAACTGAAAACAATGATTTTAGACCTGTGGCTCTGACTTCGATCGTTATGAAAAGTTTTGAAAAATACATGGTGTCTGTGCTTAAGGCAGAGGTCAATTCGGCACTTGACCCACTCCAATTTGCTTATAGACAGGGGAGGGGCACTGATGATGCCATCAATAGCATCACCCACCTCACTGTCAAGCACTTGGAAGACCCCAAAGCCTATGCACAGATTTTATTTATTGATTTTAGCTCAGCTTTTAACACCCTCCAGCCTCATCTGCTCATTCTAAAATTGAAGCAGATGAGTGTCAATCCTTTTTTAATCAAGTGGTATTTTTGCTTCTTAATTAATCGAAGCCAGCATGTGAGAGTCAATAATACCCTTTCAGAATCCAGATCAATCAGCACAGGTGTCCCGCAGGGTTGTGTCAGTTCCCCAGTTCTTTTTACACTATACACAAATGAATGTTCAAGCAGCCACCCCAGGAGCTTTGTTTTTAAATTTTCTGATGACACCGCTATCCTTATCCTACTGCACAAAGACACAAGCCCATCAGTCTATTTCTCTGAAATAGAAAACTTTGTACAGTGGTGTGATGCTAACCATCTCATTTTAAATGTTGTTAAAACTAAGGAGATGGTTCTGGATCCTGGTTCAGTGGGGGATCACAGCCCTGTGGTCATACATGATACATACATCAGCCAGGTCTGTTCATACAAGTACCTTGGCGTTCACTTGGATGACCCCTTCAGCTGGAAGGTCCATGTTGATAGCGTTTGCTCTCGTCTACAGCAGAGACTATATTTTTTACGCAGACTCAGAGTGTACGGTGTGGACCACAGGATCATGTTTTTATTTTATCGGGCTGTATTAGAGAGCTTAGTTAGGTATGGGATGTCAGCATGGTATGGCAACCTCACCGTGCAATTAAAAACCAAGCTAGCTCGTATGGTTCACACCGCTATGAAGGTGATGGGGAGGAGTGACTACAAACCCCTTCAGTCCATATATGAGCAATCTGTCCTCAGGCAAGCTCAGAGGATCCTGACCGACCCATCACATATCCTCCACACAGAATATGAGCTCTTGCCCTCTGGCAGACGATACAGAGTCCCCAAATGTAAACACATCCGTTTTAAAAACTCATTTGTCCCTGTCTCTATCAAATTTTTAAACAATGCTGCTTGAGGTTGTATGGATTGTGCAACAGTCTTGGTGTTCTATTATGGGTGTGTGCAACATGTGTTACACATAATATGTAATGTATTTTATCATGGGGTGTATGCAATATTTTGTTATGAGCACTTTACTGTTATGATTGGCACAGCTGGTGCTGTTCTATTTACACTTAATTTATCTTAATGTGACTGTGAAGGCATTTTATGTGCGCAGCATTGAGTCCAAGACAAATTTCCCTAAGGGGACAATAAAGTATATATCAAATATCGAATCGAATCGAAGTATAAAAAGAGCAAATGACTAGAATACACAGTATTTCCCAAACTTTCTCCACTGGTTGAAATGCCATATGTAGGATTACATGTTTTCCCACTCACTATGAAGTGATGGTAGTTGAACTTGCCCAGCTATATTTCTAATTATTGTATTTTAAAACATTACTTGCTACCCGGCACAGTCATGTCTCCACATTCCAAAACATGAATCACTCTGTATTTGCACCCAGAAAGTTGTGTTGACAGCCACAAAAGCAGAGACCTCAACATAAATATTTCATTTCGTTAGAAGAGAACATTCATTTACCTCACAAATGGACTCAGAGCAGAGTCTCTCTCTCTCTCTCTCTCTCTCTCTCTCTCTCTCTCTCTCTCTCTCTCACACACACACACACACACACACACACACACACACACACACACAAGCACACAGAGTGTACCAGCATTACTTTGAAAATGATTCACCAGAAAAACACATGATTCATGATGTTTGTCCTTTTTCACCAGTACTTGCTCTGAAAATGACATATTGACTACAGTTCAGATAATGTCTGCTCCACCGTGGTTATTCGGTATTAACATTAATATTTATAAAGCTCTCGGTTCTTTTCTTCAAAACATTTTTGATCCATGTTTTTTAATCTCTTTATCAGTAATCAGATTATGATAACATCATACATACATGCTTTTGAATTGAGAATTGAGTTGAGTGGTGATAGGACCAGCTACCCCAGGTCTCGAAACAAATCCGTTTAGATGGCTGGAAAAGCAACAGCTACATAACCTGTGTGCTGTGTGAGTGTATGGGAATTAATAAATAAATAAACCCAAAAGTGGCAGGAGGTGGATTCCCAGTGCAATGTAACCAAGGCGCACTCTGCGACTTTAGGGACTCCCTCCTGTGCAAGCTCTCTCGGAGACGCAGAGGTGTTTGTATTGAAACGATGACACAGAGGACAGTCCCGTCCCGGCTTCAGGGACCTGAAAACGAGTCGGTGTCTCCAAAATGTCATCTTGCGAGTCCCAGCGACACAACGGCAGAACAAAACGACCTAGAGCCACGGTCGCTGCAGGACCTAAACAAGCGGCGAAAACAGCCATAAACAGCGATACCAAAACGATCAACATCGCTGTCAGTCCTAATAAATCATGACCACCGGTTTCACCATCCAGACTGCGCCAAACCAACAGACACCATCTTCTCCCTCACGTTCAAAGTTGCGGTCATGGAGCTGTATCATCCACTCCCCCCTCCTCCTCTTCCGGTCAGCAGCTCACCTTTGTAAGCTTACCTGGAGGTTGTGTCGCGCTCGTCGATTACGTCAGCGGCAAGTGGCAAACCAAAGAAACAAAACAGAATATGTGCGTGTGTGATGTGACCCAATCCTAACAGTTCGCCCAAACAACTTTATAACCCATGGTTTCGTTCAGTTTCTGGTGACGGTTAAAATCACAGCACACAATTAGGCTGACAGCGTATTCATGTTATTAAAAATCACCTGCTGAAAATGTCACATATACTCACACACATTTTGTACGCTTGTACATTTTTTCATTTGTGTTTCAAACTGTGTTAACCGCTTGCTGTAATTGTGTTGTGTAAATGTGTATCCATTGCCTTAATCATAATTCACAAATTTGATGAAAATGGATTCAATCAGCTTCATTCAAAAGAGGATCACTGTACTTGATATATGTCTGGTAGCCAGCCATTGGCTAACGATCTCCACATGCCTGATTGGAGGTTCATTAAAAGTGTGTGTGGCTGGACAGCAGGATTAAAGATTGCTTTAGCTGGGCCCTGTGTTTTTAGTTTTAAATGAAACCGCTTTTATAAGCATTTCTCCTTTACATACATAACACACTCTTACACACAGAAATAGTATCTGGCTTATCAGGTTTTCCCTTGGAAAATGTGGAACTTTAAACCACTGACATATAGCAAAATTGCAATTCTGAAATGGGTTTAGATCAAGAGGTTTAGATTCAAGTCTGTCTACTGTAACTGTGGGTGGATTTTTTTTCCTTTTTTGCATTCTAAAAGGGGGTTTACTCTCACTATTACATTATGTTGTTAACTCAATTTTCTTTGAAAATTACAATATTTAAATTCAGAAGTTTGTGGCGCTCCATTCAAATGAATTATACATTTAGAATATTTTGCAGAGAATATATCATTTACTAGACAAAGGTAGCATCAGGATGGTAGTACTGATTATCAGATCATATATGCTTTTTTCACAGTTTTTTTTTCACACTTCACTTTGAGTTTCACAGTGAGTGGTGCTGATAAATCTATTTTCCAACAGCTACAGCAGGAAGCTGAAAGAAACAGTCAGCCTGAAGAGTTGTGAAAGATGTTAAATAAGGCTGCAAACTACCGTACCACGAGTGTCATAAAGACTGTGATTGAATAGCCCTGCTGCTTTACGATCAAAGAGTCATTCTAATGCACCATTTTATAACTACAAAGAGTGAGATATCATAAAAAAAGATTTGTTTGGAAAATAACAGAAGAAAAAAAATGTTAATAAATGGTAAATATTCCCCCTAGTCCCTTAATAACAGCCACAGACAGATAACTCTTAGGTCAGCTATGCACTTTTAGATAAATTAGAGGGCAAAGCCCTCCTAGAACATAACCAAACTGCAACAAATGCAAACAGGTCTCACTTATTAACAGATGAAACAGAAGGGAGCATTCACTAGTTTCCAGAGTACAGTTGCATCAAACAGAGGCAACGATCTGGTCTGGGGTTGAGTTTCCTCGGTGTGGCCCTGAAGTGACGTAGGTGTTGAGGTGGGTGAGGGATCCTGGCAGCACGGTACAGCAGGAGACACAGGAACCTGTGGGACACCATGCGGCACACACCTTAGCTCTGTAAATGCACACCTCACACTCAACACGAAGTAAAAACCTCTCACTTTCCTCAAAAACAAGGTTCTTTCTTTAATCTTTTTTCAAGATCCAGTATCCAAGCACCTCTGGGGGTTCCTACAGGATAAATCTCTGAAAGATCCATCTAGGATTCACAAGCCAGAACCCTACCTTAACTGAAGTTCATGTTGACGGGACCCTGAAAATTAGAGCCAGAGATTTGGGGTGCCACAATCCTCCCTCCGGTGGTGGCTGACATAGACACCTGGGGTGCAGCTGCCCCGGGTTGGACAGGGGCTCCATCCACGTGGCTGGGCCCATCTGGAACGAGAGAGAGAGGCTGAGAGAGAGTTTCTGGCTGTGATAAGTCTGCCACACCAGGGACCAGGGTCTTTTGGTGGTGTGGGCTGAAAGCAGCTAAGGCTTACCAGCTCTTCTACCATTGTGCTCTGTCTCCAGTCTCTGAGCGAGATTGTTGTGGTCTATTTTCCTCATACACATCCATATTTAATATCATGTCATTTCCAGGCCCCTGGTTATGATAGATGGTGTGTTACTATGTAGGAGAGAAGTGCTTACCAGAGACCAGAAGAGGTTCCTTCATTTGCAGTATTCTGTAAAAGATTTCTTTCGCTTTCTGCCCCTTTGCAACCACATTGTCATACAGTTTCCTCATTTGTTCCTGAGGGGTTTTAGTCTCTTTGATGTCATCGTAGCATTCCTGCTGGATAACACCTTTGTCGAGTAGCTCATCAGCTATGGGTACTACCATTCTGACTCCATTAATGAGCTTAGTCCTGTTTCTCTCCACAAAGTGAATGCCTGAGAAAAGTGAGGAAGATGGAAATTTGTGTCTTGTTAACATGTAACACATTTTATGGATAAGGGGGCTCTGTGTGTGTGTGACTGATGCCATGTAGATCACAGCCCCATTATTCTCTGAGATGCTGTGTGTGAATGTTCTCCCTTCAGTACAGTGTGTAAGAATGAGTTTGATACAGTGACAGCTTCTCTAACCCTCTCTAGTGCAGATTCTTTACACTCACCATCCACCATAAAGCTGACTGGAGCTCCAGCCATTGCAGACCCTGGAGAAAGAGGTGGGATGGGTAGATGGTGTTAGAGAGAGATAAGAAGGACTTGGGACACATGACCTACAAGAAATGTGCATACTCCTCAAAGGAGTCCAATGGAACCAAGTCTTACCTTACCTAACCTTACCTAACCTAACCTCTGATTGTACCCACTGAGCCTTCACTGCAGTAATGACTGCACTCACGCAGGGGCAATGAGGCACGTGTGTGTAGTCCTCCAGTTTTCCACACTACAGCTCCCATAGTGCACAAGGAGAGCTGGTGCTGTACAGTGAGCAGGTGCATCTCCCTGACATCAGCTGAGTGACTCACAGGCACCGCAATGACTGACAGCACGCAAGAGCGGCAAGACAAGGGAGCCCTGCCGACACGGTCACCCCAACACTGATGGAACGAGAGCAGTTTGCTCCAGCACTGCAACCTTCCCATAAGAAGCTGAAGCCCCGATCCCAGCTCTGGACGTTTCTGCTGTGCACATTTTTCTAAATACCTGCTGCGTCTGGTTAAAATTTAAACCCTTCCACTCACCTTTCCCCAGTGAGTAACAGTGGCTCGCAGATTTTATGCAGATTTTGCTGTGTATTACTGCAGTACCAACATGGACACCCAATCCTGGCAGAATGAGGCCAGTGGGTGATGTGAGCTCTCTGTCAGCTGGGATTCAGCTCAAAATATATATATATTTTTGCACATTACAAAATCAAGGTAATAATTATTACCTTCACCATTTCCAAGGCTTGAATGGTTATTTCTGCATTTGGCCATATTTACCTGAGCAGCTCAGGCTTAGTACCTCACACAGTGGCACAACAACAGGACTCAAACCTGCAGCCTTCCAGCGAGAAGCTAAAGCCTCAATCCAATTAATCTCAATGCCTCCTGCGTCTGGTGAAGAGGAAAACCCTTCCACTCCCCCAGGGAGTAACAGTGGCTCACAGATGCTATGAGCACAGTAAAGGCTTAACAGTGCTGTTCCTCAGGGAAACTTTCCTGTTTTGCAACATATGCGTATATTGCTTAGAGTAACACTTCCTGTTCTTCACTATAGACGTGTGTGTATGCATATTGAATTCTCCAGCAAAGTGCCATCTTTTTATTTAAAGCTCATGTTGGTAATGTTTTAGAGCTGAGCTTCACTTCTCTAATCATAAATATTGAAAAAGCTTGATAATGTGCAGGAGCAGAAATAGACTTAAGTTCTGAGTGGCAAACACCATTCATGCGTTCTAGAGTAGTTGTGCCCATTCCTGTTACTTAGTCAAAGTAACTCAAAACCTTTACCTCCAACCCCTCAATCCTGACTGTCTTTAACCAGAATTTCGATGTTAACAGATTAAAATAGTGCAACTTACTGAGTTAAAATGTCCGTAAACAGAGTGTATCTCTCCAAATGTTTCCTCTTCGTTAAACTGTTTTAGTTTCACTTTCCGTAAAAGAGAACTTTTGCCCTAAAGGCGGCAGTGGGGGAATGCAGTGTTCTCTCTTAAAGGCACAGAGGCAGCCGGTCGCAACCAGCCTCAGACACAAAGCCCCAAACGTTCACAAACGACCCCACACTGCGGCTGTAAGGGGCCCCTCACCCAAAAACAGCCCGAGAACTCAGCATCATCCTCTGACATCATGAGTAACATAATCTCAGTGTATTATGTTCAACCACCTAACCTGTCATATTAAAGTATTTTCGTTTAGCAGACACTCTTATCCAGAGCAACCTACAGGTTAAGGTTACAGTTCCATCCATTTGTACAGCTGGATATTTACTGAGGCACTTGTGGGTTAAAGTACCTTACCACAGTATTCTAACAAAAGCAGTATCCTAACAGAAACTGTATTCTAACAGAAACAGTACTCTAATAGATTCAGTATCCTAATGGATCGTATCTTTGGTAGCAGGTCTGGGTTTCCCATTCCCAAGAGGTGGGGTGTGTAATAGACAGAATTGAGTATTAACGGGGGTACTAGAAGGCATTAGGAGTATTAACAGGGTGTGTAGTAGGCAGTGTTAGGGGTATTAACGGGGAGAATGAAGCTTGTGATAGTTTCGTTTTTTGTTTGGTGGGTGGGGGTGGGGGGTAACAGACAAAAGTGTGAGAGAACAGAGCTGAAGACCACTTCTCTGAAAGACACAGGAAATGACAAGCGGGTTCTTTGCAAATATCAACAGGAAATGCAGTTGCTTGGCGGGGGACAGGAAAAGGAAAGAGGCGGAGTTTCCATTTTCTCCTGGAACGGGGGGGGTTGTGCAGAGCAACTCAATATGAGAGACCAGGAGGCGTTTCCATCAAGGCATTTACTGCTTACATGACCGGGAGGGGGACTGACGGGAAGCAGGTCACTGAGTTCTGACCATCCGCTGTGCACAGAAAGTAATAAAAACAGAGCGACAGAAACACATAAGATTACATGGACTTTTGACCTCTTCTTTTAAGCGTTATCTTTATTACTGTTTCATATGATCACATTTGGTCTATGCTTCCATTTGTGATTGGAACGAGCTGAAAAGAGTGCATATCAGGTACATGCCACTGTGCCACAACCAGCAACGCCTCAATCTCAGAGGATGCAACAGGAAAGCTGTTTCTGAAGCAACAGCGCCATCTGCACCTGGACCAATGCCAGCATTTTCATTTAAACTGAAGGGAAATTCATACCATTAGCAGAGAAGTAAAAAAAAAACTGAAGCAGTGAAAACTGCTGTAGAAGGCACACCTGTCCAGGGGTTTGATGTTTTGAGATTTGTGTACTGTTTGTGTGTTTCCACTGTAGTAATAGCAGAGACAGTTACACACTATCTGAGACACACTGCATGCTTTCCTGGTTCACTTGGGATTCAGAGCCTATGACTGAACTCAGTTCTGGTAATTGAGTTTTTTTTTATTTTAGAGGTGGCAAGGATAGAAAGAATATGTTAACCAGCTTCTTACTTATGGTGGAGAATATCTGGCAATGTGTTTCTATGCATGAGCAATGATTGTGAGGCAACAGTATACTATACTGTGTGCTACTGACCTTAAGAAATGAGTTTGTTTGTGCACACTGAGGTTGCAATGCTGGGTACCCACAGACAGGCACCCATGGAGTGATGCCTGTCCAAAGTGCATACGCTCCTCAAAACCCTCAAAGCCAAGGGCTCCTCTGACCATTATGCATCCACAGTGACTTACAGTACAGGTTACAGTTTTTACATGTTATCCTCTTATACAGCTGGATATTTACTGACGTAGTTCAGAGGTAAGTACCCAAGGGTACAACAGCAGTGCCTCTGTGTGAAGTTTAATCCCTCAGATTCAAACACTCTTCTGCAACTTACCCTAATTTATGTTATCCTGTTGTTGAAAGACAAAGGGCGTAATAAATTCATTTTCATGCTGATTGGAATAGTGTTATCAACACATAGTGATTAAAATTGCAGTTTCACAGTATTTATCTTACAGTTTCTCAATTTCACCAAAAGAGCAGAACTCTTTCAACTGAAACTGTTCTCCAGGTTCTCTTCATATAGAAACAGTACTGTATGTATTGTCTGACCTCAGAGGTTTTTTATTTCTAAACTGATTGGTTTAAGCCTGTTTGCACTGACAAACATGTATAAGTATAGAAATAGCTCTCAATGCTATTTAGCTCTCAATAAAAAAATGGAAAGAGGGCTAAACTATATACAGTTTAATTGATTAATTGATGAAATGAAGTTGACTGATAAAGTGAATGATAAAATGATCAAATTAGCCATTAAATAGACCATTAAAGGCCATTGAGTGTTCACTGCAGCAGAAAGCAGTGCAGGACACTTAATCTGCAGCTCAGTTGCTAGTTTGCCGGGGAGAGTTTGGTTTTTCGTGGTCTGGGTGTGGACTCCTCTCCTCACTGCAGGGCAGAGCAGGGAGCTGAAACGAGCTGAAAGCTGTCGCACGTTCTGTCCGTCTGCAGCCCCCCTACATACACACTGAAGATGCCTCTCGCTAGCCGTTCTGTCCGTCTGCAGCCCCCCTACATACACACTGAAGATGCCTCTCGCTAGCCGTTCTGTCCGTCTGCAGCCCCCCTACATACACACTGAAGATGCCTCTCGCTAGCCGTGCGGTGGCCCTGCAAACTGTGTCAGCGTCAAGATGGTGTGCCAATCTCTCAGTTTCAGTAACAGCAAAATCTGCTTTCTCTGTGGTAGGTCACCGCAGCCAGACGACCACACATCACACCTGCAGAGAGAGGCTATGAGCAACACAGAGCACAAACGAACTGCAGCAAAATGCATATGAAATTGGATCTATATGATATCGCAGTCATGCATTGAAATATACTTATGAGCAATTTTATGAGGCAACATGTTATGATTCTCCACACCATGGAAATTCTTGTGTGAAATTAATCTGTATTGGTCTGTCTAGGAAACCAAAATGAATTACACACTTGATCTGTCTGGCTGCAAACTCACACTGCCACAAGCTGGTATGTAATGAAGCTGCACAGTGGCACACACACACACACACACACACACACACACACACACACGACACAAACACACAGACACAAACACACACACACACACACACTCACACGCACACACACACAAACATGGACACACACACACACACACACGCATGCACACATATGCACACACACACCCCAGATGTCACCATAGGAACCAGGGGCCATGTGATTAGTCAGGGAATCATATCATGTCGTCTACCATGCAAGTTGGAGCTGGAGTCTTTTTTTTTTTCTCCCTTTTTCCCCCATTTTGGAATGCCTAATTATGTCCTTAGATGCTGCCCCTGTTGCTGCAGCCCATACTGTCAGTGTGGAAGGGTACAGACAAACACGCGCTCTCCTCCGAAACACGTGATGTCAGCCACCACTTCTGTGCACACTGCAGCTCCCATGCTAAGCTTGCACAGACTCGAGTCAGAGGACGACACTTCATGTGCAGCTTTATGCAGGAAGAACTGCAGGCCAGCAGGGGTCGCTGATGTGCATGGGAGCACACAAATCCAACCCTGGCCAACCTACCTGCCCGTGTTCTGCCGCTGTGGGCCACTGGCTGTCGTTGGCTGATGTCACAGCCCTGGAGCCACTCGGGACGGCCACTGCATTGTTATGGGCAACATGCGAGTTAGAGCTCAGCTCCAGGAAACAGGGCTGCAGAATGAGTCAGGGCAAGAGCAGGGAGAACAGACCTGCCCAAAACCATGAGGATATGGTGACCAAGTGTTCAGTGAAGCATGCAGGTGCTGGAGGGCAGCTGTCCACATCACAGGACACCCCAAAAACCACATCACTGGACACCCCCAAAACCACATCAGTGGACACCCCAAAAACCACATCACTGGACACCCTGAAAACCACATCACTGGACACCCCCAAAACCACATCACAGAACACCCTGAAAATTACATCGCTGGACACCCCAAAAACCACATCGGCAGTTACTTTCCTGAACATGAGCTGGAATGTCTTTTTTTCAGAACAAAACAAGACAGACAACTGACAAAATCACAGTTTGTCCAACAGGTATTTATTTAGCTATGATGCAAGCCAGATAGCGTACCAACTTCAAGATCAATTTCCTAAGTCTACTAAAAAGCCTTTATGATTCCAATCAAAACAACAAACAAAAATAAAGACCCTTGGGGGGAAAAATGTGTTGCATTTTCAGAAGTTTTTACTTTGCTTCACAATTATTTACTCAGTCATTTCTCACACCCCAGTCTCTCTGATGTTGTACTACTGTAAATCTGAATTTTATGTTGCAGAACAAATAATGGCGGTGTTTTTTCTTAACATCATAAACATGCAACTTCAAAAACTGACAGGGATTGCCTGTATAATACACATAGGTGACTACCAGAACTATTAGCTGGTTACATATTTAGTAACAAGATAAAAAGGAAAAGATATTTCAATCATCACATATCACCACATATGGCTGCTCTGCTTCTAGATCATGTACGCTCCAAAGAAGTTTTCGGGGGAGATATGTCGGACAATTTGGGTGTGGTTCTGAGCCTTCACATAGATGGAGTCACCCTTGCTCAGGTGGTAGACTCCTCCCAGGTAGCTGTTCAGCAGCTCCTTTCTCTTCCATTGGCTCCTGCAGTGAAACCTCCTGGACTGCATGAGCTCTGTGTCGCCCCCTAGGTACCGCTGCGTGTTACACAGGACTGCATGGGTGAAGGAGGCGCACTCTGGCTCTGTGAAGAACACTTTGGAGTAGATGAAGTAGTATCCTTCCTCCTCCACCACCAGCACTCCGTCCCTGTACTGCATATGATGGGTGAAAGAATAGCCCTCCAGGGTCCACTGCAGGACTCCATCCGAACGAGGAGGTAGGGACAAGGCTGGGGAGGGGTGGAGAAAGAGGGAAGAGATTTTTTTTTTTCTCTCAAATTCTATCTGCCCAGCGCCGGCCAGAAGCAGATGGGCTCCCCCTCTGAGCCGGGTTCTGCTCAAGGTTTCTTCCTGTTAGTTAGGGAGTTTTTCCTTGCCACTGTTGCCTTAGGCTTGCTCTCAGGGGGTCTCAGGCCTGGGAACAATGTAAAGCTGCTTTGTGACAACTTGTGTTGTAAAAAGCGCTATACAAATAAAATTTAATTGAATTGAATTGAGATAGCGAGAGAGACAGAGAGACAGGAGGACTAGCAGTTAGCCTTGGAATATGCATGTATATGTATATGTGTATAGTGGTTTGCTAGTAGTGCTAGCTAACTACCTATAGCAACATTCTAACAATCCTGTTTGCTTTCTAGCTAATTAAAAAAACTAGCTTCCTAGTTAGCTGCTGAATGCTGTTTGCTTTTAAAGTAATAATACATAGAGGGTACACATTATTGTGAATATTTGCATGTTGTTAACATCACAGAGTGCCAACAATCGCAATAATGCACACTTTCTTGTGTATTAGATCCACATGGCAATTTTAAATTGTCATGAAATGCTTAAATGTCATGTTTGTAATGTTAATTTATGAGTTGTTGCATTTAGCTGTGCTTCACAGCCAAGTTAGATATTGTAACATTGCTGGTGTGCGAGCCAGATATATCTATCTTGATATAGTTGAAGCATAACTTATGCCAGTATCACAGCCAGCTTAGAACATTGGCTAAATTCACTCTGAGAGGAAGCAGAAGGAGAGAATGGAACCAAAGTAATTGAAGGAAAAGTGGCTGGAAGGTGGGTCTCACTCCAGTGTGTGTGTCGGGGTGGGGGTGGAGTCAAGGGCCTCTCACCTGTCAGGTGTGCAGCAGGTGCTGATGGCTTCACCACATGGTTGGTTGTCTTTAAAGGTGCGGTTTCAATGTCATTTTTGTCTGTTTTAGAAAGAAGAGAGAAACTTTTCTTACTTGGCTTTTTGTGCACCCTCTCTCAGCCTGCTTATAAAGACCCTGAAACTCTCCGGCAATGATTCACACTGAATATAGAACCAGTCTTATCTGTGTAAAACATGTCTAAGTTAATAATTAATGATGATACTTGCTTCAAGAATATTAGCACACCATGCATTCACACAGACCACAAACATATCCACACATACAGAAATGCACACACACTGTTGCTGTGAGGTAGAGAGTCTGCCTTACCCTGGTAACTCTTCTCTGTCCTTCCACTCTGCAAAAGAGCATGTGACCCATGTTTATAATATCTTGACATACGTCAAATTAATTGGACAGTGAAGGCTTTACTTAGCCAGCTGCTCCTTATTACAATACCACACCACTAGCCTGCTACTGAAAGTAAACATGACATTAGCTAACTATGCTAAAACTAAGCATGAAGCCATCTAAATCTGCTAAAACCAAGCATTAGGCTAGCCATCTCTGTTAAAACTGAGCATCAGGCTAGCTAACCGTGCTAAAGCTAAGCATGAGGTTAGCTAACGTATTCTGCGTTGCCACATCTGCCAAGAGGACGCCTGATTAAGCTGCTAAATCACAATTTGATGTTGTATCCCCCGCCTCCCTTCACTGGAGGTCCCCTCAACACAAGCATTTTCTGACATCACCAAGTGGAGCAGTCAGTGAACATTGCTGGGGGGGCAAGGAAAGTCCCAAACCTCCTGCAAACTCCAATCACTCATATTCAGCAGCACAAGGAATGTAATGAATGAGTAAGTACAAGTGGATGAGGAAACTGAAACTGAGTTTAGAGGAAGCTCTCTCAGACTGAAGGGGAAGCCATCTCTGCTTGAACCGCAGGCAAAGTGATCGGTGCTCCCAGTGTGAAAACCAATGAAAGGGCAAAGTTCAGCTCTCTGCTTACGCAGCCATGCACTTGTAATCCAGGCAGAATGTGGTTTGGCGTTGTCCTGCTGGAAAATGCAGGGACGTCCCTGGAGAAGACAGCGTCTGGATGGCAGCACATGTTGCTCCAAAATTTGTATATATCTTTCTGCATTAATGGTGCCCTTACAGATGTGCAAGTTACCCATGCTATGGGCACTGACACACCCCCATACCATGACAGACGCTGGCTTTTGGACCTGACACTGACAACTTGGATGGTCCTTTTCCTCTTTGGCTGTTTTGTCCAAAAACTATTTGAAATGTTGACTCGTCGGACCACAAAACATGCTTCCGCTGTGATACTGTCCGTCTCAGATGAGACTGAGCCCAAGGAATTTGCCGGTGCTTCTGGACAGTGTTGATGTATGGCTTATGCTTTGCATAGTAAAGCCTTAACTTGCATCTGTAGATGCACCAACGAATGGTGTTGACTGACAAAAGTTTACCGAAGTATTCCCGTCTTTGGGGAACATTGTTCTCAAAGTGCTGGATTATTCTCTGACGCATCTGTTGGCAAATTGGTGAGCTTCAACCCATCCTTGCTCTTGAAGGACTAGGCCTTTCTTGGAGGCTCTTTATATACTATAACACGATTGCCTCACCTGTTTAACGTCACCCAACTTTTTTGGAACATGTTGCAGGCATAAATTTCAGAATAAACATATATCTTCAAAAAACAATGAAGTTGATTAGGTAACATGAAATACCTTGTCTTTATTCTGTTTTTGTTTGAATATAAGTCAAAGTAAATGTACAAATTACTGCTTTCTGTTTTTATTTGCATTTCATTTACCGTCCCAACTTTTTTGGAATTGGGGGTGTAATAGAGTGAGATCAGCAAGCTCATAGAAAAGGATGGGGGACCCCCTGGCAACTGAAAGCGTGCAAAGTGCAGACTGGCTGTCCGACCAGTCTCCTTCCCCAGCGGAACGGAGCCAATCCGTCTGACTGCCGCACGCCCCCGGTCATCGTCGGCAGATAACAGGGCTGGCATCGAACCCAGGTTCGGCCTGCACTCAGAGTGAGAGTTCTGAGGCCACTGTGAGCATCCACTCCCTCATTGGTAATGTTTGAGGCAAACTGGCGCACGAGACACGGCTGCGAGTTTAACTTCAGAGTCAAGCTGGCCACAGCAGCTAGTGAATTCCATTGTGTGAGGGAACACTTCTCAGAGTCACACGATCTGTGGTCAAATCAGCGCGAGCGCTACTTTTGGATTTTCAACCCAAAAAGAGACAGTAAATCGTGACCAAAGACTTTGGGGCTGGATATGAAGACTCAAATCAATTAGTGCCGTGTGACGGGTACACAGGTTGGCTAATGGCGTGTGTCGAGACTTTAACAAAACATTCAGTTCACAGTAATTGCTGTGGGATTTTTTTTGTAATGGAGCAGGACTTAACCTTTCCATTCCATTCTCAAAGTCAGTACGACTTCCAGATGAAAGCACTCTCACTGGAAGCGAATATGCAGATGAAGGCTTTTTGTTATGTCACTTAGCCCAACTTGTGAATCTAAAGCAACCCAATTTGTTTCAAGAGGTGAATCTCATCCTGAATGCAGTCCAATCAGATTCTCTTTACAGGCGGAGTCCAAATTCAAAGGATAGAGCTGGATAAATATAATAGTGTAGTGCATATACATATACTGTATATGTATACTATCAAATGCTGCTGGTTTGCCAGTTTCTGAAACTCCTTAGCTCAACTTCCCCAATAGTGAAACCTGGATAGATAGAACAAGAAAAAGAAAAGAGACAGATAGAAAGATACAGACAGATGGACATAAGCAACAGATGAGAAGTGGCAGATGGACAGGTGAGCAGAGGGAGGTGGCAGATGGACAGGTAAGCATGGAGGGAAAGGTGGCGGGTGCCTGTTACAGGGCAGACTGGCATTGAGCACTCACCGGGATCCTGGTGCTGTAGAGGTGGTAGATGAAGCAGGCCTCCACAGCCATGCCACACAGTGCCAGGGACACCAGCAGGAAGAGCAGCCACTGGACAGTGCTGCGCCGGCGGGGGGGAGGTCTGGGGGGCACAGGGTACCCCGCCTGACTGTCCACCGCAAACACCGGGGGGTACATCACGCACTCCTCGTCCATTTCTGTGGAACACTCGTTCTGTGCAAGGGGAACTCAGGATCCTAGAAAGGAAGTGTCAGATGAAGGAGTAGTCGGCAAAGCACTGTGTGTGATTTCACCCTGACCAACAGAGCAGGTTGAAAAGATAGAAAAGGAGAGATGAAAAGCTCTCCCACCTCCACACCTGGAGTCAAAAGAAATATACTATGAAATATCAGATTCAGTTTAAAGAGAGGTACCTTGTTTGGTCCGGTTTCCGACGGCAGTGGAAAGCTGCTCCTCAGTGTCAGGAAAGAGTAAGTGTGTGACCGTGCAGTTTCATATTCACGTCCCCCCACCTCCGTCAGCACACAAAACTCCCACTGTGGTTACAGATGGACTCGACTTCCCCTTTCTTTCCCTTCATGCTCTTTCCCCTTCATGTAACCCTGTTTGGAATCACAGATTAACCTCATCTCACCGTCTCAACCCCTGCATGAGAGCTGAGGCCAGGGGAAGGCAGTCCTCTCACTCATGCAGCCAGCGGCCATTTTTCACACAGAGCACCACAAGTCAAGTCCACACTCACTGAGGGGTGGTCACTACTCCGGTGCTGTCTGCCTGACAAACCGCAGGGTGCCTGACAGCAGTGATAGGAGGAAACCCTTGCTGGCCTACCCGCCTCTGCCCCCACCAGAATGAACGTGTGAAAATTACAGCCAAGTGAGGACCGCGCCTGGTTTTAAACACTGTGCTTAAATCTGTGACAACCCTGTAAGAGGGACTGAATAAGGACGAATATTCAGGTTTAAAGCTCTTTGCCCATGTTAACAACAGTGGTGGGAACTGAACTGGCAACCTCTGGATTATGAGCCCCGTTCCTTTCAGCTATGTCACACTGCTGCCCTTGACAAACACTGAGAGACACACACACACATGCACACACACAGTCCATACAGGGCTCTCCTATCTACTGTCCCTCCTGTTAAACTCAGCGTGAATCTGTGACTCCCTCCACGTCTCCTCACACCTGTATGCTGGTCAAGGTTGACGCGGTGCTTGGCTTTGTGACAGAAGGCTGATGTGCTGTCTGTCACTGTCAGAGAGCTGGCGGGTCTCTTTGTGGCAGACTCTTCTGACTGCTCTGTGAAAATGTCACAGTTGACTGAATTAAAGAAATAGTGAGAAAGTGGAAGAGGACGTTGGAGCAACAATAGACATATGAATAGCAAGCTGCATCAGCCAACCTCAAAGCTTAATTTCAATCCAACAAGGAACAATCCTGGACGAGCCCCCAAAAATATGTACTCACCCAATCTAGGTGAAAGAAACTACAGTGAAGGTATGCAGAGGAGGAGGCAATACTCATTCAGAGAAACACCGATGTAGGACTGTAGTGAAGGGTGAGAGCAATCACCCCACCTGGCCTCGATCCTGGGTCTATGGGGTACCAAACGTGCGACTTTGACCACGACGCCAAAGAGCCAGGCTTGTTGGTATGGCAGTCAGAGCGCATACTCAACTGTAGTGACGGCACTCCGTCACAAGGACACTGGACCAATGACTTGTAATCATACATTCATAGTAGAGAAAGACTGAGGAATCATCCGTACAATGTGTTATTCAGTCAATTTAAATGATGTCACTGAAGGGCCCGACAGAATTGGCTTCTGCACTGGTCTGGGGTTGAGTTTCCTCGGTATAACACCACTTCACACTCTGGCCAGCAGACTTTTCCTCCAGTAGCCGATCCTGGTTTCTTTTCCTCAGGATGGACAGAGTGTTGGAGTGGATTAGACTCTGGTATTGGAGTAGTTTAAAGTCTGTGGTGATGGAATGGTTTTCATCTTACCAGGATCTCTGGTTCAAAGCATTTCTTCTGGAGAGCATAAAGAAACAGATGTTTAAAAGAGAAAGAATGGAAAAAGAGGATATGATACTTCTCATTTTCATTTTAAGTGTGATGGAAAATATTCAGCATTCATTTATTTGTTCCTCTTTTTATGATTGGGTTGAAAGTCCAGCTCATAGCAATCAATTTTTTCCCACTTGCTGAAAGATCAAAGGGAGCACAAGGTACAAGATTTGGACAGATTCCTACAGTTTTCTGTTGCTTGCCTGCCTGCCAGCAGTGATCTGTTTTTGACAGCTAGATATCTCATTTGCTGCAACTTCACACACCCAAACTCTCATTAATGTTACTGTTAAGGGAGACATCTTCCCTACTGTACCGCCTGTATGTTTATAACACTATGGGCTGGTGAAGAAGCATTTTAATGAAATGTGTCTATTTTATGACACAATTTTGGTAGATAATGGTGATGCTTGGATGGCCACAGTACAGTTTAATAACATCTTGTCATATTTGGCTGCCTTCACATTTGCCTAAATAATGCCGCTAATTGGATGAAAATTTTTGCTATTTGTGCTTTATGGATGAAATTTTTTGATAATTGACTAGTCACGTTTACCCATTCCATGTTAAAAACACTCATCTGCCCCGAGGGGGGAAAGAGATTCCTGCTCAGCGTCTTACGAAATCGACTGTGTTCAGAGGGACAGAGTCATCCAGTTTCACCGAAGAATCGAGGAAGAGAGTCATGTCTGAAATATTTCCTGAGTCCCTGCTTCCGCTTACTTACCGGAACTGTTTCATTGAGTACAAGGACATAGGCTTAACCGGAACTCTTTATCCGAGTAGGTGTGACTAATAAGTGAGTAGTCTCCGCTACAAATGTATGGTTTCTGTCTTGATGCTGCGCTGTGTGGAACATCCTAGCATTTTGTGATTGGCTTTTATTATGTAATGGTACAAGCTTATTGGATGAAACGGACATGGGGGAGGGAATTACTTGACTGGTATGGCTGAACTTCGGTCCCAACTTTCGCACTAACCCATCCAGAGGTCGGAAAGTTCTGCTGAGTGAAAAATATATTGGCCAAGACATGGCGAGGAAGTCAGTAGCCACGTAGCTGCGAAACGTTTGTAAATACTTTCTGATCGCGGCTTGCAGTTAAATGTGAACGCTGTTTATTCCGCCATGAGTGTGCGCGGGCGAAGGGCGAGTTTTATTTCTGCAGGAGTTCGTTTTATCGTGATACTCGGCCTCTCAGTGGCATCGTGCTGGCCTTTTAGGCAGAGTCAGGACATCGAGTTCACCTTTCTCCTGCCCCCCGGAAGAGTGGAGTGTTTTTACCAACCTGTCGCGAAAAACGGCTCCATGGAGGTAGAATACCAGGTGATTGGCTTGCTATTTTCATTCGCATGACGCTATCTTGCAGAATGCACATGTAACCCACGTTAGCTGCTGTTTTAGCTGCTGTTTTACATTCACACGGTAAACAGTAATTGCATCATCGCGCAGCGGGGATCGAAGGTTTTCCGTGAGAGGGTGAGGACGCGATGCCGATGTGACGATGTGACCGGTTAGCTGCGCTTTGCACTGGTTGTATACAGGTACACAGTTTTTGTACACAGACTTTACTTACCATCTGACAAAATTTAAACCGGAATGTTGAGAGACAAGTTATTCCATGCATTAATAACTGTGCAGGGGAATAGGTTTCCTTGTGTCGGTGTGAAATTTAATTGTACCTAATTTCCGCCTTGTGTGTGTGTGTGTGTGTGTGTGTGTGTGTGTGTGTTTTGTGCATCCTGAAATACCTTATACATTTTCATTCACATGTATTCATTTGGCAGGCCATCTGTGGTCTTCCTGAACCTGTTTTCAAAATGAAATAACAGTAAATCCATAAGTAATGTTACAGTGTGACTGTCGTGTTAAAATGTCTGCGTGTGTCCTCTCTCCACACAAACTGGCAAAGCCAGCTGGTGAATGGGGGAGACGGGATTTGTTGCAGGTATGATTTTGCAGCATTTGTTGGCTGGGACCTCAGCTTACGTTTGAAATATTTTGCATTTATTATGCGGGAAATTTACCCCAGCAGTTCAGCTCAGCAGTGGTACATACCTTGCTCACGGGCAGCTAGGGGTTTGTATTTGGGACTTGAACCTGCAACCGCCTGGTCACATGATAAGCTCCACAGCCACTCCCCCACACTGCCGTAGAAAGATCTGCGGATGGATAGATTGCAGTAACAGTTTAAATAGCAGTACTCACTGGCATATTGCTGCTGGTCCGCCAGCGTGTTGCCCCTTGAATGAGTTACTACCTCACACTGAGAATGAGGACGTATTGCCCCTCTACAGAGGTAACTTTCCGCAGGTGAGAGAGGGGAGGTGTTGCCCGTCTGCATCGATGGAGGACCAGGGGCTGAGGCCCCTCCTGAAACTGGGGCACAACAGGGAGAAATAACACACAAACACATACACATATGCACATGCTCCTATGCACACACAAACACGCACATATAGAAATACACACACACACAGGCTTAGCCTATGACAGCGGTGATGGAGAGGTGGACAGCTCCATCTTGGTAACAGAAATTGAAGCACAATGTATGAATTGCCTTCAGAGAGGCTGAGTGCAGGCCGAGCCTTACAGCTCAGAGCCACTAGTGTCCTCCGCAGGCCAGCGTTACCGGCTCTGTTCAACTGAGGCAGGATGGGTTGTGTTCGGCAGTGTCCCCTCATCATGCTGCCCGCTCGTCATTTGGTGTTAAGATGTCCTGTGGTGCATTGTGGGACTTGTAGTGTGAAAAAGCCTCTTGGCTCCAGAGAGGTCTGTGGGAAGATTGCATTCGTTGTGCTTCAGATCTCCGATGTGAATTCGTTTGTTAATGATGTTTTAAATCCCAAAGAATTATAAAATGATTGACCGTGTGTAGATTTACTGGGCAGCTGTGTAGCAAAGTGGTTAAGGAGCAGGACTCATAACTGAAAGGCTGCTGGTTCCATTTCCTATGGGGCCACTGCTGCTGTACCCTTGGGCAAGGTACTCAACCCAAAATTGCCTCAGTAAACATCCAGCAGTATAAATGGATAACATTGTAAAAAAACTGTAACCGACGTAAGTCGCTCTGGATAAGAGCGTCTGCTAAATCACAGTAATGTAAGATAATGCAGAGAATGTAGCTGTGAGGTGAGCTTAAGGTGCACGAATGTGTGGTCAGAGCATTAGGGTGAAGAAGGGGGTACAGCTGCACACGCGGTACCCCTAAATCCTGGCCTCTCTCTGTGTCTCAGGTGATCGCAGGTGCTGGGATGGATGTGGACTTCACCATCGTCTCTCCCCACGGGTACCTGCTGACCTCAGACTTCCGCAAATCAGACGGGATCCACACGTGAGCCCAGCCCGCTGCGCCCCCAGTCTGTGTGTGTGTGTGTGTGTGTGTGTGTGTGTGTGTGTGTGTGTGTGTGTGTGTGTGTGTGTGTGTGTGTGTGTGTGTGTCACAGTCTCTGATGTGTGTGTGCCTCTCTCCGTCAGCGTGGAGCCCACAGAGGAAGGGGACTACAGGATCTGCTTTGATAACAGCTTCAGCCGGGTGTCAGAGAAGATGGTGTTCTTCGAGGTGATCCTGGACGGGCAGGGGGCCGAGGGGGGCGGGGACGACGAGTGGGCCGACATGGTGGAGCCAGAGAGCATGCTGGAGTACAAGCTGGAGGACATTCGGGTGAGAGGGCGTGGCCTCCATCTCTCCCTCTCTCCCTCTCTCTCTGATGGGCTGTGTCTCTCTCTCCCTCTCTCTCTGACGGGCTGTGTCTCTCTCTCTCTCTGACGGCCTGTGTCTCTCTCTCTCTCTCTGACGGGCTGTGCCTCTCTGTCTCTGACAGGCTGTGCCTCTCTGTCTCTGACGGGCTGTGCCTCTCTCTCTCTGACGGGCTGTGCCTCTCTCTCTCTGACGGGCTGTGCCTCTCTCTCTCTGCAGGAGTCGGTGGAGTCTGTGCACAGGCGGTTGGAGCGCAGCCGGCAGATGCAGACGCTGCTGCGGGCGTTCGAGGCGCGGGACAGGAACCTGCTGGAGGACAACCTGTGGCGCGTGTCCTTCTGGTCCTGCGTCAGCCTGCTGGTGATGCTGGGCGTGGCCCTGACCCAGGTGTACACACTGCGCAGCCTCTTCCACGACAAGAGGAGGGTGCACACGTAGCCCCGCCCCCGAAGAACCCCAGGGAGTGAGGAGGCAGCAAGTGGACGCTTCCAGGTGACGAACAAAGAGAAGGATGAGGAGGATGATGAAGATATCCCCCCCCCGAAAGAGCCGGAGGAGAGAGGAAGAGGCAGGGGTGTCTGTCTGAGCCAAAAGCAGCTGTCCCGCCTGCTTTGGGTAGACCTCATGGCTGAGCCAAAACCGCAGAAGCGGACACCCCTCGCCACACCGTGCCTTATATGCCCTCCTCAGACAGCCCCGCCCACAGCTCCCCTGCCCCGCACCCTCCCCATCAGTGTCCCCAAACAGAGTGCTTCCTGTCTGCTCATTATCGAACTCTCAGACAACTTCCTGTTTTAGTCTTCCAGTTGGTCAGAGGCCGAGTCACTCTGTGTCCTGTTTCGGTGACGGTGCCGCAGGTCTTAAAGGGAACATGTGTCTAAATAGCACTTTTATACATGAACTCAGACATTATTATGCTCATGATTCTTATTCAGTGTGGGAATGAATGTTATACTGGGGAACTGACAGTGTGGTGTGGACAATACAAAAATGTATTTATGATGATTTAAATGATTAAAAAAATAAATCTAGAGAAATTGAATAACACTTGTTTTTTTTCCAGCACAGCTGGACCCCTTAGGGAGTGGAAACAGTTAGGAAATAGCTAACTCCTCCAAAACATACCACTCCGGACCATTGTACAGCATCAGTCAAAAATTGACACGAGTAAGATAATGGAAACATGCATTCAAAGACATTTAGATCTAAAGACCTATGCTTGAGATTTGTTTCTTAGACTAAATAGTGAAGTTGATGACTATGCATGAATTTCCCAAAAACAATCCCAAAAAAACACTCATCTGCCCCAGTTTTGGTTTGTTTCTAACACTATTTATGGTCACTGCATAATTCCATTTGTGTTATTTCATTAGCTCTGATGGCTTTACTATTATTCTAATGTGGAAAATCATAAGAGTAAAGTGTGTCCACACGTTTGACTGGTACTGTATATGCAGACTCAGACACCTTATGGCTTTGCGCTGTCTGACGTTGGAAAACCTCATCTGTGTTTCAGCTGTGGGGTCCTGTGGCCAACAAAGGATGTTAAAAATCCATTCAAAAGATCCGCACCTGCAAGGCCTGCATTTCTAACTGGGTACATTTATTTCATTGTAAAATATATTACAATCCATTTTCACAGTTCAACATTTACCAGGGGAAAGTACGACACACTTTATAGTCATTAACAGTTGAAACAAAGGCACAGGCCTGTAATGAATGCCGCAGCGGAGAACTATGGAGAGAACAGGCCGAGTTTCAGGAACGTTGGGAGCCTTATTTCTGCTACAGAGCCATTCCTACCAGACCAGGAAGGTGAACGCAACTCTATCTCATGTCCAGACTCAGAACAGTCTGTTTACCCTGCAACTCAAAACAACTAGGCTAACCCCAGGTGAGGTCAGAGGAAGTCAGATGAGGTTCCTCTGTTCCCTGGAGTACATATCAGAGGTGTTGTTCCTCTCTGTTATGTTACGCCAACATGAGGGGGAGTGGCCAAAAGAAACGAGTCCCTGGATGTAGGCTGCTGGAGGTGATGTTTCAGCAGGAGGCTTCAGTAAGCATTCAGTCAGGCAGTGCTTCACACAGTCAGTCTGGCCTCTCGTTTACGTGGGAAAGACGCAGTTAACTGCAGACTCTGGCTCTGTCGGTTGGTAAAAACGCAGCACAACAACAACGGTGGGATTCAAAGCCGCAACCTGTAACACCAGGCTAAATTCTCAGCCCTGTTTTAGCTTTGGCCTGGTTTCCAGTAGTGCAGGACTGCCCTGCGCTACAGCTGTCCCTCCAGTCCCCCTGGTGAGGAGCAGCTGTTCGCTGATGCGTGTGAGATGAGCCTGCCATCACCTGAGAGCTGGCCCACGCATGCACACACACGCACACACATACACACGCATGCACACACATACACACGCACGCACACGCATGCACACACATACACACGCATGCCACGCTCTCTCTGGCATTACCTCCCGGGGAGCATGTTGTCTGTGATTGATTGATTGATTGATTGATTGATTGATTGATTGATTGATTGATTGATTGATTAAAGACTTGGCTCACCGATTGATAGACAGTTGGATTAACAGACAGGAAATGGTGATTGCCTCCCTCTAAGAACCAGGTAGAGAGAGTTCTGGGCCCCAAGAACTGATTCTGTGTCCGTTTCAGAGTTATTTCAGACTAAGGTGTAGATAGGTTTGGTCCCCAGACACGGATTCTGGACCAGAGTTTCAGCTTTCTGGATAGTGGATGGGGTGAGGAATCAGGATTGTGTGGGATTGGGGTGATCTGTGATTAAAATACATGCAACTCCATATTTGGCACCCCATGGAACTTTAAACTAGTATGCAATGCATTGTGGGAAATGGCCTCCGACCAGCCTTCGTCCCCAAGCAGGATTCCAAATTTCCCAAAGACCTATTTACAAGCCTCGTCTACAACACAACAAAACCTGTGTCACATAAAAATATACACCACATCAAACTCAACAAACGCATTCCACAAAGTTTCCCAACTTCAGTTATATTACAGTCGTGGTAGTGTGTGTGTGTGTGTGTGTGTATGTACGGTTGTTCCTGAGAAATGCACATGAACAGGCTGCCTGCTTGGTACACCTTCATGGAGTGCATTTACACACTGCCTTCATCAGCTGCTTCACTGATTCAGCTCGGATGGAGCTGCGCCTCTCAGAGGAACACTACAAATGCACCAACATGGCGTCCTGATGCATTTGAGGACATGGACACATAAAAATTACTCATATTTTGGCACAGGAATTGAAGGAAATTTCATTCTCTTTAGTAATGTGAATGTGCTGAAACTACTGCTGTTTAAAACTGCTTCCATAATCAGCACCTCTGAAAGGAATTTTTGTATGTTTTTACCAAAGTAATCTCAGCTCATATTTTCAGGGAGTATGAAACTTCAAACTCAGCAAAATCCCAGTTGCAGACAGAATACCTTAATCACCCAAGGCTTGAAGTGGTGGAGTACGTTCTCTGTGGCATGCAAGAACTCAATCTGGCTACCAGGAGGCGCTGTTTACTTCTTTAAACTGCCTGCCATTTCTGACTGGAGCCACCTTCATAATTACCTCTCAGCCACTTGGTGTATTGGAATCAGCTGGCACTTGGCAAAGTGGACTCCTATCAGTCGACAGAAGCAGTTAGTAAGGACTAAAAAGGACTGTACAACCCCCGTAAATTAATTATGCACCTCATGAAACTAAACCATTTTAAACCCCTCTCCCTTTCAAATTTAATTTAACAATCACATGTGCAGCGTCTAATGACTGATCTCAGGTCAGCTTGGGCCTTTGCTTGTTGTAATCATAATATCAAGTCCAAATGGGTGTGGTACACCCTCCTCATCGGCTGGTTCACCACTGGTTTCGACGTGCAGGAGGGCGCCTGTTTAAAAAAGACAACAGAGGAATAAATTTCCCTTCATTCACTTTCTCGCTCACGCACATGCACATACACATACACACTTACACACTCACACACACACTCTCTCCCTCTCTCTCACACACACACACACACACACACACACACACACACGCACACACTCTCCCTCTCTCTCTCATTCACAAACACACTCTCTCTCTCTCACACACACACACACACACTCTCTCTCTGACTCTCTCTCACACACACACACTCTCTCTCTGACTCTCTCTCACACACTCACACACACACACACACACACACACACGCGGGTGCCTCTAAACGCTGCTTTTCTGAAACAAGCCGTTTTGCACGAACAGCTTCCAGTTTGTCTGGCTGCCCTTTGGATTCCCGCCCAACCCATGGGCAAGCAGAGGGGATCAGCGACGATCAGCAGCGACGATCAGCGTTAGCAGCAACACCTCTTAAATAGTTTGTGAAGCAGTACAGTCAGCTGTAATCCTGTGTGGAGGATCAGTCAACCATAATGCTACGGGGAGGATCAGTCAGCTGTAACAGTGTGTGAGGGTTTGTCATCACCTCTGATGGTGTGGAGTGTTTTTCACCTGTTAAAGGCCTGCAGAGAGTTGCATTGTTGTGTTACTATTTGCATCTTCCACATGGCAGAGGATACCCCGACACCTGCTCCCTACCGCGCTTAGTGCCTCAGGCTGTCCATGGGCTGGTCATCTCATACAGCACCATGCTGCACACATTCAAAGATCTCTGCATCATCTGAACCACTTGACCCATTCATTCTGCCCACTGCTTTGGCAAATCCAAAAGCGCATAGATCAGCTTAGATCCACCACTGCCATCTTCAGAGACAGAACAAAATAGTGCTCGAGACCCAAACCACCATATGGAGTTTGGTTTATGACCCACATCATCATATGGACTTTGGGTTCAGACCCAAATCGTCACATGGATGTTGGTTTTTGACCGCTGGCTGGCTGGCTGTGACAGATGCCCTCAGCTTCACCAGCTCCGTTAGCTGTCTGAACAGCCGAACAGCTTTCGCCTCCGTCTTTACGGTGCTGCCTCTTGTCAATGCTCAGCGTTCCAGGACAGGAAGTCACCGGATCCAGCTCACCTTCTCTGCCTCTGAAGCCAGGATTACTGCCATATGACCACTGTGATTGCTCTGAGCACATTAAATGGGATTCTGTTCGGCACGACGAACACTAACATTCTGTGGTCTCTGAAGAGTAGCCCCATTATTTCAACTACTGAAGTGCTGCTACCACTACCGCTAATGAGCTGCTGCTGCCACAGAGCCAGTGTGAAACAGGAGGAGGACAGCAGAAGGGCATGATGGGAAGGCGGTGGTGCAGTGAAGAGGGACTTGTAGAAAGGGCATAAGACTGCAGTTTTCACCCATTACCCAGAAACTCCAGACCATTCACCACTGAGGAACACCCGCAAGCCCCAGCCCCCACCTCCCCGGGTATGTCGGGGGGAAGGGGGGGCGTTATCCAGGAGTCCGCTGGGTGAAGATAAATGATGAACCAGAGATGGGAGGAGACAAGGGGAAAAGAGAGAGGAACACGCAGGAACTCAAAGAAGAGACACCAACCACCAGAGACAGTCCCTTTATTCACACATCACCTTTTATTGTCCTTTTCAGATATTTTCATTCTTTTTTCATATTCCATAAACAACTACATAGACACCCAAAAAAATATACCCCCCCCCCAATCCACGATCAGACATACAGCAGGAAGGGGAGGGGGGGTTAGGCTGGGGAACATGGGGGGTACAGGAGGAAGTGGGTGTGGCTACAGTGACACCCTGCAGTAAAAGCTTTGTGGGAACTTCCCATTTCTGCTCTAACACACACTCTCACTCACACACACACACTCTCTCACACACACACACACACTTATCAACATCAGGGTTCTCAGCAGCAGACTTGGAGCTCTGGGTCATTTTTAATGATGACACTGGACAGACCGTGGTTGGCCAGCGGGTCGGCCAGCTGCACCCTGAACGTTATTGTGGAGTGAGCCACTAGGGGTCACTGCAGCGTGCTGTGCTCGGGTGTTCTGGTGTGTTGTCACTGCAGCCACACCCCACTGCGGTGGGGGGTGCACCTCCTGCTCTGAGAGCCCGTGCTCCCACACGTCTGCTGGCCTGCACTGAGCTCTGACTCACTCAACAACCGCATACTGATGCAGTTATGCCTCCGCACTGACTCAACACTGATTCAGTAATGACTCTGCACTTATAACTCGCACAGTCTCTCTGAGCAGGGTGAGCACAAGACCAGAATTCCCCATTAAAAAATCACAATCAAATCAATCAGAAAACAGACGTCCATCAGGGCACAGAAATCTCATATCAAAAACCATCAATGAGAAAACAGATTTCTTCATCAGAAAGAAAACTGAAAACAGGTCAGGCACAAAGCACCGTCCCCTGCCCCCTCACAGGCTGGGACGGGGGGCACACAGCGCCTGCAGTCCCAGAGCCTCTCCTTCCACAGCGGCTACGCCCTCCGGCCACTGGGGAGTCTGCTGCCCTCTACAGGGCCGTTAGGGTAGGACACCAATATGGATTAACTACTAACACAACTGCAACAATTGCAAACACAAACAAAAAAAATACCTGTGTTATAAAACAAAAATCAGTTTCCCAGGTCCCTGCACTTACACACTCATCAGGGCTATCAGTAGCCAAGGCCAGAGTCTGTCTGTTTACATTGGCAGGATGTGAACTGATCATTCGGTTTGACGTTAACTACTGCTATTATTATTATTATTATTATTATTTTATTTTATAATTATTATTATTAGTCTGTTGCGACTGTTTTTTCTTAAAAAAGGAGCTGTGTTTGTCGTGTTCCACTGCCTCCCTCCCTCCAGCAGGGGGCGCAGTGCCTTGTTTGTGGTGGAGGACAGAGATCTACTCCCTTCAAAGCAAGTCCCTGTAACTAACCCTGTTAAGTGTCCCCAGCAGCAGCTCACCTTAGGGACGTATAAGCCAGCGGACTGCACCCGTAGCGCTGCTTTCCGCTGGAGTGGGCCTGTGTTACAGCCGTGTTCTCTCTTTAGTCTACCGTGACGGAGCTCAGCAATGCCTCTACCCCGAAACACAGACCCCTGGCAGGTTCCACCTCAAAGCCGCTGGAGGAGTGTGAGGCAGACAGCAGAGACGAGTCTCTCAGCAGACTGCCGTTAAAAACACGTCTCTGGCTACAACCAAATAGTGTACAGCAATGACACATGAAGGAGCTTGGAGCAATTCCTCCAATCAAAAAGGCTCCCCATCAAATGTGTGTGTGTGTGTGTGTGTGTGTGTGTGTGTGTGTGTGTGTGTGTGTGTGTGTGTGTGTGTGTGTGTGTGTGTCTGTCTGTCTGTCTGTCTGTCTGTCTGTCTGTCTATATCTCAGCTCCTATGTGCCACTGTAAACACCAACTCCAGAGGTGCAGAGAATTCACATTATTACCATCCATTTGGAAATATACACCCAGGGGCAATTCTTTATATACATATTTACCGCTAAGATGCTATTCATCTCTGTTGCTTCGTGATTTGACTGCTGTTTGGGTACTGAATGTGGAAGGCCACTCATGAGAACTCCAGGGTTATTGAAATCTTTGAGCTCTTGGCTGGCTAGCAGTGGACGCTCTTGTGCTGTCTGGATGGTGGGCAGTGTAGACTCCCTGCGGTGTTCAGAGGAACAGGGCACAGTCATTCTGTGGATGTCTGTCTAAAGAGGACGGGGCAACACTAAGCTTTATCTACCTCCTGCTGCTTTCATTAGAAATCTGTTTCAGTGGTAAATACAGAGCCATTAAAAGAACACATTCATTCAAATAAAAAAGAAAAAGGAGATCACCATCAACACCATAACCATATTAATAAGAATAATAACCTATATACTCTGATTGGAAGAAGGTGGAAAACCAAGCGACCATCAACATCAACATTTCTACACAGGGAAATGGGAGGTCAGCCAGCCACAGAGCGATATACTTTGGAACCACATTGGGTGAAAAATTTAATAAAACAGGATTTTGCCATTTTTGGATCTTACCTACAGATCCAACCAGCAAACAAGAGTCTGTCTCTACCAGCCTCACTGAACGCCAGCTCTTCTCACCCACTTCATACAGCCGGCAGTCTGACACAGCACCACCTGCTGGCCGGAGCTGTGACACGCACGGCCTACAGATTACAGCCTCCAGGCTCCACAAGGGGCAGCACTTACTTTGCCTGCCTCCACATTCACAATGCCATCACACCCACATCCCCTGCACACCGACTTCCCCAGAACGTTTAGACGCAGGTGGCTGGCGGAAGTAAGCAAACTTTTTAAAGAGGGAGGGGCGAGTCTTCTCGGCCATGTCTTTATTTGTGAGGCCAGCAGAGGTCATGTTTTTCCTTGAGAGTGGGAGAAATCAGTGCAAAGTGCAAATCAGAGGCTTTCAGAGAAAAGACTGGTAACGCCATGCTCTGTGGCTGACCAGAACCCCAGCTCCGGTGTGTGGGAGTGTGTGTGTGTGTGTGTGTGTGTGTGTGTGTGTGTGTGTGTGTGTGTGTGTGTGTGTGTGTGTGTGTGTGTGTGTGTGTGGCCCTCTCTCAGTGCTCTGGCCCCCCCTCGCTCTCGTTTGCCCTGTGGCGCTAAGCGTGGGTCAGGCCACAGCTAATCTAGTAAGGAGGGCTCGGCTGGACGGATTATGGTGGGACGATGAGGGGCGCCGGGGGGTCTTCTGCTGCAGGAGAGAAGAGTGAGAGAGGGGCGGTGAGAAGAGGGAGGGGGAGAGAGAGAGAGTGACAGAGAGAGAAGGAGGGAGGGAGCGAGAGAGAAAGAGAAGGAGGGAGGGAGGGAGGGAGGAAGGGGAGGAGAAAAAATTTGTGATAGGGAGAAAGAAAGGAGAGAAAGAGTAAGGCAGGAAGTATGAGGGAGAATAGGGAGAAGAAAGTGAGGAAAAAAAAGATGAGAGAAGAGAAAGATAGTGGGGAGAAAGAGAACAGCAAGAGAGACACGTACACAGGGACAAAGGAGAGAGTGATAAAGGCCAGTGACACAGAAGTCTGTCACAATGCCAGACACACGCTGTGGAACTTCCCTGGACCAATCACAGGGCTTTGCCAGTTCATCACCAAGACAACCTGTGACCTCTGACACAGGAGAGAGGTCCCACAGAAGGCCTCACTCTTGGAATAAACAACAGAGAGCTCTGTGCATCTGCCGGGGTCTCTGTCTGTCTGTCCGTCTGTCTGTCTGTCTGTCTGTCAGGGAGGTCTGCCCATCTCTGTGGGGGTTGGGGGTCTCACCTGGGCACTCCAGGGGGTATGCGGGCGGGCCGAGAGGGGATCTGTGGCGGGGCACTGAAGGGGTCCTGGGCGCTGCTGCTGAAGGCGTTGATTGGCGGGCCGGGGCGGGAGGGAATGGGCGGGGCCCCAAACGCTGGGCTGGGATTGAGGGGGGGTCCCGGCGTGGGGCCCCTCACCGCTGGGGGGCGACTGGGAGGGGGCGCGGCTGCGGGAGGTCTGCGCTGCGGAGTGGGGCTGCAGGGGAAGGCAGGAGGAATCGTGGGAAAGCCGTTACGGTCTTCCAGCACTTTCCGTAAGCCGGACAGAGAGGAGGCGGGGCTGCACAGGTAAGGGGCTCACCTGGGCTCGCTCGGAATCCAGTTGTCGTTGACGGGCGGGGGCACGGGCACGGAGACGGTGCTGGTGCTGATGTCCCCGATGATGTGCAGCGCCTCCTTCAGGGCGTGGTACATGCGCAGCATCTCGTCCCGCCGCTGCGCCTGCTCAGCCGACTCCTCCATCAGCGAGTTCTGGTCCCCCGACGAGTACAGGTACGCCAGCAGCTCCGAGTGGATGAAGTCTTTCGCCTGGAGAGAGGAGAGAGGGAGGGAGAGAGGGAGAGGGAGAGAGGGAGAGGGAGAGAGAGAGAGAGAGGGAGAGAGAGGGAGGGAGGGAGAGAGAGGGAGGGAGAGAGAGAGAGAGGGAGAGAGAGGGAGGCAGGGAGAGGGAGAGAGAGAGGGAGGAGAGAGAGAGAGAGAGAGGGAGAGAGAGAGAGGGAGAGAGAGAGGGAGAGGGAGGAGAGAGAGAGGGAGAGAGAGAGAGAGGGAGAGAGAGAGAGAGAGAAAGAGAGGGAGAGAGAGGGAGGGAGAGGGAGAAAGTAAGCTAAGAGAGGTGAGGAAATGTGGATGAAAGTGGAGGTGGCCATCTTCCATAACTCCTCCTGCAGTACGCACACACGCATGCACGCACAGCCCCAGTGCATTGTGGGTGAGAGTGGTTGCAGACTCACGCTGTTGATCATGAGGTGCATGATGGTCTTGGGCATGAGGTCTCGGATGGTCTTGTTGACGATACCGATGTAGGAGTCCACCAGGTTGCGGATGGTCTCCACCTGACGCTCCAGCTGGGGGTCCATGGAGAAGGTGTCGGTGGGCCCCGCCTCTTCATTCTCCACCTGCACAGGTAAAAGTCAACGTCAGAGCTCTGCACCTGTGCATGGAATTACCTTCAGAGCATCACGTACTTTCAGCCCCCTGCCGGTCAGGAGCTCGAACTGAGGGACAAGCACATGCAGACACAAGCACTGCTCCCGGAGGTCTCTCTGTGGTTTTGGTGTGCATGTACCTGGTCCTTTTCGGGGTACACTCCTGCTCTCAGGAACGATGCTTTCCAGCTGTCCACATCCTCCTGGGAATCACAGGCCAGCTCTATCTGACGCAGGTCCTTATAGACATTCCTGTGAAAACACATACACACACACACACACACACACACACACACACACGTTACTCATAGGTGAACTCCATAAATCCAATAACACATACACAGACACACACACACGCACGCACAGAGTACAGTATACGTGCCTCTGCTCAGTGTTAAAGATGGCGAAGATGTGCTTCGTGGACATAAAGCCCTTCTCTATGTCTCTCAGCTTCAGGTTGTCCAACGGCAGCATGTACTTCTTCTCCTTCTCCTGGAAAGAATCGCCCACAGAACACTGTTACAAACCGACACAGTCACACCCATAGAACACTGTTACAAACCGACACAGTCACATCCACAGAACACTGTTATAGTCAGACAGTCACACATTGTAAAAACAGACAGTCACACAAAACACTGTTAGTGTCCTGACATGCAGTCCCTTACCTCCTCATCCTTGTACCAGGACAGGGACTCAGCAGTCAGGACAAACCAGTACTCCTTGGAGCCCCCCTTCATGATGCTGATGTTGATGGTCAGCCAGCCTTTGCGGATGACCTGTACAGAGAGGCAGGGCGGGGCAGGGTGGGGCGGGGCAGGGCGGGGCAGGCGATAACATGAAACACGGGCTTTGTGTCCCCTTTACACTTGCTGCCGTTGTCCAAAGAACCCGAATCTGTTGCTATACTGATTACCAAACAGAATTACCTGCTTTGATCCAGAAACTACCCCGTACCAATGAGCCACTGTGATTACCTCTCCTGATGACATCACAGATTACCCCTATACTGCCGTGTTCCAATGGGGCTATTCACTGCTGTTAATACTTCCTGAACATTCCTACATTTCCTGCATATCATACTTTCTGCACATTCTACTTCCAGCATATTCTGCATCCTCCATGTTATACTCCCTGGATGTTCCATTTCCCAGTGGAGCTGACAGGCTACAGAAAAGCAGAGTGAGTCTTTAAGGCCTGTTAACAGGCTCAGAGACTGGGGAAAACTGCCCCTCTCATCTGGAGAGAATCACGGCTGTGTGGAGGAGAAACTGCAACAGAAAACTCTTCTCTCGTTTCCCCCACAACACAATGCAGGCTGGCTTGTCATGACAGAGGAGTGACCTTGCGCAGGTCAAACGGCCCGTTCTGGGGCCAGAGGTCGACGGTCGAAGGTCGGAGGTCAGCGGCTTGGTTGTGTTAGGTTGAGCGGGTCAGTCAGAGCTAGCTAGCCTACACAATGTTAGACACTACAGGTCAGAGTTAGTGGGGTTAATGACGGTGTAGCCATGGAGGTGCGTCTGAAGCCATTGCACGTCTCCAGGCAGGGAGGGAGATGGAGGGAGAGAGGGAGGAGAGAGGGAGAGAAGAGCAGGCGAGAGAGGGGGATCCATCTGAGCACCTCAAACGAGGACTGAACCAGGCCCAAACGAGGACCGAACTGGGCCCAAACGAGGACCGAACCGGCCCCAAACATGGGTCCAGATTTTGGGAAATGAATAATTAACGCCCGTGTGTCACTGAAGGTGAAAAGGCATTTGTGAGCTTTGATTTACGAGGCTCTGGATCCCCTTAGCAGCTCCATCGGTGCCAGGGACCCCTCTCACTCCGGTGCTCAGCCACTCCCTCTCTCTCACTCATGCGATCGGGGGAGAAAAACAGCAAGAAGACAAAGGGAAAGAAGCCGAAGCGAAGGATGTCCTGCAGTTTGCCTTATGGGGGGGTGGCGATCCCCTAAAACACCCCAATAAGTGGGTGTCCATCCAGGGCTCGAGGGAGCAGCACAAAACCAGCATGGCAGCACCCTGAGCAGGGACAGCCTGGACAGCCCTCTCAGTACCGCTGCTTTCCAGGGACTCTGGGGTTCTGTGCAATATAATAACTTAACGTATCACAAAATAATGAAAACAGGCCTCTCCTCCACATTGCAGCTCAGATCTGGAAACCCTCTGAGCCAGCTGGCTGGCAGTAACCGTGGGAACAGAGGGACTGCGTTTCAGACAGTCGCCTCCCTCCACACGAGCGGCTAGAAACTGACACACAGGACTCATGCGCTGTACCACAGGGTGCCAGAACATCACCCAAAACCCTGCTCCGGAAACCACACACCCACGCCAACGGCCTCAGGCTTCCCATTGGACCCCCTGCTTCAACTCAGCACTGCCCTCTAGTGGCAACCTCCAAGCTTCTGAAAAACTCCATTTTTCATCAGTTTTATAACAGCTGGTGGATTTTAATTTCTGGACGCATACAGACGGCAATCAAACAGAGGACTCAAGTAATGTGATTTACCACACCAAAATGCTGCAGCTTTGGGTCTCCCCCTAACACTCCTGCAGTGACTCACAGTGTGTACCGCCTAACACAGCTCTCTCTCTCTCTCCCTCTCTCTCCCTCATGCTCTCTCTCTCTCCCCATCTCTCTTTCTCTCCCCCTCTCTCTTTCTCTCTCCCCCTCCCTCTCTCTCTCTTTCTCTCTCTCTTGCAAAATCGCTGCAATAGCTGAAAATCATAAAAACACTGCTCATCATACAGAATTAAAAACTAAGCAACTGTGTGACTGTACCAGCTGACTGACCCCCTGCAGTCACTCAGATCATCTGACTGAGAGGGTTTCCAGAGCACAGGAATGAGGAAGAGGAGGATGAAGGCAGAGTCACACCCACGGAGGATGAGGTGCCAGGGCCTGTGTGCTCTCCTGAAACGGGAATCTGTTTTAGCCCCATCAGAGCAGACAGTGCCATTTTCAGCTCCGAAGCCATCAAAGGAATCTGATTATATGAGATTAATGGAAAGATTTATTGATTCTCTCTCTTTCTCTCTCACACAGACACACATACACACACACACACACACACACACACACACACACACACACACACACACACACACACACACCTGCACATACCTACAAACACTCACAGAATTTCTGGGTAAAATTAGAGGATAATTAGTTTGGTGTCTGGTTTGGTTCCACTCCCCGATTTTCTCACTCCCAACTCCCCAAGTGTGGCTGGGGGCATCTCACCACAAGGCAAACTCCAACACCCAGCGGGGTCCCCAGGGGTGCACCTGGGGCAGAAAAACTGAGGCCACAATAATTAGGGGCATGGCAGTACCGTTGTTCACCACCAGGGTGGTGAAGGAGCTGGGTTCACTAAAACCAGTGTGTCTCATTTTCAACTTTCAAATACTACCTTCCATAGCCATAAAAACTGAACCACCACATTAACACTGTCTTCAGTATTTTGTAGAAGCCTTTTTCAGTGGTCAGTGAATGGTTTTGGGGTCTCTGAATAGTTTTACTCATTCAAAAATTCAACAAATACAAAAAACATTAGTAAAGACAGGCTGTTAGAAACACTTATGCAACAACCTCAATTAAATGAATTAGAATGCTTTTATAATTACGCATAGAATTACAGAATATTCAATGCGAAAAAGTTACGCTTATGATTACAGAATGTCGGAGGTGCGTTTAATTGCAGATATTGTTACCAATTATTGGTAATCCCCAGCCAATTAAACACTAAGACCAGTGCGGTTGTGATTGGAGCCAGTTTTCTCCCCAGCAGCTGGTAATGAGTGAGGGAGACTCTACCTCCTCTTCTTCGCCCCCTCTCAGTCCACTGGGCTGCAGAGAAAAGGCACTCATCAGCCTATCGGACTCTCACAGCTGACTGTGGGCGGGGCCACTCCTCAGCCAATCAGACTCTCACACGGCCGCCATCTGGAGTGTTTGCGGTGATGTTGTCTGGCTCCTGATTGGACCTTATCAGCTGCTGGATCCAGCTGTGACATCCCAGGTATCCAGGACTCCACAAACAGCCTGTAGGTGTCACTGTTTCACATGTAGTCCACCCGCCACCCCTCCCAACTCTAGATCTTAGTCTCACCGCAGCTGTGTGGTTACAGGTCTTTACGCTACACTGCTATGGGCGTCTGGGAAATACTGAGGAAAGATATGAGGCGCACTGACTGCTCCGTTCTGCACAGGTGGGTGCTGGCAGTGCGTTTGGAGTCTGCAGTGTCTGAGATGGTGTGAGATTTAGAGGAAAACCTCTATTTAAAGGTACCGCCTAAAGAAACGGACGATGGACGGATAACGGGCAGGACGGTGAGGGTGAGGTCTCGGGGCCAGCGAGGGAATCTGCCATGCGTAAGTGCCCCAGTATTCCTGCCTGGGTGACCCCTGGTGACCTCTGCCAGGGTGTGGCTTCTACAGGCGCAGTGACGCACGGAGGGGGGCGCAGCTACTTACCAGAATCTCACCCTGCGTGGGGGGAGGGGTGAAGGGTGAATTACAGGAGAGGAACAGAGAAGAAAAGCAAGCGGAAAAGAAAAAGAAGGAGAGGGTGAGGGAAGGGGGGTGAAAGACAGACAGAGATAGAGAGAGACAGAGACAAAAACAGAGAGATGGAGACAGACAGAGACAGAAACAGAGAAAGAGATGGAGACAGAGACAGAGAGAGGGGTGAGAGAGAAAGAGAGAGGGACAGAGAGAGAGAGATCAACAGGAAAGAGAGTTACATGCAATTAGATTAACTCCAAGTACCTGAAGGCCGTTATGTCACAGGGGACAGTGGCTTGACTCATGCATGCCTTATATCAATACAACTGAAGAGTTTGTGGTTAAAAGTTAATAAAAACACAGCAAAAACTGTGATTGTTTTGCAGTGCAGGGCCATGCTGTGTGAGAATTCAGTGCCAACAGTAACTTAAGAGCTGCACAGCAGGAACGAGAGTCTTATTCCCCATTACAGTGGTTGGGGTGGGGTCAGGGCAGGGTCAGGGCAGGGCGGGGTCAGGGCATGGTCAGGGCGGGGCACCCTCTTTTAAAGCCTGCTCTCCTCTCTTAAAGGCTGCATGTTAATGAAGAAGCTGCGCTGCTCACTACAACTCAGCACGGAGCCATGCTGGGTCAAAGGAGAGAAACTCACACGCGCGCACACACACACACGCGCGCACACAGACTCACACACACACGCACACACACAGACTAACACATGCACACACACACACACACACACACACACACACACACGTAGCACTGCTTTCTCTCTTTGAGCTGTTTGCCTGTGACACTCCCAATAATGACACAATCATAAGAAGCCGCCTGGTTTGGATGGGTGACAGGTGGGGTAAGGGGCCACTTCACTGGAGTACAGCTTCAGGGGTGGGGGTGAGGGAAGAGGGTTTGGCTAGCCCGGCATCTGGTTGGTGTACAGTTGCAGGGGTGGGTGCTTGGGGTGAGGGGGTACCTGATTCGGGATAGCCCTCTTCTTATTGACATGTGTGTTTCTCTGCTGTGCACTGTGGAAGAGAGAAAGACAGACAGAGCGCAAGGGTCACTCATAAACCAAGTACAAAATACAAAAAAACAAGCAGAGAAATGTAGCTCCTGGGCCCTGATACGACAACATGCCAGTGAGAACAGACTCTGATGCCACGTCTACACTGTTTCCTGCAGGTCTGAACTAAACATCACCTGAACAGTCTGTAGCAATGTTACTGGACACAGAAGACTATACCCCTTTGCACACCTTTATACCTGTACAGATTTCTCTACAGAGTGAACTAGACTCTAAATACCTTTGTACCTGTAAAGGTTCACCTCATTGAAAAATACTAAAAAAATACACAAATTAACATTTTATTTAGTATTAGAAGGCAAATAGAGAAAAGGTGAAGTATGCCATGATGTTACATTTAAGGGCTGGGGGGGGGGGTCACTTCTTGGGCGGGACAGCCCACCTGTTGTTGGTGTACCCGGGGGAGGCCCCCTCATCCATCCTTCTGAAGTCAAGACTGAAAGTGACGTCATGAAATAGATTAACCAATCAGAATCAGATGCTCCTCCGCGTGCGTAGCAAAAAACAGGCACGTGTCACACGCCCCCTGCAGGCAAAGGGGTGTTAGAGCAACCCCAGCACCATGCAGCGCAGCTAGTCCTCTGACACGGCCCACACAAGCGGCTGCAGTCGACCAGCACAGCACCCCAAAAAGACATGCAGGGTGCAGCCAGACCAGCACAGCACCCCAAAAAGACATGCGGGGTGCAGTCAGATTGGCGGTGCACCCCAAAAAGACATGCTGCTCACGACAAGCCTGGCTTTACACCCAGCTGTCAGTCAGGGTGGGTGGGGCGGGGGGGCTGAGGCAAACTGACTAACACCTGATTGGGCCATTGTGGGCACAGCTCTGACCGGTCCCTGTCATGCCTGCCTAATGCCGGGAAGGTGATGGGACGGCCGTGCTTATCGATCAGGGAGTAAACTACAGAATTCAGGAGCCGTGTGCAAAGGAGGCGTCGGCAGACGGGGGCGGAGAGGCCTGCGCAGCATGGCTCCTCCTTGCCCTGCGTTCCCACGACGACTGACAGCGACAGGAAGAGCATCTTCCGTCAGGGCAGGTGCACACAGCCACTTCCTGCACTGATGTCATCAGTATGCGCCTGTCAGCTCCAATCCTGGACCACTTCATTCACAGAGACTACACAGCGCCTTCTGCCTCGTTTAAGGAGCCCAGAGTGCTGTGCAGATTCAGCCCTGCCAACGTCAGTGACTGACACCCGTCTCATACGCCCCTGTCTCCGCCTGACAGCACTCATCCATCCAACCTCCATCTACACGGAAAGACACACTCTCTCTCATGAGTGACAGAAACCCCCGGTTGAAGGCGATAGAGGGGGGTAAGGTGCTGCTTTGTGGGGGCTCTCAGGCCCTCTCCTATCCTGTTTGGGAGGGGTTAGTGATGCCCCTGGTGGCGGGGGGGGGGAGACGTACTTGGCAAAGCCGATGAAGTCCTCGTGGTTGGTGTTGATGTAGGACAGCTCAATGTCGATCAGCAGAAGCACCTGCAGCAGAGGGGAGAAGGTGAGCTCCTGTCGCCACGGAGACAGACGGAATGAACCACGTGATGAACCAGCCCCGGCAGCGCCCCCAACCCCCCCACCCCCAGCGCACCTGGTCCTTGGTCTTGCCCTCTCTCTCCCGGACATACGTGGTGACGATCCTCTCCGTCTCCTCCCTCAGTCTGGGGTACGAGCCCAGCTGTGAGGGACACACACACACACTGCAGATACCGAACCACCCTGCCCCGACCCCACACACACGCGCACACACGCATGCACGCATGCACACACGCACACGCACGCTCGCGCTCTTTAGACACACAGGCACGCACACACACAGCTGACTGTGGTGTCTGTGAAAGCAGGCCAGCTGAGGATGACCAGGTCTGATCCTTCCGTGTTGGACAGAGGGTTTGCAAATTTGCACGTGTGTATGTATCCATGCATTTCTGTGTATGTACATCAGGCATGAGGCAAAATATAACATCAAATTTCTTGTAATCAGAAAAATATTTTTCATGGTCCTGAGAATATCTTGTGAAATATGTATACACGCATCTGTGTATATGTATGTACATACATACATACACACGCACACATACACACAGCATGCTTAAATACATACACACTCAAACAGAAGAGATGCACTCACAGATATCCATATATTATATTCCTAATGATCCCAAACATAGTCATCCCTAGCTGAGAGGTTTAGCTCTAATGTCTGCAGAGCAGCAAGGTGTGAGCTGGGTGAGACAGCATACTGAGAAATTCACAGGAAGACTGCAGCTCTACAGGAGCCCAGGGGAAGGAGAAGCAGGGAGACAGAGCCATTTTCCAGACACATCAGTTCCCCCTCCGTCCAGCTGGTGGCGACATACTCTATGACCTGGTGTTTCAGCGGGTGTGTATCAACTTACTGTGTTTTTCCTTCCAGTAGAAACATGCATGAGAGGGGGGGATAGGACAGTGCATTCAGGGCATCTGTGAGGTGATCACTGCTCGCTACTAACGCTGTAAAGCACAGAGAACCTGGACACCTGATCGGTCTCTGCCTGACAGGACCAGCCAGCCTTTCAGAACCAGAGAGAGCGGCCTCTGCCTGACAGGACCAGCCAGCCTTTCAGAACCAGAGAGAGCGGTCTCTGCCTGACAGGACCAGCCAGCCTTTCAGAACCAGAGAGAGCGGCCTCTGCCCGGCGCTGGGGGAAGCACCTGGTGAGGCCGTCTGCGGTGCAGCACAGACTCCCAGAGGGAGGCGCTGGCTCCCATCTGAGCAGTGTGTGTGTGTGTGTGTGCGTGCGCGTGAGTGCGCGTGAGTGTGCGTGAGTGCGCGTGAGTGTCTGTGTGTATGTGTGTGTGTTTCGGGGCAGGGCTGTATGGTGTTGCAGAGGCTATGCTAAAGAAATCAACACTCCTGAAAACAGGAGGTCAAATGTCAAAGGAAAGAGCAGGTGAGCCATTACTTTGCCAGTGAGATGGGGATAGGCTGGGGTGTGGCCACTCTGTGGGGGTGGGGGTCTCCTTCCTAATTCTTCCATTCTTCAGTCCCTCTTTACCTTGTCAGAGCACTTCCTGACGAGGGCATTGAGCTCAGACACCACCAGCTCCACACACTTCACACTCGGCTCCCTCAGCTTCACTATCTGCCTCTTAACCATGACCTCGAAGGCCAGGTCGGGCGTGAACAGCCCTGTTCTAAAGGATCATGGGTTTAATTTTTTTTTGTGGCAAGGACGGAGGAGGGGTGGAGGCGGGGAGGGGTGAGGTGACAGGTGACGGGTGAAACGGGAGATAAATGCAGGAAAAAGACAGCAAAAGAAAGAGAGAAAAGAGGGAAGAGAACAGGAAAAATAGAGACAAAAAAGCATTTTTAGTTAAGTCAGTTTTCACTCATTTGTGTGACAAACAGAAACCTGGTGACGAGCTGCAGGATTTACATCCCATAATTTGGAGGGCAGATGGGTCATCATCACCCAGGTAACACCCGGAAAAGGACTTCTGATGGAGTTTTAGCTGCGGCCGACAGAGACACACATGGAAGAAAATAACACCCCATCCACAGTGCAGCCGCATGCACCACTGAGTAACAGCACAGTGACAGCACCCCAACGGCCTCGGCGGGCTGAAACTCCACTTCCCAGAGTCCTTCTCTTCCGTCATCTGATGCTCGTAATTCTTGAGCTGCAAGGGCAGACTTGCATTTTAACCTATGACTGATTGGGGGACACACTAATGCCCCTCACAGCTGGTCCCTCCACACTGAGCCGCAGTACCGTGCTTCAACATTAGATGGCGACATAAAGGAGTCAGTTCTTGTATCTTAGTGCTGTTTCAGCCCAGTCTTAACCAGCAGCCCTCCTGAATGCGGTGAAATCTGCAGCTCGTCAGTGAAGGCTGAAACAGGACTCTCAGGGAGACATGTTTAACCAGCCCCAGTTCGGTCTCCACAAACACGTTCACAACACCCGAAAACACAACCGTAACGCCCCACCCACAGGAAGGTCAAAGGTCACGCTGCACTCATCTCTGCAGGCTGTTGGAGGGGGTGTCGTGATCGCTGATTAGCTCAGAGCTTTTGGAGCAAAAGTGAAAGGATTCACCACCCCCTGGCCCCGCCACACAGGTGCCCTGCAGAGACAGTGTGCAGCAGACTGACTCCAGAGCGCCCCCTGTGGCTGGGAGCAGTACCTTGTTGGTGCACTGCCTGACGGTGTTGATGAGCTCCTGAATCACCAGATCGATACATTTGAGACAGGGCTCTTTCAGCTTAACGATCTGCTTTTTCACAATGGCTTCAAAGGCCAGGTCTGGAGTAAACAGCCCTGTCCTGCACACACAGACAGAGAGAGACACACACACACACGCACGCACGCACACGCACACAGACAGACAGACAGACAGACACACAGGGACACAAGGACACAGGGACACAGTGAGGTGGAGGTGGGGGTGGGGGTGGAGGAGAGAGAGAGAAGGACAGGATGAGACAGGGTTAGATTTCACATGCTACAATAAACACTTTGACAGTGAGAGTTGGCTGGTTAATTGATTGTAAAGCATTTCTGGAAACATTATCTCAAGGCTCATCAGTGATGGTTCCAGGCATGGCACAACACTAGTGATCATCATTCCTGGCAGACAGACAGAGACGCAGTGAGGAGAGAGGGGTGGAGGAGAATGAAGACCAGGAAGAAGGTGAGAGACGACACAGATTTGCCAGGAGACTGACAGGCTGGAGAAACACTGCACTGTCACACAGTTACAGTAATGATACAGTGTGTTACAGCAGTGGGGCAGTAGATTACAGTGGTGGGGCAGTAGATTACAGCGGTGGGGCAGTAGATTACAGCGGTGGGGCAGCAGTTTTGCAGCCGTGGGGCAGCAGTGGGGCAGCGGTCTGCAGGGAGGGTGCGGTTGTGCTGTAACTTGCCTCACTCCATGCACGTTCTTGATGGCGTGGCTGATCTCCTTCCTCAGCTCCTTCTCATCAAAGACAATCTGAGGGAGACGAGTGAATTAATTAGCTGTTTAATTACTTGCACAAAACAACGTATCACTCTTGCTAAGCTGAAAACCTGTGGAGGCGGATCCAGCTTTGCCTGAACCCTAGAAGAACAAACTCCTACAAACCAGCCATCCCAAAGATACTTTTAACAGGTGCTAAACTGAGCTTAAGATTGACCGTTCTATTCACACGGTTCCACTTCACTGTTCAAAGTTCACATTTAGAGCTCAGTGCTTTCCTGCAGCAGGATATCATTGGGGGCGGGGCATGGGGCAGGGCCACGGGGCGGGGCCACGGGGCTCACCTTAACTAGCTCGAAGGGGAAACGCTCGTGGAAGATGCGGTTGATCCTGGCTCCGCCTGACAGCTCCACTGTGTCCACCTGGTCTCCTGAACCCTCGATTCGCTTCTCAAAGTCCACCCCAAACTGCTGTACCATCCTAAGAAAGGGTGCCAAGTGTGTGTTTACAACATCTTTACACACTGTAGCAGGGCCTGTACTCCAATGCTAATCACTGCAGCAGAGACTGTACTCCGGCTGTACTCACTGCAGCAGAGACTGTACTCTGGCTGTACTCCTGCTATACTCACTGCAAAGTGACTGTACTCCTGCTATACTCACTGCAGCAGAGACTGTACTCCGGCTGTACTCACTGCAGCAGAGACCGTACTCCTGTTATACTCACTGCAGCAGGGCCTTGGTCTTGCGCGTGGGGTCATCGGGCCGGAAGTTCTTGTACTCCTCCACCTCCTTCTCCAGGGAGAGTAGCTGGCTCTGCAGCTTGCTGCGAAGGCCTGGCAGCGTGTCCCGGATGTGATTGGTCAGTTGCTGAGGAGAGAGAGAGAGAGAGGGTGTCATGGAAGGAGGAGGAGGAGGAGGGAGCAGACAGAGAGGGAGAGAGAGGGAGAGAGAGGGAGAGAGAGGAGAGAGAGGGAGAGAGAGGGAGAGAGAGGGAGAGGCGGAGAGAGGCACCTGGTTGAGGGTTTTCTGCAGGTGAGGGGTTCCCATGCGGTCGGCCATGTGTCTGTATCCCGGGTGGGACAAGAAGAACTTCCTCTCGGCAGCCAGCGCGGCTCGAATGTCCTTCTTCCCATCGATGT
>CM032893.1:29654418-29656918 GCA_019176425.1 Megalops atlanticus
CCGCCCGCACCTCCTCAAAATCCACAAACTTCCGCCCTTTGCAGTGCAGGAACTCCGCATATTCTACAGCAGGACAGAGAAGCACAACACATGACTGACAGACAGGGGGCGCTGTGGACACCAGTGATTACAGTCACAGACAGGCGGCAATGTGGGTGATTACAGTCACAGACAGGGGGCAATGTGGGTGATTACGGTCACAGACAGGGGGCGCTGTGGGTGATTACAGTCACAGACAGGGGGCAATGTGGGTGATTACGGTCACAGACAGGGGGCGCTGTGGGTGATTACAGTCACTCACCTGCTTTATTATTGACCAGCTGAAGGATGAGAGGTCTGCGAGTGACGATGCCTGATCCTCGAGGAAGAAAATCCCTGAGAGAGAGAGAGAGACAGAGAGAGAGAGAGAGGGAGAGAGAGGGAGAGGGAGAGAGAGGGAGAGAGAGGGAGAGAGAGAGAGGGAGAGAGAGGGAGAGAGAGAGAGAGAGAGAGAGAGAGAGGGAGAGGGAGAGAGAGAGAGGGAGAGAGTGAGGGAGAGAGAGAGGGAGAATGATGGAGAGAGGGAGAGAGAGAGAGAGAGAGAGAGGGAGAGAGGGAGAGAAACAGAGGAACACATCTCTGATTACCTCATCCTTATAGCCTGAGCACAGGTCTGCTTTCGGTTCTGTTACAGTACCTCAGAACTGGTCTAGCTTTGGTTCAACACAATCCAGAGCGAACAGAGGTCAGTTCAGCTCAGCAGTGGTTTAGACTCAGTGATACAGTCTTTGCTTTTCTGCGCTACAGTAGGCTGCCCTCGGCACTCAGTCTTCATGCTGTAGCAGGAGCAGTGAAGCAAAGCGACTGCAATCCTGCCACACGCTAACGCTCAGCCACTGGCTGCTTTTCAAACTACACCTCCCATGGTGCACCACCACAGAGCTACCAGTGGCGCCGTTGTCGGCTCCCGGGTATCATCAGTGAGCGACACAGCTCAGACTGGAACCCGAGTCTGCCCCGTAACGTTAAACACCTGTACGCAGAGGCGCTACATCTGCCTGAAGCGAGGAAGAGCTGGAGTCAGGAGGCCGTTACGAAAATGAAAATAAAAACATACGAGCACTTCTCTGCTTGGCCTGGGAAGATTTACTTTGAAAAGTGAGATCATAACTACTCCAGCAGATAAATATAAATTCATGCAAAGCTCTCACAGCGCACAGGTGGTGGTGACACCGGAGCACACAGCTCACTGCGCCTTCTGTGACCCGCTCTCTGCCGCTGTCACACACTGAGCTACACACTCCCTGCATCTCACACAACCCTCCAAATAACGCACCCCTCCTCCCGAAGGGCACACTTTTACCCCGGCCGGCACCAGACAGGCGGCGGGACGGGAGTTTGGCGGCCGCTCCTGTGTCGTGGGAGAGGGGAACAGGACTCAGGCTGAGTGTGTGCTGGGGGTGGATACACCACTCTCACTTCATTCCTCACACACAGGTCTACAGAGTGTCTCACACACACACACACACACCCACACACACACACACACACACCCACACAGTCCTACAGAGTAAACTACCACCATCCAGCCTGGCAGCAATAGGCATCTCAGGGACTCTTAGCTGGATCTCATCCTTCCTGTCTGGTTGGTCCTACCAGGTGTCCTGGAGAGAGAGGCTGCAACAGCCCCTCAGAAGGAGTTCCTCAGGAGGAGAGTCACTGCTTCCTCAGGAGGAGAGTCACTGCTTCGTCAGGAGGAGTCACTGCTGTGCTGACGAGTCTCAGCGCTTTCGCCCTCTTCCCCCTCTGAGACTCAGCTCTCGCCACGCTTCTCAGCTCGCCTGGCTGACTCCTCACGTCTAACCATCACCTGAGATGCAACCTGGCCAGGTGAACGCCTGCACATCCCTGACCACCTGACCATCACCCGGGAAATCACCGTGCTGTCAGCCTCCCGGACCACAGACAGCCTTCCAGCGAGTCTGCAGAGGATCAGCAGGCCCCATCCCTCTCTCACCTGCAGTTTTACAGCAGAGCATCCTGTACTTACGCATGGAAGCATTTCTGCACCAGCTGTCTTAGCACTATGTGTGGAGGCAAACTGGTCACCTCTGCCATGTGTAAGGTATTTCATGCCTCTTACAATTTACATTTTTATTACATTTTTTGCGACTTTTGATGGTTCTGCAAACTGACTAAATATAAATGTAATCTCTCTCACACACACACACACACGCACACGCATGCACACGCACGCACGCACACGCACGCACGCACACGCACACACGCACACACACGCACGCACGCACGCACGCACACGCACGCACACGCACGCACGCACACACCACAGTGAAACTAAGGCTGGGTGACCATGTAAATGTAAGACTACATGATAACTCCTGCTGTCTGTGATCCGTGTTTCTCACAGATGAGGAGGCGGCAGCAGACCTGCAGAGAACAGGAGAGGCCTGCAAACGGAGGGAAAACCGCGAAAAGGAGCTGACAGAGAGCTGCTGGCTCG
>CM032893.1:29661918-29681918 GCA_019176425.1 Megalops atlanticus
AGACTTTCCTCCCTTGGAACTGTTTCTGTCTGTTCTTTGTCAAAATGATTCAATGATGTCAAGGGAATGGGGAAATGATAGACGGAAAAAAACAATTGCGGTGAAGCAGTCGTTACTGGCAGCGCAAAAAACACATCCAGGCTCAAACGAATGAAAAAAACTCACTAAACAAAACTTCTACCATCCGGTCAGACGACACCCGACCTCCGCCTCCTGTCAACCAAACACGCCGCTGCCATTGGTTAATGTTACTGTCAGTCTGTATGATATGTTTTGTCATTGGTTTATAGTTTGTTCGGGGGTTGAGTGTTAGTTAGGGGGCAGCGGAACTTTGAAGAAGTACTGTCATTGGCCCTTGTAAGTGTCAATCAAGTTCAAAGGGTTTACCCCCGAGCCCCCTGTCTGATTCATAATACTCGTGGGTAGCCTACTTTTAACACCCAGCAATCGACTCAGAGTCAGTTGTCCTACCCGACTTCTCCTACCCTTAAAGTCTTTGTTCCTAAGAACGATACTGATGCCCATCGGAGCAAAGAGGCAGAATTTATCGGCACCACCCAATTATTTGATGAGTAATAAAGTATTGCGAGCAAATGCATTATGGATGGACTTTGCTCGGTAACCAATACTTCCATTTGCCATGGTTATTTTTAGCGGGCTCGGTGAGTTATTGAGGTAGCACCGCCCACAGAGGGCTACAACGAACTGAATCTGCAACTAGGTATTTCTGTGGAGCAAGTCCGCCCGGTCAAGCAGCCATGGGTCGAACTAGACTAGTCGGATAGACCGGATATGGCTTTAACACTCATCTTTCATAAGAAGCAGGCGATAGTGCAAAAAAATAAACAAATAAATAAAATTCGTCTAGATTCTACGCTCCCACACCAACATGGACCCCGCGTTAATTTTTGTTGCTTCCCGGAGTTGCAATATAAATGGCTTTTCTTGTATACAGTGTTCTTTATGTTATTCAATGGATACTGTATGCCTGGCTGGATTAAAACACGCCAACCTAAAACCTAGTTAACTGCGTTTACAGAAAAACGTCTTTAACATTAAAGGGATTGTGTAAAGCTAAGTCATAAAGTTGCCATAAGCAAGTTTATAAGGGAGAGTGGGTGTGTGATTAAAAGACTATTTCTTATGTCTATAAATCAACACTGATTCGTCTCTCAGAGAAATGGCAGGTTTTATAGATAGATAGTACTTTATTGATCCAAAAAGGAAATTGCCTTGCCAACAGACAAGCATGTTCGGAACAGAGGTACACAACATAAAATAAACATTAAACAATAGGACAATAAATAGATGTAAGACAATAAATAGAGTAATAAATACTGCAACTGCACCATTAAAGTAACAAGTTGCAGAATTTCTGTAATGATTTATACACAGATATCCAAATTTAAACTCGGTGAAAAACGAAACGATTGTCCCACAACTTAGTAGCACGACTTCCCTCCACGACAATATAACAAGAACAAATTACACTCTGCTACGCGCCACAGTCAAATTCGCACAAAAATATAGAAAACACCAAAATATTGAGTTTGCTGGGGTCCGGATTTAACCCGAGGAAACTGAACCTGGATTGGGTGCTGAAGGCAGTGCCCCACACCGCCCTCCAAAGCGTTTCTGTCCGACTTTGTTCTCCTGTGCGTACGTTTCTGATGTACGTCATTTCAAGTTGTAAAACCCGTATCGTTATTAAACACAATGCACCCATGTAGGAAGCTTAGTGACCAGCAGAGGACGCATATTCACATACATGTTAGCACGTACTGCTTGGCGTGTGACGTTTAGACGCTTAAAATTGTGACATTTCATCCTCGGTCTATATCCGTAGACTTCCACTTTTTGTATCCATCCCTATATTACGTTTTATGCCGTATAACTGCTTTAGACAGCAAAATGAAAAACTGAAACGTGAAAATGCTATGTGAATTGGTCGTCATTAAGGCTGTCTTCTCTCCAAATTACCGCCCATTCCTCCTAGGGTTTAGTACATGTCCATGTTTAAATGGAAGGCTGGTGCCATTTCCCCGGTGGCCCTTAAACCATACAGTCATCAACGTTATCTAAAGATAAAGCGGTGAACGGTGCTTTATTAATTCATAAAAGGTCTATCAAACCCTGTTGGTCGAACGGAACATGTTTTGTCAGTTTTGTTTCCTTGCGATAAAGCGACAGGGCGGTTCTGACACGCAGTCTGCGTTACTTCCGCTTTCACTGTGCTGACGCGCTCCTTCAATATGGCTGCTTCCACGGAGAGCGGGGCCGGCATGGGCGCAGCGCACCCCGGCGTGTCCGCCGCCGCGCCGCTGGCGCTGCGCATAGTGGCGCAGTGTCCCGTCAGCAAAGCCCGGGCGTGCGATCTCACACTGCCGCACTGCACGGTCAACACCCCGGTGTTCATGCCTGTTGGGACGCAAGGCACCATGAAGGGAATCACAACGGGGCAGCTAGAAGACCTCGGCTGCCAGATCTGCTTAGGAAACACGTATCATCTCGGAATGAGGCCGGTACATACACACCCCATGATCAGAGGCGTCCTGTTTTCGCACTCTTAACACAGAAAAAGACATTCATTTCGATGTGTACTTTCTTCATTTGCATGTCAGCAGAGCGGCGCTTAATCTACCAGCATCTCTACTAATGATCAAACACATTCGGCTGTGTTCATTTAAAACGGTCTCTGTCTGAGACCAGACTAGCCTGTCATTATGCGGTTGCGGGTTTGCAAAAATACGCCTTTATTTTGCGATAATAACAACAGAAGCCTAGTGCTAGAATATCCCTTTGAAGGTCGCGCTGTCACATCGGAATGTTAATTCATTGCGCCCATATAGTTTGCACTAAATTAAGTGGCCAAGGCTTTATTATAGGATTCGACCCTCATGGTTCAGTCTATCCAGCGCAGTAACTGTACATTCAAGCCACGTATGATGCCGACCGTTGCTCTGTTCCACGCGTTTCCACGAGTTTGTTTGCTAGCTCTGCTGTTTCCAACAGGGTCCCCAGCTGATCGAGAAAGCCAACGGTCTGCATGGCTTTATGAACTGGAAGCGCAACCTGCTGACTGTGAGTCCGGGGAGGGAGAGAGGGAGGGAGCAGAGAGAGAATGAGAACAGATGGAGTGTGACACAGGAAGCAAAACCTTCCCTCTGCTGAGACAGTGGCAGCTGGTGTAGTCTAACCAGAGTGAATTACATTCTGTTGGGGATTCTGTTGCACAGGGTCAGATGTGTCCTGATCACTTTATCCAAAACCTGTGATTTAGTATGAGATCCTCACTGATCACGTTGTCCAAATAAGTGGCGCTGATCACTTAGTCCAAGCGTGACTCAGTTATGAATCAAGGTTGGCCTCTTTGTCCAAGTGTGTGGTTTAGTGCTAGGTCTGGGCTGGTCCCTTTGTCCGAATTTCTGATTTCTTAATCCTTGATCAGTGTGGATTTTCATGAAATCCAAGACCAGAGAAGGACAGAGTGGTTCAGTGGGACTCTTTCTGATGCCGCCCCCTCTCTGAGCAGGACAGCGGGGGTTCCAGATGGTGTCTCTTGTGGAGCTGTCGGAGGTGACAGAGGAGGGGGTGAAGTTCCGCTCACCTTACGATGGCAAGGAGATACTTCTCACCCCAGAACAGTCTATCTCCATCCAGAACAGTTTAGGTAAGACTCTGTAAGCAGGGTGTGGTCCATCTGCGTACAGAACACCAGGATAAGCATGGTATGGCCCATGTGCACACAGGACAGTTAGGATGAGAATGGTAAGATCTGTCTGTGTACACTTCACACTGCACCTTTTATGCTGATGTTAATGTAATGCGGATAGCTCTGCACCCACTGTGTCAGCCGATTCGCACACAGTAAAGTCAGTGCGTGTGTGTATCTGTGCTTGCGTGCGTGTCTGTGTGTGTGTGTGTTTGTACAGGCTCGGACATCATGATGCAGCTGGACGATGTGGTCAGCAGCACAGTGACCGGACCACGTGTGGAAGAGGCCATGAGACGGTCGATCCGCTGGCTGGACCGCTGCATAGCCGCCAACAAGAACCCTGACCGTCAGAAACTGTTCGCCATCATCCAGGGCGGCCTGAGCGCAGAACTGCGCAGAACGTGTCTGGAAGGTATGGCCGCACCTCGACCAAAGCCCACACCCAGGAAGAAAACTCTCCACTGACCCAACCTCTGGCAGTCTGACCGTCTCCTTTTTCTTCCCCCACCCTAAATATCACCCCCCCCCCCCAAAAAAAAAACATTACAGGACTTATTTGCTGAGTAGATGTCTGATGAAGGGTGGCTTGTTGGGTGAATATACTGTCCTTGTCGCAGCTGTGTGCACTGAAACAGCCCAGGTGCAGCTCTCTGGAGCAGAACGTGTGAGGTGCTTTAGATGATGGCTTGTGTTTAAACAGGCAGAGATCACCCCTGTCATCTGCTCCACTGGAGGAAAACATTCCAGCTGCAACACAGTTCACAGATCTGAACTCCAGCCTTACACCCTGCTGTAGAGCCAGTGCGTCTCAGGCCAGCGCGTCTCAGGGCAGTGTGTAGGTGTTCAGCGGTCAGTGTGTCTGTGTGTCCCATGCAGAGATGACCAAGCGGGACGTCCCGGGTTTCGCCATCGGGGGGCTGAGCGGCGGAGAGGAGAAGGACGACTTCTGGAAGATGGTGACCCTGAGCACCGATCACCTGCCTCTGCACAAACCGCGCTACCTCATGGGCGTTGGGTACGCAGGCATCCGCAGACAGCATAACGTCACTGGACCTCATTTAACCTCAGTGTTTTTGTGTTTGTGACGTACTGATTTCTGTGTTGTGTGGGTTTATGGCTGTCTGACTCTTGGTCACTGCGAGGTGATTTGGGGTGTGTAGTGCTTACTGTGCGTGTTGTGTGTTGCAGCTATGCAGTAGACCTGGTGGTGTGTGTTGCTCTGGGATGTGACATGTTTGACTGCGTTTTCCCCACTCGCACAGCTGTGAGTATCCTGGCCACCTCTCTCTCTCTCTCCCACTCCCCCTCCTCTCTCTCTCTCTCTCTCTCTCTCTGTCTCTCTCTCCCTCTCTCTCTCTCTCTCCCTCTCTCCCTTTCTCTCCCTCTCCCCCATCCCCTGTCTCTCTCTCTCTCTCCTTCTCTCTCTCTCTCTCTCCCCCTCTCTCCCCCCCTCTCTCCCTCTCTCTCTCTCACTTTGTCCTTCCCGCTCTATCACTTTCTCTCTCACTCCTTCTCTACTCCCTCCCTATGCCCCCAACACCATGGTAAGCATGCTGCTATCAGTCAGCACTGGGGTTTCCATGTAGAATTTTAATATGTGTATTAATTTTAATATTTGTAAATTTAATATGGTTCCATCCTTTCATGTTGAGCTGTCCTTGGGCCTGGGCAGAAGAGCTTAACTCACAGCTTCATATTGTAATCAGCTCTTTGATTTTAACGCTGTGTTTGAAAAGGCTGAGTTATGTTAAAGATCATTCACAAGTCACTTTGATCAGTGGCAGCTGAGAGTGTTGCCCTCCCTGATCCCTGTAGCCGCTTGCTTCAGCTTTGTGAACAATTCTGTGGACGTTTCCCTGGCTGTGACTGAGTCAGCGGCAGGACTCACCACAGCGAGTCCGGTAGAGACTCCTAGCATGCTGTGACTGTTATGGGTGAAAGATGTGATGATCATGATGAAGAAGATGAAGCTGTCCTTCCAGAGGTTTGGATCAGCACTGGTGCCCTGGGGATCCCTGCAGCTCAAACACAAGCAATTCGCCAAGGACTTTCAACCCATTGACCCAGACTGCAAGTGCCCCACCTGCAGGAGGTGAGTGGAACTGCAGGTGTTCCAGCAAAGTCTGAATGTAGCACCCTTATCATCTAGTTTTACAATATGTTTTTTTTAAGTATTAATTCCTTGCTTATGGAGCATTGTAATGTTTTGAATGTTGTAGCCACGTCAGCCTGTCTTCGGTAGCGGGCTCTGATTGGCGGGTGTTGTGTGTCGGTAGCGGGCTCTGATTGGCGGGTGATGTGTGTTGGTAGCGGGCTCTGATTGGCGGGTGATGTGTGTCTTTCAGGCACAGTCGGGCGTACCTGCACGCTCTCTTTAAGTGTGACACGGCAGCCATGCACCACATCACCATCCACAACATCGCCTATCAGGTGAGAGAGAGTGTGTGTGTGTGAGGGCGTGTGTGTGTGAGTGTGTGTGAGTGTGTGTGAGTGTGTGAGTGAGTGTGTGCATGTGAGTGTGCGTGTGTGTGTGAGTGAGTGTGTGCATGTGAGTGTGCGTGTGTGTGTGAGTGTGCGTGTGTGTGTGTGTGTGTGAGGAGTGTGTGGATGTGTGTGTGTGTGAGTGAGTGTGTGTGGATGTGTGTGCATGTGAGAGTGTGTGGATGTGTGTGTGAGTGAGAGTATGTGTGAGTGTGTGAGGGTGTGTGTGTGTGAGTGAGAGTGTGTGAGGGTGTGTGTGTGTGTGTGAGGGTGTGTGTGTGTGAGGGTGTGTGTGTGAGTGAGAGTGTGTGTGTGTGTTTGTGTGTGTGAGTGATTGTGTTAGGGTGTGTGTGTGTGAGTGTGTGAGGGTGTGTGTGTGTGTGTGTGTGTGTGTGTGTGTGTGTGTGTGTGTGTGTGTGTGTGTGTGTGAGTGAGTGAGTGAGAGCGTGTGAGGGTGTGTGAGTGTGTGTGTGTGTGTGTGTGAGTGAGTGAGAGTATGTAAGGGTGTGTGTGTGTGAGTGAGTACTCAGCTCTCTCTCCTCTCCCGCAGCTGTCTCTGATGCGGTCTGTGCGGCAGAGCATCATAGAGGGCTGCTTCCCTGCGTTTGTGCGGGCGTTCATGCGGCGCATGTTCCCCTCGCGGGAGCAGTACCCCCGCTGGGCGGTGGAGGCGCTGGCCTCCGTCAGCATCAAGCTGGACTGAGTCTGGGGGCGGGGCCAGCACAAGCCCCTCCTCTTCTCTCTGCTCTGTCAGTCGGGGGCCGTGGCAACAGCTGGACTGGAAGGACAGGCTGCCGGCGGGCCACATGAATGAGCAAACACAGAGAAACACACACTCACTCACACAAACGCATACACACACACACTACTGTACACACATGCACACTAACATACACATGCATACACACAGGCTATCCTGTATACTGAGGGTATGACTGTGCTTGCAGGACTGCAGGTGAATATAATGTATTTCCTTTGCATATTTGTATGTTTTATATTTTTACAATGGGCACCATTAAATAGAACCCTTACTACTCAGAGCTCTGTTTTCAGCAGGACATTTTGTCAGTATAGTGTATTATTTTTGTATTTGTTGAAACACTGACGGTAAGTACAGCATTTGTACAAAGGGCGGCGGACTTTAGCCGCAGATCCATTTCTTTCCCCGGTAATTCCTGCACGTTGTGTTGTTGCCATGGCGACTGACCAGCCTACTCTTTTCAGAACATCCGCTTACAAAGACCAGCTTTCACCTCTTCCTCTGCGAGAGAGCGCGAGGTACAGCTGTCTGTAGTGACATAAAGTTAACTCTTCGGAGAGAAAAGACGGCGGCTGGAGCATGATTTTCTCTGCACCGCGCTCGGGGTTCGTGTCGAGATGAACAGAATGAGTGCTGCCTTCGTGTCATGTCCACCACGGTCCACTAGAGGGCAGGAATGCGCCACCCGGAGAAAAACTCGGGTTTCTCATTTCCCCGCTTATCTATGCGTTAGGCTCGCGTCAACATGCATGATTTCTGTCAGAGCAGGAAAAACACAAGAGAACGGCAATTAATGATGCGGTGAGAAATGAAAAAAAAAAGGAAAGACAAGCTCTTCATTATTGGCGCTGTGCAATGAGGAAATGCATCCATTATTGACCAGTATTCAAACAGCGATTCCACTGTGGCTCAATTAGAAACTCAGACTCCTATTGCAACCGACAGCTGTACTCCTGGGGCACTGATAGATTCGGTCCCCAGGCCTGGTGTCTGGATCAGTTTCTTTTTTTCCCCCTTGGTTGAGGTTACAGTATGGGAGTTCAGTAAAGCTGATCTTGGATTGGTTTTAAAGGCCACAAAAGTAACTGAACCCCCAGAGTATTCCCTACCAATCAACTGCTCCAGAGTCTTGTTTGACCTAAGCACACATGCACACACAACTGCCAATATCGAGATGTTTTCAGTGTCAAAGTCTATTGCCTTTACAAGAGCTGGGGGAGTCCAGTGTCAGATCTCCTATACTCCTGATACACTGCAGAAACCCTGTTCTGGTGGGTTCAGTTCAGGATATTTTGTTGTGTTGTAATACTGGCCCTGGAAAATGACCAATTAACCATTCATCAAACACCTAACAAAATGCAACCAAACAATGGTGTGTTTGCTTTCTGTGTTTTTATTTCTGTATTTTCATAATGTTTGACTTGGAATAGGTTAAGTCCCCTCTGCTAACAGCAATGAGATGGTTATTGCTAAGAGTCAGAGTCAGTCACCCGAACAACAGCGGTTCCCCAGCAAGGAATGAAACTATCAGTCATGTGGCTACAAGCCCTTTTCCTTACCACTACACCACACTGCTTTACATAAATTTTATACAATATGCACACAGATCTATATATACATGTATAATTATTACTATTTTATAACAAATATACTCATTAATTATATATACAATTATGTGTGAGCGCTATCTATCTATCTATATATATATATATATAGCGCTCTCACACATAATTGTATATATAATAATTAGATGTGTATATATATTATAAAATATTTATATATGCGCGTACTCATACACGCTCTGCATATTCGTTACAAGTGTCGTTTGAGAACAATGACATTTTATTGCTGACAGTCTGGCCACTGTTATTCAGACTCTCGGTTGGCTCAGGTGTTTCCATGCTCGCATAATTCTCCGCTTTGAGGAATCCCGTTGAAATTGTGTTGAAGTGACAGCCTTCCCCGGGTAATTGGACGGCCACTTTCTGTGCTAACGTGCGCGGTTGTCTGAGGTCTCTTTAATTACTTGGCAACACGTGGTTTTGTCATGCCAACAAAGCGCATTTTGAATTGAACGGAATTTCAATTACATTTTGCAGTAAGAGAAGCGGAGGCGCTGGGGAGGGGGAGGGTTAGATATGTGTATGAGCCCAGAGGCAGACGGAGGGCGATGTGAGAATGATTTGCGCCGTATCAGCGTCTGTTTTCTCACTTCTACCTTCTTTTATCGTTCTTGCCACCCCCCATTGCACCATTTGTCTAGAATTATGAAAGCATTAAATCACTCCCGCTCTGCTGAACGGTTTTTGGCCCAATGAGGCCGGAGGTCTGCGCTGTTTGTCAGCTCCTGCTTGTGCAATTACCGGTTTGAAATTACGTAAAGTGTCAGAAAATCGAGGAATAGGAGTTTCTTCCCAGAGGAGTTCACTGTCACTGTCCCCGTATTAACCCACACACCTTCCGAGATGTCCACATGGTTAGAATATGCACAAATTATGCATGATTTAGTGACATTGCTACCATACATGCCACGAAGTCAGTAATATTAATCACAATACACACTGAAAATACATTACATCCGCTGTTTTTTTTAAAACAAGGACTGACGAAAACAACATTTTGTTTGAAAATTGCTCCGATGTTGAATACGGTCTGTGGGGACTTTTTTCCTTGCTTTTAGTGAGCAGAGGGTGCGGAAAGTGTCGTAGTGATTGTAGAAGCAAATGACTCCACAGCCACCGACGTGCGCGCACCTACGAGCTTAAGGCGCCACTTGGTACTTAAAGAAGCAACCAGTTGCACGCTGGTCTCTCCGAAACATCCTTGGCGAATCGAGAGCCGAGCGGAGCCGAACTCATGTATGAAAGAAAATTATACCGCAGCGACCAGAACACGTCGGCTTCTCTCAGCAGCGCAACAACATGCATTTGAAATAAATACTACCAAGGAAGAAAACACGGGAAAACACGGGCACCGCGAGACGAGCATATACATTTGTTTTTCTTCCCTCTTGTTAATCTGTCTGGTCTCGCTCCCCTTACTTTGCACCGAAGACGCGGTCATGGTTGAGCTGGAGAAGGAGGTTCTGCCGCTACCGCCACGGTACCGGTTCCGAGACCTGTTGCTTGGAGACTGGCAAGCGGATGACAGGTAGGGAACAGCGGAAACTTGTGCTCTCGAAAGAAACATCCTTGTGCGTAGACGCACCCATTACATTACATTACATTATTCGATAAAGGATTATTCGTCCTGACATCCTCCGTCATCTAGAGATATACCTGATATTTATTACGTACAGTTATTACAATAGCTTAATTGTGTTATCATGACCCTGTACAAGTGTACGGTTGCTTCTTACACGTAAACAGGTTTGTGTGGGGATGGCGCCTCTCGATGTCAGTGCGGCTGTCAGAAGCGGTACTAGTTTCTTCAACAGGTTGAAAACAAGAGAGAATAACAATGTAGGGGCCTGTCGCGCGCGCCCGTGTTTAAAGGTCAGCTAAAAACAGGTGCGGGACCCTGTGTCATAATTCATAGCCAGAGCCGCATTTAATTATTTTGTTTAGCCGCGTAGCCTGTATGACAGAAAGCCGCCGGTTCAAATTTTGCATTGCGTTTTGCAGCTTCGATTAATCAAGACCTGATAGTTTAGTTCGCAGGTTGTGGTCGGCTGGTGTTTTTTTGTTCTGAATCTGTACTAAAGTAAGCCCCGTGTAGGACTGTGGTATAAAGACAGAGACACTGCGGGGGTTTGGCCACAGAACTCAGACGGAAAGTGTGGCGTTACACTAGAACGAGAGGGAATTTGAGTTGCAGCAGTTTAAACATTGACAGCATAAAAGCTCAAACCAGACCGAACACAACACAACGGATATTCAAAAACATTCACAGAAAGCATAGCTGATGCACTCCCCCACACACACACACACACACACAAGCACAAACACACTACTGAGCAGATGGTTGTTTTCTCCCATATTGTGTTGTATGTGTCATAATGGTATTGTACTCTTACTCTATGTATACAGTCTCTCGCCATCTGAAAGGTAAAATCAGCTCTTAGTCTGGTTCTTACAACTTAACACTTGGACAGGCGAGAGAGAGGTGGGGGGGAGTGAGAGAGGGAGAGGGAAGTGGAGGGAGTAGGAGGTGAGGAGCTGGGGGTGGAGGGAGGAGGGAAGATGTCAATAGGAAACAGAACAGCTCATTTCATGCAGGTTGGGGGGAGGATTGGCTGGCCTGTGCAGTTGCAGTGTGCTGCCAGGAGGGGGCTCTCCACCGTACGGGTGAGGATGGATCCTGACCCCTCTGCCCCCCGAGGCTGGGTGGGAGCGGAGGTGTGGCCCAACAGGAAGCAGGATGCCGCTCTCTCCAGGTCCCATAAATCAGAGACACACCATCCCTTTTGGAGTGCAAGAACGGCTGTGTGGGTCACTTCTTTCTTTTTTTGTCCCCCTGAAATGAGTACTTTGAAGACCCTGAAATGAGTGTTTGTTTTACTCTTAGTTTCACTTAAAGATGGTTAATCTCTGTGGATACACATTCTCTTTAACTAGCAGAAGGCTGACAGACTACTCAGCCTCTCTCATTCAGAAGCTTTGCATTCGGACCACTGCCATACTCAGAAAATTCATCTCCACATGAGCTATTAATGTCACTGCATATATTCTGAGCTGGTCTGACCGGGCCTGATCGTGCTGAAATCAGCTTCACAGGGTATTCTCCATAGCATGATTTGCTGCTGCACCCAAGTGCAAATTATTTTAATTAAGTGGTGATTAGCCAGGAGAACCCCTGCTCTATGAAGAGGGCAAATGTTTTAGAGCTTGTGAAGTTTGTGAAACCTGAGGCAAAATGCCAACAAGGGGGCTCCCGAGTGGCTCAGTCGGGAAAAAGCACTCATTCTGAGTGTAGACTGAGCGCTACGGCCCGGGTTCGAACCCGACCGTGTCACTAGCCAACAGTGACCGGGAGCTCACAGGCGGAACACATTGGCTTCATTCTGCTGGGGATAGGGGTGGGTATGTTGGCATAAGGGGCTTTGGTCCCATTAGCAACAGCGACCCCTGCTGGTCGATCAGGCGCCTGTCGTCCACGTGCCAAAGCTGCATATGAAATGTCTTTCTCCGTATCATCTCTGTGCTAGCTTAGCTTAGCTTGCAGCAGCTGACATCACGTGTCTCGGAGGAGGGCATGTGCTTGTCCACGCTCTCCCGGATTGATAGTAGGGGTTGTGCAATGGGACCGAACATCGATGATGACAAAGTGGACATTCCAGAATTCGGGGAGTTGGCCATTCCAGATTGGGGAGAAAATGGAAAAATGGGAAAAAAATGTCAACAAGGAAACCCTGGCGAAAAAACACAGAAGGAGTGGTTTCATTTTTTCATTTCAAAAAGAGTGTCAGACTGAGATTTTCCTCGATTACTCAGCTAGTGACAAAAAAAAAGAATCTACTTCAGCCTCCTGTTTCACCTGCTGAACTTTCCACCCTCTAGTGGTGAGGATCTGTAACTGCGGGTGGCGTGGTGGGGAGCCCGGTGAGGGAGAAGCGAGCGGATTGCCAGCAGGGACTGTGCGGCCCGGTGTACGCCTGCATGCACAGCGCCACAGAAACAGAGCCCATCTTTAAACTGAAGCCATAAAGTCAGCGATTGTCACCAGAGCTGCCATTTAAGACCCAGCAGAGACGGTGAGCGATAAACAGGCCTGGCAGCAGAGGTGGGGAAATGGATCCCAGAATGCATTGCGTGGTCCTAAATGCCCTGGGAGTGGCTGTGGTGTTTATGGGCCTGTGATTTACGGTGGCTGGATGGGGAAGGAGCCGCTTATGAGCTGTGATACCACTCTGTGTGGTAGGCATCACAGTGTCTCACACACACACACACATGTGCTCACAGAATCAGACAGTATCAGTCAGAAATGTCTTGCTATCTTGTGCCTGTTCTCTCTGACATACAGACAGCATTTCAGTGCAGGGTTTTTTTTCAGTGGTCCCAGGATGTTTTAGTCATTTTTTTATTAAAAGATTGTGTACACACATACTTCCACCCTCAGTGTGTGTGTGTGTGTGTGTGTGTGTGCGCGTGTGTTTGAACAGTACAGAACCTGATGAGACACATTCTTTCTTGTGGAGCGGGAGTGGTCCCGTCTGCAGGGGCTTTTCCACAGTGCAGGATTATCATACAAATAAGGACACTGCTGCCCTGATCCCTCTCTCAATCCCCCCCATCCATCTTCTCAATCCTCTTCTCACCCCCCTCATCACTCTCTCACCCCTCCATCCCTCTCTTAATTCCCTTCTCCCTCCTCTCTCTCTCTCTCTCCCTCCCCCTCTCTCTCTCTCTCTCTCTCTCTCTCTCTCTCTCTCTCCTCTCCTGTGGGAGTAGTTGTATCAGACATGCGGGGAGACGTGCAGCCTCTCTCCACCTGGCGGGAGGTTGAGGTCAGAGGTCAGCGCAGCAACTGATGGGCTTCAGGTGTGGCACAGGTGTGGCACAGGTGTGGCACAGGTGTGACAGTGCATCAGCGTCCAGGTCGCCTTTGCTCACAGGTGGAGGAGCGCAGCAGCATAGGGAAGCAAAGAAGGAGCAAATTGCTGCTACCTGTGTGGATATTGCACAGGTAAACTCACCTGCCTGTGCACAGTGTGATGTAGCTTTTGTAGCGTTATTGCTGTGCACAGGCTGAATATGCTGTTTCAAATAACGGCGGCCTTCCTGTAACACAATAAAGCAATGAGAAGTAATGGAGTTTCTGTCATATGATAGTCTAATATGAGCTCACTTTGCTTCATTACAGGAGTATTCTTCATCACTGTTATCATTTCCTTATGAAAATAAAACAGTTCTAAATTAAAGAATCACTTTACACTGCTTAGGGTTTCAGTGTTTTAGTAAATTAGGTATTTTGTGCAGCAGTTTCATTTCCTGTAACCAAGAGATCAGGACAGGAGCCAGCGTGGGCGGGTGTGCAGTCAGGAGTCTCAGAGCAGCGGGTTTCCAGTGTCCCTCATATTCCGGTGACTGTGAAGAGGCTGTGGTTGAGGTGTAATTTCCACAGTGAATGTGTTATGGGCTAATTCAGAACATTGGCACAGCAGAACACCTGCAGCCACAGAGGGAACGGGTTTGAGTGTCAGTCACTAGCGGACAGAGATCTCAGCCCACACCAGACATGCAGTCTCCGAAACTGAGAGGTTTACACACTCCCTGCCTGCGCAGTCTTCCTCACTGAGGAGATAATGCATACGCCATCGCTACAAAACCAGCAAATGGTTAGGGAAATTGTCACTTCATAAATTGTGCTCTTTTGCTATTTGTGATTGGGAGCCAGTGTTTTTGTATTAGACCAATGAATGACTTTGTCAGGCTGGTTATTGAAGCTGTAGAAGCTCATACAGAATTAATTTTACAGGTCACACCGTAAAGGGAATCTCCACATATTTTCCCTTTTTGAAACATCCTCGCAGTTATTGCATTTAGTGTTGATTATTAAAGTGCGGTTTTTCAGCCAAAATGATTAAAATTACTAATGAAAGGCTGTTCATAATGAAAGGCTGTTCATCAGCAGGTGCCTTTCCCATGGCTCTCAGACCTGTGATCACATGACCTTCATAATGGGCAGTTCTCCAGGTCTCAGGTGAGGCCCAGTGCATTGTGCCCAAAAAGCCACTGCGCTCAGAGGACTCACAGAGGCATTGTAGGTTACGACCACCGCAGAGAGGAAGCTGGCTGACACGTCTCTGTCTCTCTCTCTCCGTCTCTGTGTCTGTCTCTCTCTCTTTTTCCATCCCTCTCCCCCTTTTCTCTCTCTTCCTGTCTTTCTCTCTGTCTCCCTTCCCCTCCTGTATCATGTAAATTCTGAGACAGGAGAGGAAAATCAAAAAATGAACATTCTCACAGGGACAAGGAAGACATATTTCAGAAGGAATGCCCAGAGAAATGAGTGAAGGAAGAGGAGGAAGAGGAGGACGAGGAGGAGTCTGGGTGGGATCTAGAGAGAGCAGCCTCACAGGCTGTCACTTCAAGTGGTCCCTGCAATCCCCACAAACATTCTTTTCCTAAATGATGTGATTGAATTAAACCAAAGCACAGCTGTTTATTGCAATTAATTAGTTTCCTCTTTAATTGTGGTGAGCTGGAGTTAACCTTCAGCCCTTAAGGGTTGTGAGGAGGCTGCATTAACATCCTCACTGCCGAGCAGACAAAAGAGAGGCCATCTGAGGAGCCCAGCTATTCATTATAACAAAGACCCAATTAACCCTGAGGAAGAGAGGGAGCGAAGCACCCGTCACTCAAACAGACCCCCTGCATACCCCTGTCTCCACCTCAGTGTCTCCTGCACTCATGCAGAACTGGCCAATTATTACAGGGCATGAAGGCCCTCTCACAGAGTAAACCATCAGGAGTGTAAATAAAGAAAAAAGAAAAAAAAAAAAACAAATACATAAGAATATAACAGAAGAAAATGACAATCCAAAATACCTCTGGCAAAACTGTTCTGTCCCCCTTCCCCTGGCACTCTCTCTCTCACCATCCTTCCTTCCTCCTGTCTTTCGCCCACCTCTTTCTGTCTCTCTCCCTCTCTCCCCCTCTCTCCCTCTCCCTCTCCCTCTCTCTCTCTCTCTCTCTCTCTCCCTCTCTCTCTCTCTCTCTCTCTCCCTCTCCCTCTCCCTCTCCCTCTCCCTCTCCCTCTCTCTCTCCCTCTCTCCCTCTCTCTCCCTCTCTCTCCCTCTCTCTCTCCCTCTCTCCCTCTCTCCATCTCTCCCCCTCTCTCTCCCTCTCTCCCTCCCCCTCTCCCTCTCTCTCTCTCTCTCTCTCTCTCTCTCTCTCTCTCTCCATCTCTCCCCCTCTCTCTCCCTCTCTCCCTCGCTCTTGCAGTGGTCTCTGGGGGGTGAGGACAGGCTGGCTTATGCTGATGGATGTGTATGTAGACAGAGGGGGCGCTGTGAGGAAGTTGGGAGTCATGTGGACTTGACAAGCTGGATATTTATTCACTTTTATTACATTTATTCATTTTTTCATATCTAATCTGCTGCAGTTGGAAATCACATTTCTAAAATTAGTTTTGCTCTGGCAGTATTCTAGTGTTGCTTTACAGTCACACTAATAAAGCCAATTTGATTCATTTCCATTTCGCGCATGTGTGTGTGTGTGTGTGTGTGTGTGTGTGTTTTTCTTGGCACCAGAGTCCTTTGGCAAGGCTGTGGTTCTGGTGATACAGGCCTGTGGTTCTGGTGGTACTGGGCTGTGGTTCTGGATGTTTTGAACCCTGGGAGTCTGTGTACGGTGCTTACAGAATCCCTGTGCTGGGGAGAGTTCAGGGATTTCAGCATGTCTGTGCTTTGACCAGGGTTTGCAGAATGCTTTCTCACTGATTCAATCAATCGCGCTCCCAATGTGATTATGCTCAATATGCTGCAGGAATTTCATTTAGATCAGAGCCCTGGAGACACAAGAGAAAACGCCGGCTCTCTCTCACTGCAGATCATCCCCTGTGCGGCCCCTAATCCAATCAAACGCTGAAGCATGCGTGTGTGGACGCGCAACACAGCCAACCGCATCCCTGAAGCCTCTCACATGACCCCCGGGGGGTGGAGTCAGCTGTGTCACTCAGAAATGGGGGTGGGGTGGGGGAGGCTGCCGAGACTTGGGCCTGAAAAAAACGAGGGAGTGAAAGAGAATGTGAGAGAGATGGAAAGGGAAAGTAAGAGAGAGAGAAAGGGATGAGGTGGATGGAAGGAGGGAGAGGATGAGTGAGTGGTCAAGGGAGGGAGGGAGACTTGCCAGCCAGTGCCACTGATCTGACCCCGGAGCGCTGCAGAGGCCAGATGGAAGCGGGTTTGAGTAAAAGGCTTTTGAACACGCTCACTTAGTGTCACCATCTTCATGCAGGGCTTGTAAATGATGGCTTTAATAATGTCTGCTTGGAGGTGACAAGACATGGGGGGGGCTCAGACAGGACACCCACACATCAGTCACTGATTAAACTGGCACCGTGCCCCAGGACACAGAGAGAGAGAGGGAGAGAGCGAGAAAGAGAGGGAGAGAGAGAGGAGGGGTGCTGAGCTTATGAGCTTTCCTTCTACTCCCCAGTGCACGGGCAAGCTACGACTTATGAGCCTTTCATAGGTAGCTAGCTGTTTAAAAGACAACAGAATCTGGAGTGAACGTCAGGAGATATTATAGCAATAAATGGATCAAACATGTTTGTGGGAGTGTTTCAAGTGTCTTTCCTCCCACGGCAAATAATATGTGTCACTATTTAAGATGTTTTAAAGTCTTTGGCATGCTGGCACCTATAGCCCTCCTGTTGCTCAGTGTTTACATACCTTTCCCTGGGGAACAACAGCTGTGCCTCCCTAGGGACTTGAACCTGCAACATTCTGGTCTGCCATTTATAGTTTTACAGATTGTATAGAGTCTTTGTGTCTCTTTGGGACAAAAGGATCCCTGGCCAAATTTGTCCAAAAACAGAAGCAGGTGTTTAGAGTGTAAGCCTTCTTTCGGTGGGAGAGAAATCTTTCTTTCATCTGTGTTTCTGCCTCCGTCTGTGTGTAAGTAGCTGACAGGTCAGAGTGCTGGCCGCTTCCTGAGGTGTGCAGCAGGCAGGAGAATATCTCTCTGTGATAATCATAGCGCCCCCTCCCACCCCTGGGTCTCTGGGCCCTCCAGCTGGAGCAAGTGCATGCTAACTCAGCGGCTTTGTCACACAGAAGAGAAAGATGGCTGTGTGCCAGCCGCCACTATGCAGACAGGTTTGATGCCTGACATAATCTAGATTTTATCTCAACCCAGACTTCATTCTAAGGACAAAAAAAACATGGAATTTCCCACCTCTCTCTCTTGCTGGGTACTGAACATGGCCGGTCCGATAGCCACCTGCCGCACAGGCTTCACCTGTAACATCATTCCATTTGTTCCACCTGTCAAACCCGTTACATCTGGAATATTTCTTCTACCTGTCTCAGGAATGTAGTGGAGCTAAGCATCTTTTTTGTGGAGTGATAGTGTTTAACACCTATTTTCATTTCCCTTGCATTGATCAGTACAGATCATTGCATTCTCGGTAAGATAAAAACCCTCTCTCTCTCTATGCAGATGCAGATGTTGTGTGGTGTAGCTTAACCAATCACTGTGTTGTAGCTAGCTGCTGTAAATGGCATCTTATGACATCTTAAGCAGCACACAGAAACAAGGATGGTTTTTACAAGCGTTGAGTCAAAAGGACTGCCACTCGACTACAAAAACCCAACCCTTGAAGCACATAGAGGTCACAGTAACCCCTAAACTGCAAAACAACTGCTTAGTTAGAACATGCCTAAGTTATTAGTTATCTTTAGCTGCACCGTTTAGCTACCTAGCAAGGTAGCTTTGAAGTCAGATATCTAAGTAAGGTTCCAAGTAATTTGGAACTTGGAAGCTTTTGACATGGTCTTTAGTTTTTGCTAGAAAAATCAAAAAATCAAAATAAAAACATGGATTTAAGTAAGGTTTTTAAATGCCAATGGAAATTATTGATTTGGCAGAAGGTTATAGATCTAGGTAGAAGTTTAACGGAAAAGCTCAAATGCTAGCGAGCTCACTGGGTGAGAACTGCCTGGAGGGTGACTAATGCAAAGCAGGAGTCAAAGGAACCCCTTTGTGACCCAGGATTAATGGATGACGCTTAAGGGAAATATCAGAATTAGCCCTGGGAATGGAACACAGAGGAGAGAATTACCCTCACAACAGGTGACAAGCTGGTGAAGAGAACCATTGGAAAGCTGTAAGCAGTGACTGAAGAAGCTGGGAGGGGCTGCAGGAAGCCGTGGAAGCTTCTGGGAAACTGCAGTTTGGTGACGTCCCCTGGAAGAGCAGCGCATCTGGGGGGACGGGGGGGGGGTTGCAAACCGAGGCCAGGTCCTTGTGTCCCCCGCTAAAAAACCCAGAAAAGAGGCAGCTTACAGCATCACATAGCCAGCGAGAAGCAGCGGCTGAGAATACAGCCTCAGGTTCAGAGAGCCAGCCTGGGGACAGGTGTGGGAACCGCAGCGAGGCTGGCTCAGCACCTGAGGCAGGGAGTGTAGCGGAGGGGCTGGAGGATTAAAAGGAGAACCGCAGAGACACGCCAGACACCTCCGTCCCACTCCTCAGCCTCCAGAACGTTGTGGCTGTGAGGTCCGCTGAATGCGGACGGGGATTCAGCTCATTATCTCCATCTCCTTTTATTCATCTTGCAGACGCTTTTAAAGCAACTTACACGTGAGGCAGAGTACCGCACAAGCAACAGCCATACACGCAGCCACAATATTAGAAGCGCTGCATGGCCAAGTTTCAGTAGTTAGCCAGACAGGGTACAAGCTAGCTGGTAGAGACACAGGTGCATTAAATCACCTTTTTTTTTTGGAAAAAAGAGTTAGGACCTAAGAAATTGCTTTAGGTGGTGGTGATTCTGGTGACCAGGCGAGTGTGGATCTCCTGCTGCAGTAGCGTCCTGTGTTTGGGGTCCTGTGTTTGGGGTCACTCTGAGTGGCTCTCCAGCTCTGGTCCTGGCTGCTCAGGCGCAGCGGGGCCTGTAAGGTGCCCATACGAGCGAGCGCTTCCGCAGGGAGAGAGAGAGGAGCTCTGCACAGGGCTACACGCCTCCTCACCGGATCATACAGCAGCGTCATTACCCACTGCATCAACATGCACAACGTTAGAAAGGGTGAGGAGTGTTAATCGGAATTTTGTTTCGTTTTTCGTTTTATTCTTCCAATAGGATGCACCGCTCCTCGCCTACCCATTACCCCCTTTGTTTACACCGCTGTGTCTGTGACGTGGCTCGGCCGTGTGTTACCGGGTGACGGAGTTGCCGTGGAGCTCCGTGGGTGTGGCAGGGAAAGCACGCTGGCGGCCGGCGCGGGCGCTGTGTTACTCCGGCATCGATCAGGCAGCTCGTCGTCAGCAGTCATTATCTCCATTATGATCGTTAGCAACATGGAGACCTTTAATCTGCAAAATCTATGAGCCGCCTGTCATGGTCACATGGCTCCCAGGGCTTCGATTAGCAGCTCTGTGG
>CM032893.1:29686918-29689418 GCA_019176425.1 Megalops atlanticus
TCAGAGACCATGTTGCTGGTGTACCTTAGCTATAAGGTAAGCAATCCCGACAGACCAACCTGCTCCGTTTAGTGACTGTGGATTGGATGAATATATTGAGTAGAGTGACCATGAAAAGCTTAACCTAATCTGACCTGGTGCCTTTCACTGCATGCCACCACTAACACCCATAAGCAGTCCCAGAATGCCATTCTGTTTGGCCTCAGTCTGATGCTGGGGATCTTAACCCTGTTCTCTTCGCTTAACAAACAACTTAACATAGAGAAGAGTGTGACTGAAGATGTGGATACACACCGGTCTACACAGAGGATACACACCGGTCTACACAGTGGATACACACCGGTCTACACAGAGGATACACACCGGTCTACACGGTGGATACACACCGGTCTACACAGTGGATACACACCGGTCTACACAGAGGATACACACAGGTCTACACAGTGGATACACACAGATTTACCCAGTGGATACACACCGGCTTCCACAGCGAATGCAGTCACCTCCTCAGACCTCATCGGCAAATACATTTTTTTTACCTAAAAGATTTATGGTGGCTGTCATTGGTCCCCACTGCTCCGTGGGTGTGTGACTCGCGGGGTGTCGGAGTCGGGGCGGTGTGTGCTGGCAGTGGTGTGGCATCCCCGGGGCCTCAGGGTGCATGTGGAGGTTCAGGTCTCATTCATCTCCGCGGGGATGCGCTGTGTCTGCCCACCCCCACAGCCCTGTCGAAGGTCAGCCACCAGGGCCAGGCCGGCTTTAGCCACACACACGCAGACGGATGTGCAATTTTAATTGAACAAAGAGATCGATTGAACCCACAGCATGTTTCAGTTTCAGTGAGGGGGAGGGAAGCAGCCTTAATCTCTGTCTCTGCCCACACAGTATCTTCAGTGTCTGTTTTAGTTCCTTTTCTAGGCCCTACAAAAGGATCCTTTATCTGCTGTCCCTGGGCCTTACAAAGGCTGCCCTGACCCCTGACCCCAACCCCTTTGTGTGCATGTGGTTTCAGGGTAACATCTGGGAACAAGTGCTGAGGATTCCTTTCATTCTAGAGATGATCAGTGCTGTTCCATTCGTCATTACTGTGAGTAACACATTACTCTGAGAAACACATGCACTACTGTGAGTAACACATTACTCTGAGAAACACATGCGCTACTGTCTGCAACATTATGAGTTGCATTTATTTATTATGAGCTGAAAACATGCATTGCAGACTAGGTTAAGCAGCATACGTTTAACTGTGGCACATGTTGTGTAAGTATACTCTTATTACACACGCCACACAACAGCAGTGGCACAGCAAGCGGCACAAAGAAGCACAGCTGCTCCTTCAGAGTACAGCAAACACTGCAGTTTCAGGCCAGCTCTCTCTCTCTTCTCCTGACAGCTCTGGCTGCTAATCTTGCTCTCTCTCTCTTTCACACCCTTGCCTCAGGTGCTTGTGCCCTCCCTCAGAAATCTGTTCATCCCGGTCTTTCTGAACTGCTGGCTGGCCAAACACGCACTGGAGAACATGATTGTGAGATCAACTGCAATATCTCCCTCTTTCTCTCCATCCATCCTTCCCCCTGTCTTTCTTTCACTTACTCATTTCTTTTCACTTTTAATTCAAAGATCTCCAGTTTTAAAATGGTAAAAAAAAATATATATATGCATGTGTGGAATACCTGGCAACAGTAAGGCTGGCTGATCTATCTGACACACAGAGGAGAGATCAGCCAGCAGCTGAAACAGACGTTCTGCCATCCTGGAGGTTGTTGCATAAAAGTCCACATCCTAAACCAGCTGGTGACCTCCAGTGCAGAGAGCTTCACACTGCCAGCAGGTTTAACCCTTGCACTGGGAGGAGCAGTGATTTCTGTGGCACAGAGGAGGGTATCTTTCACACGCTCACTGACTGCTCCAGATCGTGGAATGTGATGGAGGTGATGGAAAAACTGGCTGAATGAGCTCAAAGTGCATTTCTCTCTTACCTGCTTTATTTTTGGGCTGAAATGCAGGAGAGAGGAAAAAAACATCTGTGCATGTTCACTAATTACATTCCTGCAATGGCAAAAACGACTGTGTGAATCTAACAAGGCCTACAGAGGTGGAGAGTGAGTCACTCAGACGGCTTTAGTTTTAAGGACAATGATAATGGCTAGATCGAAACTGGAACATAATTTTGACAAAATGACCATAAAGTGATGCAATGGGAAATGATGTACTTTGCCATATTGAAGTCCTAGCCATTACATTTATAGGGTTCCTGGCAATTTCTTTCCTGGGATTCCAGTTTTTCAAATATACTTTTGTTTTTCTGCATTTGTCTGTTTTTTGTTTTGTTTTGTATTTTCAGTGATGTTTTTTTTTCTTGTCTTGCCTTATTACTCTTCTCTGGAAAGGATATTCCTTTTTAAACAAATGTTAAATAAGAAGCTTTTAATGATCAAAGTTTGTCCATCCATCTCTCCCTTTCTGTCTTTCTCATTCTCTGTCTGTGGGTCTGTCAGTG
>CM032893.1:29699418-29701918 GCA_019176425.1 Megalops atlanticus
AATGGCACATTACATTTACATTTACATTTACATTTATTCATTTGGCAGACGCTTTTACCCAAAGCGACGTACAAAAGTGCATATAGTGGGCAAACAACAGGCACAAGGACAAGATGTGTACAGGTCATACAGTGCAGATAGTGCTGAAGCTGAGCGCAAGGTCAGTGTAGCAAGACAGAACTAATCTGATCTAAGGTTACATATATCAAATACAGTCACTGGGACAATAAATTGCTGCTATACTACCTAGGCAACAAAGTACTACAAATACAATGTAAGAGAGAGTGCTACAAGTATGAGCCAATAGTCTTAGATTTACAAGGTCAAATGGCAAGGGTGTCAGTCCAGGTAGAGTCTGAAGAGGTGTGTCTTCAGCCCACGTCTGAAAGGCCGCTATGAGGGTCAGGTATCGGTGATCAAGGGTCTACCTGGTGGAGCTGATAAACACTCAAATATGACTGATAATGTCAGCACTCAAAATGACAATAATGACTGGAATCTGGAGGCTGGGGGGGTAATGCGCGTTAGCTGGTACCCCCCTCAGGCCTGTGCTTGGCCCCTCCCCTGCAGGCACAGTTGCCATGGATCTCCCAGACTCCAGTGACAGCAGCCCAGACAGCACAGGGGGCGGAGCCGGGGGCACTGTGGGCGTGGAGAATGGGGGCGGGGCTGAGGCAAGGGGCGGGAACACTTTGGCCCTGCCGGTCATGGCAGACTCCGCCAAAGAAAGGAGGAACAGCATCGCCCCCGTGCTGGAGCTGGTGGACGGAGTCAACAGCCACACCTTCGACCTGCTGGCCGACCAATCAGAGGACGAGGGGGGCGAGGAGGGCGGGGATACAGGCCATACGGACCACTGGTGGAGTGGACACTGCGAGTGAGTATGAGTGTGGGCAGGAAATTGCTCAGGTGTGTCCAGTGTGTTCAGGTGTGTTAGTGCCCAGGTGCACGCTTTGTGTTCAGGTGTGTGAGTGCTCAGGTATGACGGTGTCCTGGTGTGTCTGTGTGGCAGGTGGGTGAAGGGGTACCCCCTGAACTCTCCCTACATCGGCAGCTCTCCAACCCTGTGCCATCTGCTGCAGGAGAAACTGTCCTTCTGCTGCCTGCGCCTGGACAAGGTGAGGAACCAGCCCCGCCTCCTGTCCCGCCTCCTCTGTCTCACCCGGCCTCCTCTGCCTCACCCCGCCTCCTGCCCCGCTTCCTCTGCCTCACCCTGCCTCCTGCCCCGCCTCCTCTGCCTCACCCCGCCTCCTGCCCCGCCTCCTCTGCCTCACCCCGCCTCCTGCTCCACCCCTGCTCCGCCCCCTGCTCCTCCTTCTCTCTCCCACCCTCTGAAAGCATTCCTTCATTAAACAGCCCTCTCCACCCCAGGCCTGCCACCATGTCCCGTATGAGGACGCACGCTCCTACGGCTTTAAGAACAAGCTGATCATCGTGTCGGCGGAGAGCGCGGGGAATGGCCTCTACAACTTCATTGTCCCGCTGCGAGCCTATTACCGCCCCAGGAAGGAGCTCAACCCCATCGTGCTGCTGCTGGAGAACCCGTGAGTCTGCCGTCGCAGGGCGTGGCCACAGAGACCACCTGACCCCAGACTACAGCCAGGGGCAGCAGGGAAGGGATTATTTTACAACCTCACTCCCCAGTTATAGCACATTATTGTAACATTATCATAAAATACATCATGCCTCTTTATACAAACGTGACTAGAATAATAAAAATCAAATGCAGTAAAGCAATAACAGCAAAAAGCAATAAAAATGTAACCAGAGACTCTGCCCTTCTGCGTTATAATCCAAACTCTATCCATGTACCTCTTTACCTCTGTCTCTCTCAGTCTCAATCCCATTCATATCAATTCAATTCAATGAGTACTGCCAAAGCAGCCAGATACAGTAGATACAGTGCAAGGCAAAGTGTTACTACAACTACGAGCAGCATGCACAGACAGACATAAAGATTGAAAATAATATAATGTAATAAGTAAGTAATGCTGAGCAACAGCATAACAAAATTTACTCAGTTCAGTCAGTGTATCCCATTCCTCCAGTACTGAGCTCACTGTGTGTCTCTCAGACTGGGACATGTAGCCATCTCTCAATCATCTATCTCTCTCTCCCTCTCTCCCTCCCTCTCTCAGACCCGAGGCCCACTTTCTGGAAGCGATCAGCTGGTTCCCCATGGTCTTCTACACAGTGGGGTCTATTGACAAGTATGAGAGTGAGGGGGTGGTGTGCTGCAAGGACACCTGCAGCCTGTGTGCTGTGCTGGGCTGGGCTGTGCTGTACTGTGCTGTGCTGTGCTGTGCTGGGCTGTGCTGTGCTGTGCTGTGCTGTGCTGTGCTGGGCTGTGCTGTGCTGGGCTGTGCTGTGCTGTGCTGTGCTGTGCTGGGCTGTACTGTGCTGTGCTGTGCTGTGCTGGGCTGTGCTGTGCTGTGCTGTGCTGGGCTGTGCTGGGCTGTGCTGTGCTGTGCTGTGCTGTGCTGTGCTGTGCTGGGCTGTG
>CM032893.1:29704418-29751918 GCA_019176425.1 Megalops atlanticus
TTGAGGTGGTTCTGCAGTCCCTGAGGGTGACGAAGGTGGGGGTGGTATTGTTGAGCAGATGAAGATCACAGAGGAGGACCTTTGGATCCGGACCTACGGTAGGCTGTACCAGAAGCTGTGCTCCTCGACAGGAGATATCCCCATCGGCATCTACCGCACCGAGTCCCACATGGTACCTGTGTCAGAGGTAAACACCTCCAAATGTCCAGCCCACCCTGCCTGCTTTAGGTACACTTTAGGTACTTCCTGTATACACCTGTTTAAATGATCCCACCTGCTTTAGGTATACATGTCATACTGCAGTTTTACCACGATATTGTGACATTGCTTATGATAGCTGTTTTAAAGGGAATGTAGTTTAAATGTGGTGTAGTTATATATATGCTATTTTTAATGTGATATAGTTATACATATGCTATTTTAAATGTGATGTAATTATATATTTGCTATTTTAAATGTGATGAAGTTATGTACTGTATTTTCTAGTCTCAGGTGTCCATTAACGTTGAGGACTATGAGGACACGCGTGAGACACGAGCGCCCCTCCTCTTTAGGGCGGGGCCTCACCGTAACTCCACCTCCTCGGAGCCGCTCTCCTCCTCCTCCTCCGAGCACCCCCTCCTGCGCCGTAAGAGCATGCAGTGGGCGCGGCGCCTGAGCCGAAAGGGCGGGCGGGGCCCGGGCGGGGCCAAGGGCCCGGGGAGCGCCGCCGAGAGGATCAGCCAGCAGAGGCTGACGCTGTTCCGACGCTCCGAGCGGCAGGAGCTCAACGCGCTGGTGCGCACGCGCATGAAGCACCTGGGTCTGTCGCCCTCCGGATACAGTGAGTGTGTGTGTGTGTGTGTGTTTGCATGTGTGTGTGCATGTGTGTGTGACTGCGTGTTTCAGCTGCCCCCTTGTGGATTCTGAGCATACATGTCAGGTATCTAAACTTCAGAATGAAGAGAAGTTAACTTGTGGTGTTGCACTGTACTTTTGCTTGTTCCTGGCTGTGCGTAGGTGTGTGTCTGAGTGTGTGACATGCTTTTATAAGAGAACTCTCTGCCATCATCCTTTTCTCTGAAACCTTCCTGTCTTTCGTTTACACTTCCCTCCTTGTTCCTCGTCATCTGTCTCTCTCCTTTTGCACTCCATCCTCTCCTTCCTCTGCTTTTCTTTCTCTGACCAGACACCCTCTGCAGCTTTACTCTCCTGTATGATGCATTTCCTGTGTCTTACGTTGTGCTTCCCGTGTCAGATGGGGTGACAGACCAGGGCAACACGCTGTCCTACATCCTCATCAACCCCTCCCCCGACACACGCCTGGAGCTGCACGATGTTGTGTGAGTACACGCTGTCACCGTGCTGTTGCTTTATGTCACGTACCACATCACCAACATGGGCAGAGGAACAGAGAAGCAGACAGAAAATACCCAGGAAAGCATATGGATCTATTGTTGTACATGTATGTGTCTAAGTTTTTCTGTGCTCTGTGTGAGTGTGTATGAAAGAACGTGTGTGTGTGAGTGAGTGTGTTTTTGTGTTTTTGTATGTGTTTGTGTGCTTGTGTGTATATGTACTGCCATGACTGTGTGACTCTAGTGTGTGTGTGTGTGTGTGTGTGTGTGTGTGTGTGTGTGTGTGTGTGTGTGTGTGTAAGTACTTCCATGACTGTATGACTCTGTGTGTCCACTCTACCCCGTTGTTCTGCAGGTACCTGGTTCGGCCCGACCCGCTGTCCCTGGTGTCTGGGGGCGGGGTCGGCCAAAAGCCCAGCGGGGGCCTCAGGTTCGACACCCACCTGTGAGCACAGGAGCGGAAGGAGCAGAAGAACCAGAGGAAGAGGAGAAACGGAGGCAGAAGGAAGGGCAGACGGGAGAGGGGACTCTGCTTCCATTCCCCGCAGTCAGCGGCGTGGACGCCTTTACACAAAACTGCAGAAATATAGTTTCCAAAGAGGGAGGAGCCTCTGCTATATGTGCTCAGTTATACGACTGTGTGCGTGCACCTGCCTGTGAATGCATGTGTGTGCGTGTGTGCGTGCGTGTCTGCATGCGCACGCGCGTGTGTGGGGATGTTTGTGTGTGTTTGTGTACGTGTGTGTGTGTGCGTGTGCATGTGTGTGTGTGTGTGTGTGTGTGTGCGTGTGCGTGTCTGTGTGTGGGGATGTATGTGTGTGTGTGCGTGTGTGTGCATGCGTGTGTGTGAGGATGTATGTGTGTGTTTGTGTGCGTGCGTGTGCATGTGTGTGTGTGTGTGTATGTGTGCGTGCGTGTGTGTGGGGATGTATGTGTGTGTTTGTGTGCATGTGTATATGCATGTGACCAGCATGCATAAGAAGCAAATCACTGCCATTAATATTTGATTGCCAAATGAACACTTTGCCAAATGGATTCTGGAGGGGGGCAGACGTGTGTTTGTTCAGTGGGAGGGATGAGTGTGAGACGGCCTGCAGGGAGAATGGAGAGGGATACAGCGCTCCGGAGCAATGGAAATATGTACATATTAAAAACAAGTAAACCAGCAACTTGTGTGGTGTTCTGTGCCCTGTGATGGCTGAGTCTTTGGCAAAGTATTGGATCGAGGGTTTCACTGATTCTTTTATTCCTCTGAAAATGTGTAACAATGGCATGCAAATGGCCGAAGGATTGTACTGTGTGCAACAGGTGCATAAGCTTACCTGTCCCTCACGTAACGCTACCTATTTAACCAGCCTTTCAGAGGCCCTGTTTACACCTGGTATTAAAATGCGTCTGACCGTGATCGGATTTGCAGAACCACCTCCCGAGGTAGCAAGCATTGTGGCCATTCTGAGGGCAAGTACAAACACTCTGAGCTGTCAAAACCATTTTTGACAGTGCGTCACCATAAAGGCCTGCACCTTTGAGAATTTTGTAGTTTACTATAACCACATATAAAAAACCGCAGCAACCACATTCCGCTTGTGCATTAAAATGGTACCTCTGCGGCAGTACTGGGTGAGGTGACTGGCATACATACAGCCTCTCACTGCCAGCAGTGAGGATGATGTTCTCCCTCTGGTCCTGGCTTCTAGCATGCACCCACAGGCTTCTGTGCATCGTTACAGCATTAGCTACGGCCGCCCAAATGAACACTGTATACCTGCTTGCATTGGTGGCGTCTCGGTTTGTATGAATGCAGGTGATTTGCGTGGCCGGGCTGCTCCTCGCTGGTGAGAACACTGGCACCATGCACTCAGGAGCTCACCTTCTCGTCCACTCCTGACACCTTTGCCACTGGAAACAATAAAGCAAGGAATGGCGCAGTGTAAGTGCTACTTAAATATTTCAAAGAATCAGCAGATAATAAATGGAGCTACGTAACTGATAATAATAATAATAATAGTAAAAACATCAGTCAGTCAGTTTTTTCATATTTTTCATATTTGCCCTTATTTTAAATAGGTTAACCTGTGTTGCCAGGCAAACTACACCGACCTTTCCTGGCTATGATTTTACATATTACAAGAGAAAAGAGCAATCCAGTCACATTGCGGATGATGGGGACACATTTGGGATGCATTTTAATACAGGTGAAAAACACACCCAGAATGATGCGCAATTAACCTGCCTCACATAATGCTGCAATATTCACCTGTCTTTCACAACACTACCTCACTGATGTGCTTCACACAAAGTGGTCTGTCATTCCGGAGCCTCATAACCTTACAGTGTGTTAGGGCAACCCCAGACAACACCACACAACGGCGGTATCAGCTGACTAACCAAAGTGCGCACACCACATATGCTTACATTCAATCAGTGTTCATCCTTAACTTATAATAACTTCCATAACCCTAACCCTAACTTTCATAATGAAAAACTTCATCTGCGGGTATGAAAAAGGCCTTTGTGCTTTTATTCACTGTGCGTGGGAACGGTGTGGAGCTAAAGGGGTTAAAGGTTTCTCTCTGGTGTTACAATAGAGCTGGGATGTAAACAGCTTCATCCAGGAGCAGCTGTTTGCCTGAAACCTGCCGCCTCTCTCCTCAGAGGAAGTCCCGATCACTGCAAACGGGCTCTGAAGCAGCTGCTCCTCTGTCTCTAACCCACAGCACTTAGTCACTCTGACTATCAGCACTCAGAGATTAGGGAAACATTTATATCTGTGTTTAATTCACGGCATAACATATCCAAACAAAGAGCATCATGGGTACTGCTTTAAAGCTGAGGAGAGCTACCGCACCCATCCGCCTTCACAAACACACACACACACACACACACACACACACACACACACACACACACACACACACACACACACACACTGCAGGATGAAGCTATGTCACACTGGTTGAGATTAACCAGTCTTCTTTTGCAGTGCCACTGCGTTAATGTACAGTCATTCTCCGCTCCGTCATGGCCTCCGTCAGCCTCCCTGCAGCTTCTGTCCCACACACGCCTCTCTCTGCTTAGTGTTTGCTGCGCTCTGATTGGCTGGCGGACAGGACGTCCCAGCTGGATAAGAGGGGCTTCTCGCGTGGCTCCATCTTCTCACAGCTCATCAGAGTCGTTTGGGTCCCTCTAAAAGAGAATGGAAACCCGCCAGGATCCGCCAAGATCCGCCACCCGCCGGATATTCCCAGCTCCCCCCAACCCCTTCACCCCATCCCATCATGCCCCATTCTCAGCTGCGGAGGCAGAACGTGACTCAGCACAAACCCCAGCCCTTTGTGTGACTCAGGGTGTGGTCAAGTAGCAGAATAAACAACCGTTACAGGAGTGTATAAAGGAAGGCAGCTGTGAGCCAGCCACAGAGGGAGAGAGACGCACAGACACGCAACGCTTGCAGCTGAGAGAGGGAGAGAGACGCACAGACACGCAACGCCTGCAGCTGAGAGAGGGAGAGAGAGAGACCCAACACGATGATGGCAGCAAGTAAAGTGCAAAGTATCCTGATCACTGGAGCCAACAGGGGTTTAGGTTTGGAAATGGTGAGGCAGCTGGCGGAGTCGCCCGGCCCCGCCCGCCTGGTGTTTGCAACGTGCCGTGATCCCGATGCCCCAAAGTCAAAGGTGAGAAGTGAGCAAACTGGTATGGGCTCCAGAGCCGATTCCAGAAACTTCCAGAAAACTGCCCTCTTCTTTTCTGTCTTCTGCCCGTGTTCTCTCTATCTTTACCTCTCAAAGGTGTTTACAAAAAAAGTACCTGAATGCAGTGTCTGAGAGACACTGAGAAGTTTGGTTAATTATTTAGCATGAACCCTATCGTTATTACTCCTCTCCATACTGCTGTTTACTTAATAGTGTTTATAGTGGCAGTTTCAGATTCTCAGGATTCTCCTGTCGCCCTGCAGGACTTGCAGGAGCTGGCGAAGAAGCACCCCAAAGTGGTCACTGTCCTCCAGCTCGGTAAATACACTCTTTCATCACCCGGTCTTTCCTCTTCCTCCTCTGAACCTGACGAGCGATCCAAACCATTTCCAGGCCTAACCCCCCACCATGTGGGGGGAAAAGCTCATACTGATCTGGGGTCAGCTCACAGGGGAGAAAAATCCATCTATGGTCTTTGTGACCCTGTTGTTCCTGTTGGCTCTGGGAGACCTTCTGATCTGGGTCAAATTTAGGCCCAGATAGATTTCAAATGCAACATGCTTTGTTGTTGAGCAGCAGTGTCACATAGTGGTAAGGAGCAGGGCTAGTAACCGAAAGGTTGCTGGTTCGATTCCCTGCTGGGGCGCTGCTGCCATACCCTTGGGCAAAGGTACCTAACCCACAACTGCCTCAGTAAATATCCAGCTGTGCAAATGAATAACATATAAAACTGTAACTGCAAGTCACTCTGGATAAGAACATTTGCTAAATGACAATAATGCAATGAATTTAAATATAACATTTAAAAACAGGGATGACTATGGTTTTATTCACACAGTCAGCAGAAGAATAACTGTGAGTGAGGAATACAGGCACCTGGTACGCTGAGCGATGCAGCTCACACCCATCTCCTGACGCGCCCCCCCGCGCCCCACCCCCATCCGCCAGGTCCAGCAGCACGCGATGGTTAAAAAACAGTTAAAATGATGGAACACCTGGTCTCTGGCCAAATTTGTTTAGCACCCACGGTGTCAGTTAGAGGGCAGGGGCTGGGTTGCTGAAATCTGGTGACACACCAGAACAAGGTGTGCTCCCTCTTTTTTAGTGGGTGGCTACCTGTTGCACAGGTTTGCAACGATTGGTTGGAGGACTGGCTGAAAATTCTCCAGCACTGAACTTTGCTAGAATCCCTGACAGACTGAGAGCTGATTGACACCTCTGACCCACACAGACGCCACAGACCCCTGCAGTGTGAAGGAAGCCTCCAATCAGGTAGGGCTGCGCCTGCAGGGGGGCGGGCTCAACCTGCTGGTGAACAACGCCGGCGTGCTGGCCCACGGAACCTTGCAGAGCACCAGCAACCAGGACATGCAAGACGCCTTCAACAGCAACGTACTGGGCCCCATGTGCGTCACCAAGGTGGGTGGGGGGGTCACGGTGGGGGGTGAGGGTGCGGGTCAGTGTGGGGGGTCACGGTGGGGGGTCAGGGTGCGGGTCAGCGTGGGGGGGTCAGCATGAGGGGGGGCAGGGTGCGGGTCGGGGGGTCAGGGTGCGGGTCAGTGTGGGGGGTCATGGTGGGTGTTGCGCTGGCGGCCATATTGATTTTTTTGTAATGCTGTTTATTCTGATATCAGTTAAATCAATTTCCCTTCAGGAGCTCTGTGCCGATGTCCAAAGGGCAGCTTATCAGACCAAAGCTGTCTTTAAAACTGACATTAAAATCTGACATTAAAACATTATTGAGGAATTGACTGACTGACCCTAATTAACCCAGATGAAATACATAATTTCAACACAAAGTGAATTTAAAGCTTATTTTAACATGTCGGGCATTCGCATAAAAATGCACAGTAGGGCCATGCATACGCAGTAGAGCTGCATTACTACGCAGTACGGCTGCATTAATGTGCAGTAGGGCTGCATTACTGTGCAGTAGGGCTGCATTACTGTGCAGGAGCGGGGCAGGATCAGAGCTGATCAGAGCTGCCCTCCTCAGGAGTTCCTGCCCTACCTGCGTGCGGCCGCCCGGGCCAGCGGCCAGCCCGGGATGTCCTGCAGGAAGGCGGCCGTCATCAACATCTCCACGCTCCTGGCCTCCATGGCGTCCGTCTCCCAGGCCTACGCCTTCTTCCCCGCCTTCTCCTACCGCGTCAGTAAGGTACGAGTCTGAGCACACTGCCACACTGACAACCGGGAGGCTGCGGGTTCAAGGACAGCCTTCCTCCAGCCAGTCGATGCACCTGCAGGTTATTAGCTCTCTGAATATTTACCACAAATAATACAGCCATTGTTAATCCAATAAAACCAGCTTTCCTGCTTCCTGTCTGACCGGGAACCCACGGAGCACACTGCCTTAATATCAGCTGCGCTCTTCTGTGTCTTCATATTCCATCTGATATATTACATACCAAACTACTCTCCACAAAGCAGTGGTGCAGCAGAGAGAGGGGGAGGTAAGTGCTCATTTATTTGGGGTGTGACTATTGCAGTTTCTTCCCAGATGCCCTTATCCAGGGTGTTACAAATTACAGGTCAGAGTACGAACAGCTTATATGCAGATACAGTACAATGCAGCCTGTAGCATGTGAGCTAAAAGGCCCTCTTATCTCTCTCCCTCTCCCTCTCCCTCTCCCCCTCTCTCTCTCTCCCCCCCCTCTCTCCCCCTCTCTCTCTCTCTCCCCCTCTCTCTCTCTCTCTCTCTCTCTCTCTCTCTCTCTCTCTCTCTCCCTCTCTCTCTCTCCCTCTCTCCCTCTCTCTCTCAGGCGGGGTTGAATATGCTGAATCAGTGTGGTGTGGAAGAGTTCAGGAAGGATGAGATCCTGTTTGCTGTTCTGCACCCCGGCTGGGTTCGCACCCAGCTGGGGGGGGAGGAGGTTAGTGAGGGCAGGGTCTGCAGTCCAGGGGAGCTGGCAGGGGGCCCTCCGTACCCAGACTTTAACGATTCGCTCTCTGACATGCAGCCGCACCAGAGCACCTCACACACATGGAGCTGGATTGTGTTGTGTAACCATTTCACAGGACAACAAATTCATAACCTGATTGTTCATTGGGCAAGGCAGGAGAGTGTGACCCGTGTGTGCGTGTGTGTGTGTGCGTGCGTGCGTGCGTGCGTGCGTGCGTGCGTGTGTGTGTGGCCACCAGGCGGACATTGACGCTGCGGAGAGTGTTCGGGGGATGCTGCGTGTGATGGAGTCTCTCTCAGAAAAGCAGAATGGAGCCTTCCTGGACTACCAGGGGAAGTCCCTTCCCTGGTGACCCTGGAAGCAGGAGGGGTCCTCAGGCTTCCCCCACAGGGAGAGCATCGTCTGTCCCTGACACAAATAAACATGCACTGAAAACTCCTTCATGTATTCATATTTTCTTCACTTCAATTCTTCATCTTTTAGTCACTCATGTGTTCTCAAAAATGAAAATACAGCACATATAGAGTCAAAGTAGTCAAAAAGAGTTCTGCCTCTCCCAAGCTGCAGGGACCAGAGAGTACTGCCTCAACCAAACTACAGGGACCAGTTTAAAAACACTGCCCATATCGTTTTGAAACACTTAAAACACAATACTCAAAATGGCAGACTACAATGCATTTACAAATGTGCATTTCTGTATAGTTCTATTAACTATTGACCTGAAATACATTTCAAATCTCTTAAGTATTTCCACATGATAACTATCGAGCAGAAGGCATCTAAACGGCATCTTATATTTCCACATGTTACATGGACGTAATTATATTCAGAATTACATTTTCATTTAGATTTGAATATGTAATATATGATACAACTGGATGCAATGCGGCCTCAAACTTTGGATCATACAATCAGTCCCAACTGCCAGCTTAAAGTTGGAAGTTAACTATGAAGGGCGTTCTGTGAAAATGTCATGAAACCATGTGTTGACATTTCATCGGCATTGCTTAATTTAATTTAGTATAGCAATAAAGTATTTTCATTAATTATCTGTTTCTGGGGGCTTGAAAACACAGGGATGGCAAGGAGATGATTAATATAACAACCTGAACAGAGGACACCAGCCAGCAAAAGTGACAGACTAACTAGATCGTTCAAACTATAAAGAAATCTGTCCAGTTTCCATCAGCATGATTTTTTTTAGTAAAAGACACAATGACCAAGTTAAAGAATGTTTTCTAAATTGCGCAAATTACGTAAATATTGTGGTTAAAGTCATCCGGAACAGTAAATTTCAAAAACGCAGACAAGGAAGAACTACTTGGTAGTTAGCTACCGACCAACCTAGCCGTACCTTCAGCACACTTCGGAAATCCGTGTGCACGCCTCCATGCATTGAATATGGGTGCTTCCGTACCCCTGCTTTTCCTGCGAATTACGGGGAACTTCTGCCCGACAATAACGAGAGCGCGCTTAGAGAAGACGAGCACTGGCGTCCGGAAGCTCCACGCTCGACATGGGGTTACACATTTCAAAATAAGAGACCTTTGGAGTGGAATTTACTGTTTGTAAACTTGAAACTAACCGATCACAGCATTTTAACATGCATTTGTAAATAGTAAACACTGGTGACACATTCTGGTCAGTATATATGTTATATACAGTAGATCTAGAAAGACACTACACCCTTTCAAAATTTGTTTTTGGTGTCTTAAAGGCAAGTGGAGTCAAACTTTTTTGTAGCGTTATTTACACATTGTGACCAGTCATGTCTAAGTGGAAAATCAAATGCCTCCATTTTTAAAAAATATTAAAAATAAAAAACTTGTGTCTTGGTTGCATAAGTCTGCACATCTTTAAATTAATACTTAGTGAAAGCCCCTTTTGCACTGCAGTGGGCCTGTTTGAATACATCTGTACCAACTTCTCACATCTAGATTTTGCCATTTTCTCACACTCTTCTCTCCAATAGAGTTTGAATTCACATAATTTGCATTTTTTCTGCTTGTGAACAGCTCTCTTCAGATCAGTCCTAAGATTTTCAAAGGGGTTGAGGTCAGGGGTCTGACTGGGCTATTCCAGGACAGTAATCTTCATTTTTTTCAGCCATTCTACTGTCTACTCTATTTGGCTGTGTGCCTTGGGTCATACTGAAAGGAGAAATTATTCCCGAGGGTAGTAGTTTTCCTCTAAACCCTTTTGGTATTTTGCAAGATCCATTTGCCCCTCTATCCTCACCAGAGATGAGGTGTGGCCTGATCTGGCGGTGCCATATTTAATCAATTTCTTGATTATGTTTTATGCTGTGTTCCATGTGTTTTTTATAACCCACTCCTGATTTGTACCTTTCAACAATTAGATCCTGGAGATGTTCTGATAACTCCTTGTTGCCCATAGTTGTTTCCTTACACTGGCATGCACTAAGAAACAAGGAAACCTGCTGAGAAAATCAACAGGAGCAGCTGATTTTATCCTGAGCTAATCAGAATCACTTCAATTGGTCACAGGTGAAGTCAATTAGCTTTGAGTATGATTTAGATGGTGAATGGTTAGACCTGAGCACAACAACTGCCATTATAAAGGACATGTTAACTTATGCAACCAAGGTATTTTAGTTTTCTATTTTAAATTAATATTCAGAAATGTGTTGCCTTTTCTTTTCACTTTGATGCTGGGGGTTACAATGACTAAATGAAAGTAGAAAAAAAAATCCTGGAATTTAAGGAGTTTTCATTTCATACCACAAGGCAAACTAGAAATCTTTGAATGGGCGTGTAGACTTTCTATATCCACTGTATGCATAACGTTAAATCCAACTGTTTCCTTGTGCTTTTTTCTTCTTGCATTGAATTGCTCCCGAAGCCCTGTGTGTCTCTCCTCCTTGACTGCAGTCATGATGATCAGAAAAACATCTACTGAGACCATGTTGCGTGAAGAATGATCATACATACAGTTGCTATTGAGAATGTCTCATCATCAAGTCATTCAAACAGAATATAGGACAATGAAATAGCATTGTGGCTTGCATACAGCTATGATTTTGACCAAAGTAAACAGAAAAAAGACACTGTGAACTCATTTGGCAAGAAAAGTTATTTATTACAGAGAAATATTCATTTGTACATTATACTGAAAATTTCAATTCCTCAACCCTCTCAGTTGTAACAGATTAAACAGAATTAGAATAACTGTGGATAAATTCTCCTTAAACCTTAGACCTCCCAGCAAACACACATACACAGCATTCAGTATGCTGCCAGAACCCTCTGCCATCACCAGGTGGCGCTATTCCAAACTGCCACTTTCACAGGGCAGATCTTGAGGGGACCGGGGTTGTTGCCGTTGATGTTTGCCCCGGGGCAGAAGAAGGGGAACATCTTCTCGGTGAAGCAGTCGTTGAAGGTGTAAATGGGGGTCATGTCTGCGGGGTTGGAGAAGGACACCTCCCCGGCATCACAGTCCAGCTGCACCCGAACCGTCTCCAGGGGGCGCTCCAGGGCCAGCTGGGTGCGCGGCGTCGTCATAGCGATGTACTCGCCCTCGCAGTGCGATATGGTCCAGAAGCCTCCCTCGGGGCTGCCCGAGATCTTCCCCTTCCTGCTGATGGACTCCTTGACCACGCCCAGCACCCAGTCCCCCTTGTCACCCACGTGCACCTCCCAGGCATGCCGCCCCGCGGCGAAGCCCTCCGAGCCCAGCACGAACACGAAGTGGTCGAAGCGCTCCGGGTTGTCCGGCACTTTCAGCACTGCGCCGCCGTTGGTCACGCTGGTCAGGTCCTCGGACAGCGAGAGCCAGGGATAGGCCGTGTTGGGGTCCAGGGTCACGGGGGCTGACGGACGGGACGGGGAAGGGGGTGGGGGTGGGGGGTTATTTGGAAGGCAGTAAGGACTGGTGTGGGGAAAGTGGACCTTAAGAATGTTGCTATTCATTTTAACCATTTCCCTCCATACACTAAATCACAGACAGGAATTCTCCCTCCATGACGCCCCAATAAATCCGAACTGATCATTTATTTTTATAAGAGGGCCCGCTGTGACACAGTCCCCTGCGCACAGACAGCTGTGTGCACTGCAGTGGATGAGGCTTTACGCAGATGCCCTGCGTGTGCTCAGGCCCAGAGAGAACTGCAATCTGAACAGGACTTTACCACCTCCAACAGGCTGAGTTTATGCAGCGCTAATCCCATCATGGGAAACATTTCTACATCGACTATGATGTTATTATTTCTGTATATGATTTGCAGATGCCCACGGTCCGTGATTGCTCCCATAGCTTGCATGGGAGGAAGAGCAGTACCTACCACCCCCCCCCCCCCACCCCCTGAGGTTTGGGAGGACAACTGCCATGCCCCCCTCTGCACTACAGACGTAATGTGTGACCTTTAAACCTAGCATTCCCAAAACCTCAGTACTCACTGTACTGAATAATTCCCAGCATCTTCTCCCAGACTCTGTACTTCAGGTTGCCCAGGTGTTTGGCCACGTCTATCAGCGCTCCTGAAACCATCTCTGGATCCTGCACAGTGCACTGAGCTCTGCAATGACAACCAGGAGTCAGTGCTGCAGTGGGTTTGGGTTCAGGAGTCAGTGCTACTGTGGGTTTGGGTTCAGGAGTCAGTGCTGCTGTGTGTTTGGGTTCAGGAGTCAGTGCTGCTGTGGGTTTGGGTTCAGGAGTCAGTGCTGCTGTGTGTTTGGGTTCAGTATCTCACAATCTAGTAGGTGGGGGGCAGACAGAGTTTACATACCTTCTTTTCGTGTTCTTGTAATTCTGGAAAAAAAAACACAAAAGAAGAAGTTGGAATATGTTTGTTTTTCCAGCCTGCCTCCCAAAACAAGGGTTCCTCTGTGACAAGGTGATGGGAACAAAGGAGAAGACTTTACCTTTAACCTGCAACATCAGCTACACCTGTACATCCAGGACTGGTCTACACACTGTTCTACAGGAGACACACTGGCTCTTATTTCTGGCCATGTGAACTCAGAGGGACTTAACTGTGTTAACCCCTTGTGCGTTTGAAGGAGTGCAATGAATGAATGTATAAAAAGCTCACAGGGCCTCTAGGAACAGGGTCAGGCTATGCCAGTGTAGGAGTCTGTCCCAGGGTCAATGCTCACCAAGCTAACCAAAGGGCCAGAGAAAAAGACTAAGCGTTTAAATGAAAAACGCACCTTTCTCACCAGGTGAGTCCTGAGCTCACATTTATTTCAGAGTGAGGGTGCCACTCCGGTCTGAGATGACCTCCACTCTTACCTGGAGGAAGAGGGCGTCGTTGGTGGCGATCTCGTTGTCCACGGCGATGATGGCGTGAGACAGGGAGAGGATCTCGCGGGTGACGCTCTCCGTCCTCCTCCTGACCAGCTGCCTCTTCTGCTCCTGCTCCTGCCGCAGGGCAGCCAGACGAGACGCCTCCTCACAGCGCAGGAACTGCTGCAGCCGCTCAAACTCCTCCCTGATGCGCTGCTCCGTCCGCTGGCTCTGACCCTGCCAGACAGCGCAGGGAAAAACGCCACATGGGATTCTGGGAAAGGTGCAGCCTGCCTCACAGAGACGCCAGCGTCAGAGCCGGCCTGTTACTCCCTCTCCTGGACATGTCTGCGCTGCACACTCCTACACCAGCACTCTGAGCTCCAGGCTGACCCATTCAGAGAGGTACACTTTGATCAAGGGTCATTTTGGATGATATAAGCCTATGTTTTCAGGTATTGTTGTGATGTTACAGTCAACATTCAGGTCATAATCTCTCTTTTCTTCTTTTCATTCAGTAATCATCTTTTATTTTACTTTAGAGTTATGATGAACTGCCTCCAGGCATGTAGGTGTAACCCGGCTCTGCTATGGTTTCTGTGCTGTTGATTTCTGACAGTATGTGCCCTTACATGGTGGGGCTGCGTGTCTGTAGATACCTTGATGTGTACGGTCATGTCCTCACACTCCTGCTTGGCCTCGTACAGGAATCGCAGGTTCTTTTTCAAAGGGCCCAGGTCTTTCTTCAGCTCCTCCTTCCACAGGAAACAGAGTATAGAATTCAGAATATATAATTCAGAATTTAGAATTTTCCCTTTAGACAGCTGGCTCTTTCCTGAGGCAGCACAGGTTAAATATGTTGCCCAAGGGCACAGCAGCAGGGTGAGCTGAACTGGCAGCCTCTGGGTTACAGTTACACCCGCTGGCTGCAGTAAATGCTGCATCTCACAGTCACATGGGCTCTGTGGTCCCCCACGCCCGGAACCTTCCATACCCCTCTGTCTTGCTCACAAAGCTTGTCAGAATGTTGTTGCAGCGCTGTAATGTCCACAGAAACAATTTAGTGCTACCACAGAGCCACATGATGGCAAAACTGCCAAACTGTTGGCACAACAATGGGAGAGCGTGCCGGACAGTTTGTCAGAACAGGTTTGTTGAGTCACGGTTCCTTTGACTGAGCAGTAAACAGTTCTCCTGTAACCTGTCCTTAGGAGCTGTTGCCTCCTGCCTCTGTGGCCCATGCCATCTTCTCAATCAGTGAAAACGAGCCAGAGACCAAACTTTGTGTAGCCTGGTCTGCAGATACTCTCACATAAATATCAGTCAGTTCTTAAAAATGATTTGTCTAAATGCTAACAACCTACGAATGATACACCAGTGACTCCGCTTTGCTCTTTCCCTGCTGTGAGAGTGAGGACCCCGGGGGCTCTGGCCCGGGGCGTCCGTGGCGTTTGCCCGTCTGGTTTTGGGCTCACCTTCAGGTCGAGCGCAGCCTCCTCCAGCGGGCAGACGCGGTGGCCGGCGTGCTTCCGGGACGTGTGGCACACAAAGCACAGCACCTCCAGGTCGTCCTGGCAGAAGAGTTTGAGGGGCTCGGCGTGGGGCGCGCACAGGACCTCGGGGCGCATGCCGGGGGCCAGGCCCCGCTCCCGCAGGAAGGTCTCAGACACGTTTTTGAGGGCCAGGCTGACGGGCGGCTCGGTGAGGGAGCAGCGGCGCCGGCACACCGGGCACTCCCGCGCCGACGGCCGCTTGCGCCAGAACTGCTGCAGGCAGGCCTTGCAGAAGCTGTGGCTGCACTTCAGCACCACCGGCTCACGGAAGATCTCACAGCACACGGGGCACGACAGCTCCTCCTCCAGCACCGAGCCAGAGCGGGACGAGGAGGCCCGCGGACGGGACGCCGCGGCCATCACACACCCCCTCTCTGTCCCTCTCTCACCCTCTCTGTCCCTCTGTCACCTGCTCACACACCCCCTCTCTGTCCCTCTCTGTCCCTCTCTCACCCTCTCTCACCTGCTCACACACCCCCTCTCTGTCCCTCTCTCACCCTCTCTGTCCCTCTGTCACCTGCTCACACACCCCCTCTCTGTCCCTCTCTGTCCCTCTCTCACCCTCTCTGTCCCTCTCTCACCTGCTCACACACCCCCTCTCTGTCCCTCTCTCACCCTCTCTGTCCCTCTGTCACCCTCTCTGTCCCTCTCTCACCTGCTCACACACCCCCTCTCTGTCCCTCTCTCACCTGCTCACACACCCCCTCTCTGTCCCTCTCTCACCTGCTCACACACCCCCTCTCTCTTCGTGAGGAACAGCAGTTCTCCTACCTCCACGGCTTGTTTCTCCTCTTTTAGAAGGATGCTCACACACGCACACAGGTACACACCACCTGGTTCAGGTAGGACCAGGGTTTAAAAGCTCAGGCCCCACCCCTTCTCTACCTACCCAATGGCACGGTTTGCTGAAGCCACTCTCAGCCGATGCTGCAGAGGTCCGCCCTCCTCACTCCAGGAATCTCGTTTCGCAGAAGAGAAAAAAAGGAGAGCAGCCATGCAGGTGCAAACACTGGAAGGACCACGCACCTGGAAACACAAACAGAGGAGCGCAGGCCGAGTGTTTGCAGTAAACCGCAGGGTCGCTTTGGGGAGCGCTCAATGCCACAAAAAGGTTGAAGAGGTAGCCAGGGTGCAGACGCAGTGCACTCTGCTGTCACCCCCATGAGCCACTGACTGACTCTCAATCGAGAGTGAGCCAGTCTGTCTCTCACACACACACACACACACACTTTCACTCTTACACACTCACACAATCTCACACCCTCTCTCTCTCTCACACACACACACACACACACACACACATTCACTCATACACACTCACACAATCTCACACACTCTCTCTCTCACACACACACACACACACACACATTCACTCATACACACTCACACAATCTCACACACTCTCTCTCTCTTTTTCTCTCTGTCTCTCTGTCTCACACACACACACACACACACGCTCTCATTCTCAGCCACAGTCTTCCCTCTGAAGTTCCCCTGTGAGGATGAAGGACACTCATACATTAGGATTCCATGGATGTTTGAGGACACTGGCTGATCCTCGAGAGACAGTAGCAAACACCAGCAGGACTGGAGGACATATCGCAACGCAGCTGCCACCAGCAGGACTGGAGGACGTATCGCAACGCAGCTGCCACCGGCAGGACTGGATGATATAGCGCAACGCTGCTGCTCTCAGTTCCAGCTGAGCGCACTTAATCACAGTGGGCTGAGCTTTCAGTCCTTCTTCAGATATGACAGTTACCTGACAGCAACTGCGTATTTTAAGCTTATTTGTGCAACTAAAGTTATGAAGGTAAAAGTATTTCTGAAATTACTTTTGGGTCAAGCTGTACATTGTAAATAACATTTTTTACAAAAGGCAATTTGCCTTCATATTGCAACTGTTTGTATTAGAAACATACAATGACATAACAGACACCACTCAAATCAGTAGCGGAATAAGTACGCTTTAATGTTTTTTGTACAAAAAGCAAAAAATGACTTCACTTACACAGTTTGACAGAAATGATATTTGACATTACATACATCTAGTAAATGGAAAAATTTGTTCTTATAAATGTGCAGAAAGATCCCAAAGCTGTACTGCCTTTGTTACATAACTTGTGATCAATGTCATCAGTGGCATAGTGGTGTGGACCCTCAGGTTACAGGTCTGAATCCCATGGAGCTCCACTATGAGGCTCTTGAGCTACAGTAAACATCCAGCAGCCTAATGGATCATTTATGAAAAAAATAAACACAAGCTGGTACTCAACTGATGACGGGTAAAATAGTCTATAAATCACCATGGATACAGGAGTCTGCTTTTAAAAAGTGACGAAATTTGGAGAGAGCTTCTTTCTATGGCCTCTGACCTCCAGTACAAAACAGAGCTGAAAACATGATATCCACTCTTAGTGGGACATCCTAAATCCTGCTCTTTCCAACAGCTTTGTTTGGGTTGCCATATGACATTTCAATCACACAGGTCCATATCGTGCTCTAACATCTCAAAAGTAGACCACAGCCCCCCAAATCGATGTCTATCTTAATATATTCTTAATTTTGCCTGTAGTTTTAAATAATACATATCCTCATGCTGTGCTATAGAGCATGAAAAAATCTCCCTGAGAGGGGAGTTACTGTAAAGGTGGAGTTTACGTCTGACATTAGTTCTTATTGACACTGCTCCAAGAAACAGGTCCACTAGCACAGGAACAGAACAACCTGTTATAAAGTTATACAGCTGTTATAAAATTTTGAAGTTGTTTATTCCGGGAAAAAAATTGGTGACACTTGATGAATTTTCTTCTTCAAGATAATTGAGGGATGTGTTAAGAAAAAAAAGATTATGGAAAAAGGAAAAAATGAAAAAAGAACAAAGATAAATAACTGAATGACATGCATTTCCTGTGCAAACACTTCACTTTGCAGTGATATTGCACTGTTAAGGACAGTGAAGCTGACGCTGGAACTGAAATCTCCCTCTTCCCACCATTACCGTGTGGCCGCTGTAACCGCACAGTGATGCCATTACCGTGTGGCCGCTGTAACCGCACAGTGATGCCATTACCGTGTGGTCGCTGTAACCGCACAGTGATGCCATTACCGTGCAGTGAGTGGCATCATTACCGTGCAGTAACAGTGACATCATCATCATGTGGTGACAGTGATGCCATTACAGTGAATTTTCACAGTGCTTGCAGTGCAGAGGAAATTCAGGAATAGTCCGCCTAATCTGTCAGATCCACCTCTTCACCACACCCTCCTGCCTTCCCCTGAAAGCCCCACCCCTTCTCCTGAAGGGTTACGATCAGAGACTGCATCCCAAGACTCCGAAACGTAGCTTTGTCCCCTCTGAGGATTCAAGACAGACGGTTCAACAGCTGCCACCATTTCCAACGCGCGACACTCGAAACTCAACACCTTTTTACAACATCGCACAGGTAGGAGGGTCTCAAACCTGGGGAGCTAAGAACAAGGTCTTCCTCTTTTCCTCCTCTCCTTCAAACATTCAAGTTCCACACAGTTACTTCACCTAACATCTCCTGCAGTCTCCCAAAAGAAAACACACAAAGCAACAAACATAATGGAGGTATAATATTAAGAAGAGGAAATAGGAAAAAGAAATTCAGAAGCTCAGGTGTTTCCTGGCCCCTCCCTTTCCTGTGTTTACAGCCGGCCCACCTTGGCGTCTCCAATGGCTCCCCAGACATCGAACACGAACTCATCAGGGAAGGCAAAGTCACCCAGGGTCTCATCCAGCACCTCTGCAAACTCGTCAGGGTGCCTCTTGTCCTTCCCCAGCTCCACCATGGTGGCTGCTGTCTCACGGCCAGAGAAGAGGCAGGGAGTCAACCGCACATATCCAAACACAACCACACATATCCAAACACAACCACACACCCAAACACAACCACACACCCAAACACGACCACACATACTCAAACACGACCACACATACCCAAACACGACCACACATACCCAAACACAACCACACATACCCAAACATGACCAACACACCCAAACACAACCACACACACTCAAACACAACCACACATACCCAAACAGAACCACACATATCCAAACAGAACCACACACACTCAAACACAACCACACATACCCAAACACAACCACACAAACCCAAACACAACCACACACACTCAAACACAACCACACATACCCAAACACAACCACACACATCCAAACACAACCACACACATCCAAACACAACCACACACACCAAAACACAACCACACATGTCCAAACACAACCGCACACATCCAAACACAACCACACATACCCAAACACGAACACACACCCAAACACAACTGCACACACTCAAACACAACCACACATATCCAAACACAACCACACATACCCAAACACAACCACACACACCAAAACACAACCACACACCCAAACACAACCGCACACACTCAAACACAACTGCACATACCCAAATACAACCGCACATATCCAAACACAACCACACACCCAAACACAACCACACACACCAAAACACAACCACACACACCTGACCACAACCACAAACAACCATATGCATTCTAACATGATCACACACACGACACACACTTAAACTCACAACTACACACACACACAACACACATGCACACACACATGCACACACACACAAACTCAGACACACTGAAACACACACACCCCTCACCCAGTTCGCTGTCTCTGATCCCCATATAGCTCTCCAGCAGATCATCCACTTTCTCAATGGCTTTCTCCTCAAATGCAGACGGCTGCAGGGCAGACAACAAAGCGTGCAGGCTCACAGTCTTTCACAGAACAGATTCTCTCAGACACACCCCCCAAGCTCACAGTCTTTCACAGAACAGATTCTCTCTCAGACACACCCCTCAAGCTCACAGTCTTTCACAGAACAGATTCTCTCTCAGACACACCCCTCAAGCTCACAGTCTTTCACAGAAACATTCAGTACTGCACATGGCTGGTAAGGGAGACTCCTGCATGCTATCGTCCATTTGTGCAGCTGGAAATCATTTTGATTGGCCAGATCCCGTCTCCATAGAGACTGACTGCTCAGTGGTGAGAGGAGGTTGCGCCTGCATGCTCACCAGCTCCTCCACGGTAGCGGGACCTTTAGACCGCAGGCGCAGAGTTCCTCGCCCCGTTCCCAAATGTGACCCCGAAGCAGACCTGGCTCCCCCCGACCGCTGGCCAACCATGTCTGAGGGAGAAGAACCACTCTCAATTTCATTCATTTTTATTCAGGCTGAGTGGCGGGCAGGTCTCTCACACACACACCTATACACACACACACACCTATACATACACACACACACACACACACACACACAAACACACCTATACACACACACACACCTATACATACACACACACACACACAAACACACACACACACACCTATACATACACACACACACACCTATACACACACACACACACACATAGATATTCACTCACCGAAGGCCTTCATTGGCTCTACCAGCTTCATGTGAAAGTTCTGGCCCTTAGGAAGCTCCTTCAGTAACTTGGCAACCTCATAATGTCGCCAGCCAATCAGATCCTGCCCGTTGATGGACTCTATCATGTCCCCCACGCTGACGACCTGCATCTGGTGGATGACGCTTCCCTCTCTGATCCTCTGTGAACACGGAAGCATCCGCAGGAATGCAGCACATGAACCAACACACAAACGCTAACACTCACATTCTGAGGAAAAAAAGAACAGTGATTAGCGCAAATACCACAGTGGCCTCAGTACGTATGTATGTGTAATGTATTGCAGTTGATCACCGGGGCCCTCTCTCACTGACCATCCTCAGGGCAAAGCTCCCAGAGCTCAAACTGTGATGATGTACTTGTCTTCTGCTTTGTGCCCAAGAGGAGCCGCACCAGGGCAGATTCTTCTTGCCAAGAGACCAATGTGTGTTGTGTCTCACTATAGTGTGTGTTGTGTGTTGTTATGCCAACCTTGAAAGTGTATTCTGTCATATTCTGTTTCCTGTCAGTACTATGATGCACTTCCTGTTAGAACTATGATGCGTTTCCTGCCCACCTTGATGAAGGCGTATCCAGCTCCGTTGTCGGTGATGGTGAGCCCCAGCCCATCGTCCCCCTTAAACACGTCCACCTCCTTCCGCTGCCCTTTCACATGAGCGAAGATAAAGTCTTCCAGACCGATCTGACCTCCCAACAGCTTCTCCATATCCACCTTATGGGTGTTCAGAGTGCAGAACATCACCTGCAGACAGGAGCCCAGACAAAGGAATGTGTGCAGGTTTAAAAAAAAAAAAATCATAAAAATAACTATCACCGTCACATTTTCACTGTCCTGGCACTGACTTCTGTCTACACACTTCAGCATGTTTATTTCCCTGTTTTATATTTTGCTTGTTGTTTTTGCTGCAGGAGAAGCCGACCCCTGCTCTCACCTCTGCGGGCGGGATCCCGAAGGCCTCCCCGATTTTGGCGTAGAGCTCGCGCACGTTGCCGAAGCCCTCGATGCGGCCGGTGGGACTGCCGTGAGCCAGCTGGGTGTGGAAGATGAGGCGGGGCCCGCCCCCACTCCCCCCCCTGCCTCCCACACCCTCCCACCTGTCCACATCCAGCCCCGCCCGAGCAGGCTCCGCCTCCTCACTCTCCACCAGGGGAGACGCCTTCTTCCTCCGCCCGATCCCCAGAGGCATGCTCCGTATGTATGACTGTCTCCCTCTTCGCTGGCCTGTCTGACCGTGTGTGCACTGTGGCTCTATTGGCCTTACTGTAACCCTGTGCGTATGAGGCTGACTCGTTTCTGCTGGCTCCCCCTAGTGGACTGGAGCATCCGGACCAGTGCAACCTAGACGCCCGGTGTTAGGGGGTGCAATCCTCTGTGAGCCGCTGGAGCTCCAGCCCTTAGGAAAGGCTCTGCACCCCGAGGGGCTCAAAGCTGCCTACTGTGCAGCGAGATTCATGGAAGGAGTAAGAACAGGGGACTGCACCAATGTGAAAACACAGCTCTTTATGTGCAGGGATTAAACAGAAGTGTGAGCCTCTGAGTGCATGCACACACACACACACACACACACACACACACACACACACACACACACACACACACACACACACAGACACCCCACAGAGTCGAAGGCGCTGCTTGATTGCTCGTGTGGGCCAATTCTCGGATTACAGACCTGGAGAAAATAAGGAGAATGAATTACATAATGTCACGAAAATAAACCGCTTACATCCTTGTAACAATACGTCAACTCGGCACTACCGGAGTAACGAGGTCCGTCTGTGTCATGATTAATCATTATTTCATTGCATATTTCACATACTAATCTACAAAATTGCTAAATCATTCTCACAGGACAGTGATTAATATTAAATATGTATTCTTGCTATTTCCTCCGTATGATGTCATTAACAATGACTGGATTTTTAAATGGCTTTCCTCCGCCTCCCTGCTTAAAACGTTGCATATTCTGTCATTATTATTCTGTATTGTGTTAAAAAAGTGTTGTAGTAAATTGTCATTATAATGCTGACAGTATAACGACTGTAGTCTTTAAAATAAACTGCTGTTATCAAAGTTAGCTCGCTAGCTAGCTCTTGTAGCTCTGGCAAACAGGCCGGCTAACCATAGCTTTGCATTTTTACCGAGTGATGTAAGTTAGCCTATGTGATGATCTTCCGTCCCGCTGCACCACCCCACTTCTGCGGCTGATCCAGAACCGGGTCGGGCGTCTGACTAACTTGTTTTCTGTCGGTAATTACGAAGAAAGTTCGCTAAAGACTTTTGCCGTCGGACTCGTCGGAAAAGGGATAACGGAGTTCCATCTGGTACGGGTGGGACCGCACTTCCAGCAGCCAACCAGAGATCGGACCAGAGGAAATGACAGATTTCTTTCCCATGTTGAGTGTATGTTCTCCGATAACCATTGTTCGTCACAGACGTGGTATGCTTTGGGGTGTACATGCCTGTTTTCCTCGGCTCTTAGCTACATTTGGTGGCACTGGTATGTTGGATACATAAAAAGAAAGTTAGTTTTCCGACAGAATGGAAAAGAAAAAAAAGTATTAGCGATTAATTTAGCGACATTAAATTAATGTTGCGTTCTCGTTTAAGAGAGACTGGGAATAAGATTTTAAATCTTAGTTCTATAATGGCCCAAGAAGAAAACGTTTTGTCAAGAACTCCTCTGCTTGTCTCCAGATTCCAAAAACCAATTAGTGAAATACTTTTACGAATCACGCTTCCGACATGTAGGCCGGGGTTTTTGGATGGGTTGCAGTTATACTCGGTCCACTCTGACGCACCGCAGGCAAACTAACACTCAAACTGATCTTATTTAAGAACCTATGATATAATCCTTCCCTTTAGAGAACCTGTAAACTCTCATTAAAGAATGCATTTCTTTGGAGGACCAACAAAATAAGGAACTTTATTGGGGATTTTTTTGAAATACACATTTGGCATTCTTCCAGCTGAGGCTTTGGACTAGTTTATTTAGAGAGATTTAAAATAAAATAAAATAAAATAAAATAAAAAATCTCTGGCAGAACACATTTCTATGACATACCCATCCATGTCATTGGCTAACCAGCGAAAGACCAGTTTATTGTGCAAAGCTCTTTGCAGTCTGTGATTAGCGTATTTTACCCCAACCACATCGATCACGACAACTATCCTAAATCTTTCAAACCCTTCAGTCGAAATAGGACGTAGTCTCTGGATGCACGGTTGTCCACTCCCTTTCCTAACGCAGGTCCTTACAGATTTTTTTCACACGGCTGCGACTCCGCAGCAAATCGAAAGCAATCGAACAGACCCTTCAGTCTACGATAAACCTCATTACCATATCGACAGCGGAAATAAATGTAGAAACAAAAAAAAATCTAGAAATAAATGTAGAAATAAATGAGCAACATTTATTTATGCATGCAGTGCCTTTATTTATACATTTATTCATGAATGTCAGCTATCGTCCTCCATAATTCGCCAGTGCAATTCAGCAGTGCTGAAAAGCAGACGCGAACTGCGCGAACACTGCACACTGCACAGCGCAGCTGGCGTCATCCCACCAGCAGCTAAAGGCACGCGCCGACAAGGATCAAGAACAGTGGAAAAACACGCGCTCGAATAACCTTCGCGTCTATCATGACTTCAGCGGCTTTGTTTGGTAGAACCAGTGAAGAGCACACGCGCACGCACACACACACGCGCCAGACGTACACTTTTATCTGAGCATGAATTATTCCTCGTTTATTCATATTCTTACAGACCAGTTTAGATACACTGAAGGGTGCTGCATGTCATCCTCCTCCTCGGCAGCTGACACAGGCAACAGGGAAAGAAAAGGAGGGAGAGAACATCAGTGGAGAGAGCAGTTTTGGGGTCTGAGTTGGGGCATGGGTCACAAATGCCATCCTGGAGGCCAAAACACAGGAGTTTTCACTCTCTCCACAAACACAGCTTCTCCAGAGCAAGAGTGAATGTTTGGGAGTGTCACTCCTCTGAAAGGAAGACACACAGAGAGGAGCAGAGACGCTGGAGTGAGGTTGAACAGACTTTATTAGAGTGAAGCGCTGGTATGTACAGGGGTGAGGCTGTGGGTTCCGGGGGCAGAAATCACGAAGCCTGTGCTTCCTCAATCCTCTTCTTCCTCATCAGCAACCGTCGCTCCCGCTCAAACTCCTTCATCCTCATCACGTAGCTGCGCGCGTACACACACACACACACACACACAGTCAGTCTCAGAGTGCAGGCACACATATTGGGACTTGACTGATGGCCAAGACTCATACATTTACTCTGATTGTAACTTAACGCAGTGACGTGGTGATACATACATTGACTGTAACATAACACAGTGATGTAGTGATACGTATATTCTTACTGTAACATAACACAGTGATGTGGTGATACGTATATTCTTACTGTAACATAACACAGTGATGTGATACTTGTTTCCAAGTATAACAAATTACCAGGTCTTTACATATGTTTGTGCTACAGTCTTTAAAGTCTCTAAACCAGCTAACTTCATGACTGAATTGTGCCCTTACAGTGCTGCTGTAATATCCCCAATGCTGCTACTCACTCCTGATGCTCGCAGTAGTCCCACTCATGTCTCTCATGCTTGCAGGCCAGGAAGTTGGGCCAGTTGTCCCTCTTGCACTTCAGCAGTTTGAGGAGGTGGTGGGCGCAGTAGTCCCGCTGCCCCACTGGCAGCTGGCCCAGGTTCATCTGCTCCTGGGTGGCCACCATCTCTGTAATGGGCCACATTACATGATATTACCATGCAGACATGATATTAACATGCAGACATTACATTACCATACAGACATCATTATTACAATTCAGACATTATACTACCATGCATACATGATATTACCATGCAGACATTACATTACCATGCATATATTACTCAAAAGCAGCTCCATGCATTACATTCTCCACAGCGACTTTGTGATAGTAGTCGCTCTGGATAAGAGCATCGGCTAGATGAATGTAATGTAATGTATTTATCCAGTGATTACGCCATACATTACACACATTAGACGCTACACACTGCATTACACTACGCACTGCGGTTTCCACAGAAACAGCTGGTAAAGACCTGCCCACGCAGCTCACAGTTCCCATGAGTGAGCACAATGGCAGTGCCAAACATATCAACATTTTCACATTTCAAATTTCACTTCTCTTCAGCTGTCTGTCTGGTGTTCTATCACACTAATCCCTAACAGTTTATGAAGCAGCACTGTTTTTCTGCAGCTCCTCTTTCATCATTTCTCACTGACAAAGAAGCTATTAAAACACCACAGTGTAAACCAGTAAACCACAGCTCCTGATTCTCAGGTTGAAAATGCCTCTGTCAAATCGATACCATAATTACTGCAACAGCTACCTCATGTCACCTGCAGGAGCAATTTGCTGCAGTGTAAGGGAAGCAGGCTGTGGGCATTTTTATCAATTTTGCTCAGATTAACTGAACATTAAAACATCTGCATGGCCAATATTATTCACTAAGCACATGACTCAACACAGACACTGTAAACAACAGTGGATCTGAGCAACACCTATACTGTACTGATCCAGAACACAGACCATTCGGCATCACACTGTCGTAAAACAGACTGTATTCGTCAGACTATTATCAGCATTTTCTTTAAAAGGCTGCTGCCATTATATTCAGAATTTAGAAAAAATTAGATGATGTTAAAGTTCTACTTGGTGGGCCAGCTGCAGTAGCTAGTGGTCCTACACTGTTTAATACTCTTCTAACAGCATGATGCCGCACTTAGGGAATACATCGTTTTCAGCAGAGTGAAACTGCATTCCCACCTATACGATCAAAAGCACAGCCCCGGGGCTTGAGGTTTGTGTGAAATTCATATTAAATTGCAAATTAATTTTCAAAGATCAAAAGTATGTATACTTAAAGAATAGATTTAACTTTGTTAAAATGTTGCTGCCATGTTCTGCACACTGTACTCCATGACCACATTTCAGAGTGAGACCTCCTTAGGTTTTGAAGATACTATCCATATTATATTTGGGAGGAGATTATTAGAGAAATTCAACAAATAAAATCTGATTACCGGTGCACTGTAGGTTTACTCTTACTGGATCCCTAAGAACGACCATTGCAGCTGTAGCACACAGCACAATTAAAGCTTTATCCATGTTCTGTGTGTGTGTACAACAAAGCTAGCATTTCCATGCTATTATACTGTCCACTTCTCTGGACCAACAGCAGGCAACCAGGCAATGCAGGATTACAAAAGACTGAGCAGGCCTGCTAGCTACACCGTACTTTCTACAACTACCAAGCCTGTTCAACAAGCGAGCTGCTGGAGCAATCCGCCACGTATCAGTCTGTTTTTATAAAGCTAGCGAGCCATGTACCGTTACATCTGATAGCACATCTCACTGGCTAGCTAGCTAACTTAAATGATTGTAATGTAAGAGGGTTTTAAAAGATATGCATGTGTCCAGAGAGGCACAAAAAACTGCCCACAATAACTGTAAACGGGGACTGGAGGCCAGCGCTGTACGAACCCCTCTCTTTCCGCTCTTCAAAGCCGAACTCCGGGGGGAACGAGGACGGTTTCAGGGGGTCCGGTTCGGTGTCTGGCTCCGTAATGTAACTCCGGACAAGATGAGCTCCCATGTCGTCAGTAAATCCACCACGGACAAACAAGTGTCTATCAGATACACAGAAAATATTTCTACCCTCGACAGTTCGGTCACCTCCACAGTGGCCCCTGTGCACCACGGATATTCTCCGTATCCGTTACGGAGAGGAAGCGATGCAGTTTGTCCGACGTGAAAATGATTCCTCCGTGTAGCGCCACTAGCGCACGGTTGTTCCGTTTGATGTACCGCATGAGCGCCACATCTGTCACTTCTAAAACGTTGCAGTGAAGTACAAGTGACTGACATAATAAAGAAAACACATGAGTAAATGACGGTTACAAAGTATACTGAAAGCAGGTGCTTTCACACAGGTGTGGTTACTGAGTTAATTAAGAATTAATGTCCCACCATGCTTAGGGCCAAGTATAAAAATGCTGGGCAGGTCCAGGTCCCAGTTATTTTGGCATGTTTAGTTGGGGCCTGTCTGGCAGGCCCTTTCAGTGGCAAAGACTGCTCAAGTAGTGGATGTTTCACAATGAACAGTGGGGGCTTAAGTAGTGATGGCATTGAAGTTTGAGGGAAAGCTCAATTTGCTATTGATAATAATGGGATGTGAGTTATTAATTTGCTTGGATTCAGAATTTTAATTTGCTGAAGGGCGCACTGGCTGTGCCTCTCTTGGGAATCAAATCTGCAAACCTTTCCCACATGCACAATGAGAGGGTACAGAGTCATAAAAGATTAAAGATTGATTTAATTCAGTTGACCATTTCCTTTAATTCTCTTGTTTCAGATTCAGCGTAAGCCAGGTAATGAGAATCTGTGATTGTTATTCTATTCTTTACAATCCCTGCATGTATGTTCTGCTATTTGATACCAGAACCACATACACACAGACAATACTTCTGAAGTTCTACACTGTAATTTACAGAAAGGAGAAAAAAGATAGAATTGGGTTTTATGCTATACACTTTGTCTTGTCCATAGATAACATTTGTAACAGACTGGATTCTAGATATTCTATTTATGGAATAAATATTAAGATCTGTTCATTCCATACTACACCTCCATGTCTGGAGATTATTCAAACAAGAGAGAACAAGATTATTCAAATAACAATAGGATAGACTGTTCTAATTCCACCAAACTGAGGTTATATAGCCATGGAAATGAATGGATATCATTACCTCTGTTTTAGCACATTTGGTCTTTTAACCCTAATTATCTACTTGACCCATTATTATGTTATTGTGTATTCTAATTTTCTACCTATGCTTTGTCTCTGCTACCTATATGTAGCATTTGTTTCAGTTCAGCTCTGCTTAACTCCCTGAGGAAGGCGTGAGGCTCAAATATCAGTTTTTTTAACATTTTTATGTAGAACCTGCCATGTAATAAATGCATTTTAACTTTTTTTTCCACCTTAGTTGAGTGCCTTGGTTTATTGGGTTTTCATTTATTAAAAAGCCTCTACCAAAGAGCACCTTCTGTGTTTTTTGACTATAGTTAGTTTCCAGGAAGCTCTTCCCTTCATTTCATCTTCATAAAGGGTTTTACAAAACTGCACTGTGTCTTACAGATAATAAGAGGATAATGATGATGACAATAAGCAGGAGTGTGTTGAATATTTCATTTTGATTTTATTTAAAATGTTTTTTTATTTTTCTTTACAAAAATGCATGACATGACAACAAGCCATAACAGAATGCACTTTGTTTCAAGTGTAGTTTAAAAAAATCTGTGTTATTGCACGGGCAAAGAAAAGCCAAACTGAACCTTTGACCTGAAGGGTCCCATATTCAGCAATACGGAACTACACATCAATTTTCCCCATGTCTGTAATAGTTCATGGAAGGTCTATTTAAATAAAAATAAACTGTAAAAAATGACACAGTAATAGTAACAGTAATAAATGAGAACATTATGATCCATCTATGACACACTGTGAGAATTGTCTGTATCCTATTTGTAAAATACACAGTGTTCTAAAAATACTCATAACAGGTCTATGAGCTGTGTCTTTCAGCTGGAGCGGACTGCGTTGACTCTGCTGGTAATTACAATACATGACAGCATAACTGGCATAATGGCATTTGCTTTATCACGCAACAGAGTGGCAGCATAATAGATGCCTATTAGAGTAAATTTTATTAGGAATAACCCCTTGAGATGTAATTTGTTTGTCCGCATCCAGTCAGCATATGAATGAAACAAATTTGTGTTTGTTTCATTCATATGCTGACTGGATGCAGACAATTCAAAAGCTTCTCTCCAGCAATGAATGTTCAGTTTACATGAGTATGAAATAAAAGGCATTAAAATTATTGCCATGCCTTTAATGACTGGTGAAGAGGACAATCAAACTTTAACCTGCTTAGAGTTTAAAGTTTAAATCAGACTGCATGTGTCACAGGAATCCTCTGGTGAAAGAGTGTAAGAAAATCACACTGCATCCTGGGAATTTTCTCTAAGGGGGGCTGGCATGGTTACCTTCATTCTCTAGCAGAGCCCTGTTGTTCATTATAAAATTCACAGTTTTGACAACATCACAGGATTATGTTTTAAAGGATCTTTTAAAGGGAATGGTAATGGAATTGGTCATTTTTCAAGCCCCTCTTGTTGCAATCCCCAGGCAATGGCCAACAATTCTGGCCAGCAGTGCTGGTGTAAAACGAGATGAAGGACTCTTGGTGGGGATAAAGGGGGCTTGCTGTCCATCTGGAGAGAGAACTGAGTTGAGGGAATTGGCAGAGGTGGACACAGACAGGCTTAAAACTGAGAGAATATATGCACCGAGTCCTGTCCAATCAGCACGCAGTAAGTGCTCCTCTTCAGCCAAGCTCATCCCTGCCATTGGTGCAAACCTGTCTCACCCGAGCACACGGTGTATCAGTGGATGCATGGAGGGTTTGCTGCAGAAAGATATTGGGAAAAGCAGAGAGAAAGAGAGAGGGAGTGTTCAAGTGTAAACGTGTGTGTGCGTATGTATGTGTGTGTGTGTGTGTGTGTGTGTGTGTTGGGGGGCTGGAGGTCTTATCAGCAGAGGGCACCATCGTTCTCATAGTGGGTCCTCTGTAGCACCTTCACATGGTGTTCGTAGATCTTCAGGGCAGGGCCGAGCCTGATTGACAGCCCAGTCAGCACATCACTCCGCTGCATCAGGAGGAGGGACTTCCCATCAATTTCCTGTTGGGGGCAGGAAGGGAAGGGGTGAGGATAGCAGCAGGCTGCATCCCTGAACTGCTGGCTGGGTAATGAACTGGATTTCTCTCCACAGCAATTTGCTCCAAGTTCTCTGGGAGCAAAAAGCACTGTGGGGTGTGGGCATGTTACCATTTAAAGCATGAAAGTAAAGGTGTCTCTCAAAGCATTTCTGAACATTTGTGCCCCCAGCCTGACAGAGTTTTCAACAACTAAATCAAGAGCCCCCAGCTTTGCGAGGAGGCGATCATGCTGAGCACTCTCTGAGATTGTGTGCTGCTGCTGCCCCCTTGTGGCCACCGGGGAACTGAGGCCTGACCTGCGTTCTGAAAGCCACGGCCTGCTCGGGGAACCCCGCTGCTGTGAAGTAACTGGCTACATCCGTCACCGTCCACTCCACGGGGTCGTGCCCTGCTGCCTCAGACTTCACAGGACTGCAGGAGGGATGGAGGAACAGAGAGTGAGAGAGGAATAATATCTCACACACTTTTTTATTTATGTTGATGTTTGTCTGTAAGAGGAAGGGGAGGAACCCTGACATTTTTTACCAGTTCCCTCCATCCTCTTAAGCCACTATGACCCACTTACACTCCTCCATTCCTCCTTCCATCCTTCGCCACGCCCAGATCCTTGGAGGAGTCCGGACTCAACACCCCAGATCTGCATTCGAATGCTGTAAGAGCAAGAGAAGGGTCAGCACTACTTACACACACTCTCTCTGTCACACAGACACACAGACACACACACACTCTCTCTCTTACACAGACACACAGACACAGACAGACAAGATAGACACACACACACAAAAACACTAAAGAGATACAAAGTAAGCAGGACTCACGACCTCCAGGAGGGACAGACGTGATCTTCTCTCTTCCCTCCGACAGCTTCATCCCTTCCTCCTAAGAGGCAGGGGTGGAGTTACACAGAGAAACAGGCATTACAGAGCTGTATGCACACCGTGCCTCACAGAGCTGTATGCACACCGTGCCGCACAGAGCTGTATGCACACCGTGCCTCACAGAGCTGTATGCACACCGTGCCGCACAGGTTTACCCAGGGGTGCAGGTGTGACACTCAGGTGGATGATACAGATGGTTCAGGTGGTTGCAGGTTCAGAGCTCAGGTGTGCTGAGAGGGTGAGATTACCTGTTTGTTGCCGCAGCTGGGGACCAGGTGATGCGGTGTGATGATGTTCCCCTCCACTCTCAGGACAGACAGACTGACAGCCGGCAGCTGCACCCCCACCTCCGCGGCAGCTAGGTAAGAGACCCCACAGACACAAACACAGTCTCAGATCATCTCACCCACCAACCTCTGCCCTTCAGAGTCACATCTGCAGTGAACACGGCCCCTCCCCAAAAGAAAACCGTCTGACTGAACCCCATCAACTGAGAACCACCCTGAAGCACACTCTCTCAGCTTTACTGTCTTAACAAAAAAGCACCAAAATACCCAAATAAACAACACTGCAGCACAAATTAGCATGCTCTGTGCTAACACACACACACTCATACATGCACACACCCGCACACACACACACGCGCACAGACACACACACACGCGCACAGACACACACACACACGCGCACACACACACACACACACACACACGCGCACACACACACACACACACACACACACACACAGACACACACACACACACACACGCGCACACACACACACACACACGCTCCTGTGGTGCACCTGTGTGTGAGCTGACACTCTCCTCAGCGCTGCACACTCTCTCAGGCTCAGTGTGGCAGGCAGAGGGCCGGGTCTCCATGGGGAGAGCGGGAGGTGTGTTTGTGGGCGTGTCCGTGAGCGTGCCATGTGTGGGCGGATCCCTGGCAGGGTCCGAACAGGAAGCGGCTGGGGGGGCGGGCGTGTCGGGCCACTCCCCTGCGTCACACTCAGGGCGGGGGGAGACTTGAAACGCGGCCCTGGCCCCGCCCTCCACCCCCGTCTCCCCCTCCTTCCTGCAGGGTAGGACGGGGTCCCCAGACGCCCCCGTGTCCTGCTCTCCAGGACACCGTGGGACACAGAGCCGCCCGTCCCAAACTCTGTCCTCCATGCTGTCCGTGTCCATGGCAACGACTCCTGTCTCCTCCTGCAGCGAAAAGGCCAGAGGGCTTTGTGAATCTCATTTAAATAGATTCTTGAGCAAAGCAGGTCCCACCCCCGGCGTGACCCTGTACAGACTTGTTTCCCGCTGAAAGGTAACTGTGCAGCTCGTGTTCCCTACAGAGAGCCCTGGCACCACTGAGCATGCTCAGAAACCCAGATTCCGCTGTGCATGGGCATCTGCATCAGGTGCTCTCAGGATATAATGAGTGTGCAAGTGATTATGTGTTCCCACCCTGAAGAGACTTTTAGGATAGGATATATATATATATAAGATATTCTATGAGGGATTCCATCAGTGTGACTTAAATGCATTTCCATTATTTTAATGCATTCTGATGGTCCAATTCTCAACAGATTGTCAGTCACTCAGCAACGACTTCTGTCAGCAGTATGCGATGTCTGCGTGCCTGGACGCACTTTGCTTTTTCACCTTTGTCTCGCATCTGCGGATTGTCACGCCCTTACTGTACTTGCTGCTTTTTATTTAGTAATACAAAAAACACTACATACACCACGCTTGCAAAAAAAACTACTCATAGCCAGACCTAACTGTCTGATTACGGAGACCTAGCCTAGTACTTGCATGTTCCGCATATACGTCTGCTCGACACGCTATTGGTCGCCAACAGAGGGAACGCTCAATCTCTGCCGAGCGGTACATTATGCGACGTTCCTTCTAAAGCATGTATCATGGGTCTTAAAGGCCGATGCGTCCTTTTCTGCGTTTCCATAATGTATCCAGGCCTTTACACGAGCGCACTGCGCCCGCGCACCGCGACCCGATGTCGCGTTCTTCCACTCACAGCAATGACACGCACTCGCTCACGCGACTCCTGGGCGCGTCTGCCGTGCAGACAGCGCGCGAGCAGATCGCCGGACCGCTGACTAAATCAACAGCGTCTCCAAGAGCCCAGATATGCATTTTATCTGGACTTCTCACGACGACCGTCTGTGTACGTGTGCAAAAACCAAGACTGGTCGCGCAAGTGCTCGCCTTCAGCTGAAGCAGACACCTTTGTGTGATCGCTGCCGCGCACGGAAAGCAACGGCACACGCTATGTTCAAACAATAAAAATCCATTCAAGTATTGGTTTGATTTACATTAAAATGTCAGTTTGTCTAAAATCGGTATAATAAAGATTTGCATTTAGCATAGTTGTACGCATACAACCACTGCTAAGCTTTTTTTCAGATTAGTTTACAGTGCTGTTCGAAGTACAAGGGCGGGATGACAATGTTGAGATACCTTTTCTGTGATTTTTCTGTCCTGTAGCGCGCTCTGCAGGGGTCGCAGCGGCTTTCCTACAACTCCCCGGACAGGGAGAGTGATGTTCCCAAAGCGTGTCCGGCGAAGCCGACCCCTAGCCACCTCTCTCTCCAGAATCACCTTGACTTTGCTGCGGGTCAGCTTTTCCTGTGTCAGACGCCCCTGTGAGCTAAGAAATCCCAGTATTTCCTTCAAACCCAGAGATGTGCGACCCCCGAAAGGAGCAACGCCCCGACTTCTCTTTGCCAGGCTTCGGACAGAAGCCACCAACCTGTCGCCAAGATCTGAGCTGTTTGGGTCAGATTGGCTCAGGCTTCCCGTTGCCCCCACACTGGGTCTGGGCTTCATCAGCGCGTGCGTCTTGTGCGAGACGTTGCCGCTGATACTTGCGCTCGTGCAAGTTTTATTTTGCTTGTTTACACTGTAGCACTCGCGCCCAGGCAAACCCCATTCCATTGCACGAGCCTCTTTAGTACTGGGGGCGCCGTTTCCATTATTGTTGATGGTGCTTTTATCTCCGTCGAGTGAGGTACTGCTGCCCTCAGTCCATGGTAATTTCGTGTCCTTGCGAGCATTTGTTCTTACGTCGCCGCTCACGGTTGCACAGCGAGCTCGATTCCTGCAAACCACCGCGCCGCAGCTCAGACAGCTGTTCCCGCTATTCGTGAGCAGGACCGCTCCGTCACTCTGAGGAGTGCAGGGTAGCGGAAAGGGCTGGGAGTCGAGGCATTTGCTCGCCTTCGTTATCTCCGCATCCCCGCTCTCGCCCTGGGCTATGAGACTGTGCGTGCTGTCGCCGTGGTTGAAAATATTGTGTTTGGATTGTTGCTGCAGAGCTCCATCGGTCAGCTGCTCTGTTTTCTTTCGGCTTTTTCTTTGCACTTTGGCCGCGTTCCGGTAGGATATCGAACCCTTGTAGCTAACTTTCAACACTGTCTGTTCCTGGATCAGCCGCTCCAGTTCTGAGCGGGTGCGCTCTGGTTCTGACCCGTGTCTCCTACGGACCATTCGACATATTCTTTCAAGGTCCGGTCGGGCTTTTCTCGAGCGCAGTGAATCTATAGTCTCCAAAATCCAGTCACGGTACATGGGTTCGGACATGCTGATGTATAGCCTCGGTTTGTACGCGAGTGACTAAAAAGTGCCGCGTCTAAAGTGACGCTGAGGCGTCTATCAGCGGTCCAAGTCCGGCTGGAATGAAGCGGAAGCCCTACTGTACGCCTGCGTTGCCAACATTGTGCGCTTAAGGTGGAGTGCTGGAAATCCAGCACGGCAAGGGACCGTTTAAGGTGGTATCTGGAAGTTTCTCATTTTGCGCACCGTCCTTAATCCAAGTAGACGAGTTGTTGCTCTCTCGCATGGAAATGACGATAATTCGAACAAAACTATATGTTTATCATGAACAAAATTATATAAAAGGGTGTAAAATGTACAAAAGCACAGAAACAACGCCATCTGAATTTTAACAAGTAAAACTTTATTGGAATGATACATATGTTGCAAAATATTACTTTTTGTATTTTTTCTTTAACGTACACTGCGTCCTAAAGATCCCCGCCAAGTTGTACAGAAGGTAAATTAAGACTGCGAGAAGGCAGAGATCTACCAGTTTCCCGAACAGTACGACAGGTCATCACCGTACCTGCATCGTAAGGAAACAGAGTCATGTTGTCGAAAATAGTTTAAAAATATGAAAAAGTAATAACTATGTTTTAAAAAGTAAAACTTTTGTATGAACAGTTAAGGAAACGAGACATATACAAAGGTGAACAGAAAAAGAAAAAACGAAAAGAAAAACGCGCGGAAAAAACGGTAAAAGGACGGTTAAAGATGCCGGAAGGAAAGTGAAGTCTCGGCGTAGTTCACATATCTGGAAAAGTAGGATTTTTTTTCTTTCACTTATACTGTTCCCCCACCAACCAGATCAGACCACTGAGAAACGGAAGATCGGGGAAAACGCTTTCCCCATCCTACAATCGCACAGAGAGGACACGCACAAAACTGCTCACCTGTAGCTACATCAAACTCCCGTGACTCGTTAGAGAAACACCTATATTCTAGATTTTTGGCACGCTTTGTTCACAAAGCGTTCGCTTTTTCCTTCATAACAGGAGTGAATCGATTGTACTGTTTGTCAAACAGTGGAAGGAAGAGTATGGGCAGACCGGACTCTGATGCTGGTTGCACTGCGCGACTATCAGCTTTTCCAAATAATAAAGCAGTAGATAAAATATATAGGTTTGATGATATGAATGGCTAGTCTGCCTAAAAGTCTCCGATTTGCAAAACTGAAATGCTGATTCACCACACGCGACAAACCTTCACCCTGGGTACTGTGGAACCCAGGGCAGGGGGCGCGCGCATCGGACAAGTATTAAATCGATTCAATCAGAAAATCAAAGCTGATTGGCAGGTGAAACCGCAACAACCGGTTCTGTGTCACTGGGCCGGTGGAACCCCACCTCTTGATTTCACTTGCCATTTTAACCTTCTGAGTTTAAGCAGGGTTTCCGTGGAACCTCCTGCAATGTGGTTCTTCTTTCTGTATTTTTATATTACAACTATCAACCTTCAGTTGAAGAACTCCAACCTTTTTTAAATGTCTGGCGCTCTGGTCACAGATACTCGACCAGATATTCGGTTCCAGCCTTCCTGCCTTACGTGCTGTATGCACTTCTATGCTGCCTACGAATGTTCTGCTTTAGACCACGCCCATTCAAAAACTCAAATAACGATCCAGCAAATCAGAAGACTTGAGGCGTAACAAACTGATTATCTGGAACAAGTATTCAACACCCCTGTCCTGGGGTCAATACTCTGGAACCGCTTAAGAACTGCTCCGATTTGCATTTTAATTTGACAGCTCTTTGAATACAATGAAGGCGTAAATGGATAGACTATAGAGACAGTGGCATTTTAAATATTAGGACTTTGCCTACAAACATGTGTCTTTAATGTGAAACATACGACAGTCGTGGCACAGGAGGAAAGCTCAGATTCACAGGCCACTACATTTTTCCCGTCCCGGCCACTGAGACGGACATCACTACAGTGCTTAGCATGTTTAGACACTGAGGGGAAAAAAATTAGCTGAAATTTGTTCACAAAGGATATTTCACAAAGGATGATCATCTGCACACTATAATTTTAAGGTCCGTGGAATTTAAGACCACATGTACAAAGCTGAATGGATCCAGGTGTTCAGAAAGCAGGTAAGATTTATGTTTCATTCTATGTCTGATCCATTCCAGGCCGTCTCATGGGGCTGGGGACAGTCACATGTCAAGCTGTTGGCATTGTGGCTGCGTCTTAATTGGTCAAGCTGAGTCTGAGACAGCCTATCGCAGGAGTGGGCTGCTGCACTTGATTGCGTGCGTGTGTGTGTGTGTGTGTGTATGTGTGTGTGTATGTATATGTGTGTATGTGTGTGTGTGCGCGCGCGCGTGTGTGTGTGTGTGTATGCGCGCGTGTGTGTGTATGCGCGCGTGTGTGTGTGTATGCACATGTCTGTATGCGCGTGTGTGGGGGGCCTCACCTGGCGGAGCGCTGCTAGGTGACACAAGTCCACTCCTCCAGGAAGAAACCCTCGATTCACTACCAGAACACAGCAGCCAGCCGACAGCCTGCAATGACCCGCTCTAAGTGTGAACCCGTCCCTACCCCAACTCCACCTACCGCCAAAATAAAGAAAAATGCGGAAAAAAATCTGAGGAGGCCTCCCTGCCAGCCTAGCACTACTCAACCAACAAACACACCAGGGCAGCAGACAGAATAAATAAGGAACATGTGAGCGATGGACAAGGCAACAGTGCTAACTCCCCTCTCTCACTGGCGCTTCTAGGTTGCTGTTGGGTGGAAATTAGCATCCCAGCTTATCACAGCCCTCCTTGTATCTCCCTCCCTCCCTTCCTCCCTCTCTCTCTCTCTCTCTCTCTCTCCCTCTCCATCCCTCGGTCCCTCTCAGAATTCGGCGAATTCCTTGGCACATTTCTCAGTGAAGGACACTCGGATCTCCTCTTCCTCATAGTCGTCAAAGTTGCTGGTGTCGCCGGGTCCCTTGCACTTAGGGATGAAGGGGGCCTCCACCTGAGACAAAGACACGCGCACGCACACATACATACACACACACACACACACACACACACACGATTGCAAGAGGACAGAATGATAGGAGAGAGGGAGGAGTTACTGGCTACTTCAGCACAAAGACAAATTCATTTCCCTCAAACCAAGTGAAATTGCTTGATTCCTGGTCTCACCTTCCTCTGGTAGATGGCGATCCAGTCTGTGGTGGAGAACCACTTATGGCCCTTGATGTCGTTGACACCGTTCTTTAGGTTCCCAAAGCGCTTGGTCAGGTCCACCTGCAGCAGGTTCCTCAGCAGGTCCTTCAGGTCTGAGCTGAAGTGCGACGGGAACCGCACCTGTGTGAGTGTGCACATGTGTGAGTGTGTGTGCATGAGCATGTATGAGTGTGTGTGTGCGCAGAGAAGGGGATGGAAGAGGAAGAATCCAGTCTCAGGATAAAGAAAAAGCTTGTAAATAGCAGCCTGTTGTGCATCCAACCAATCTCCCTATCTGAAACAGCTGTAACATCCCACCTGTAACAGCCTGCCTGTAACAGCCTGCCTGTAACAGCCTCCTGCAACGACCTGCACGTTACAGCCTGCCTGTAACGGCCTGCACATAACGACCTGCATGTAACATCCTGCATGTAACGGCCTGACTGTAACACCCTGTCTGTAACACCCTGTCTGTAACATCCTGCCTGTAACGACCTGCATCGTGTGTGCTGCTCTGTACATGGCGCCTGCTAGATGTGAACCCACCTTGCCAGAGACAATCTTCTCGTAGATCTGAATGGGCTGGTCAGCAAAGAATGGGGGGTACCCAGCCGCCATCTCGTATATCAGCACTCCCAGAGCCCACCAGTCTACTGCTTTATTGTAACCCTGAGAGAGGAAGAGAGGTTAGACCACACAGAGCCCACAGGCCAACAGAGCAAACGATCTCTGCACAGAGAGCATTCTGGGTATCTTTTGGCGAGGGATGACTCTGCTGCAGAACCCCTGCAGCCACTGTCTCAGTCTCACCTTGCTTAGGATGATTTCGGGGGCCAGGTACTCTGGAGTGCCACACAGCGTCCAGGTCCTGCCTTTCACCCGCTTGGCAAACCCAAAATCTGTTACCTGAAAGGGAGATGAAAGTGAGGACTGAGGAATGCTTCTGCTTTCCAGGTAGCATGAACACTAAAGCTCACCTGAATGCTACACTGCAGGTAACATGAATCGGTGCAAAAACTCACTTGTGTTTATCCCTGAAGGTACCACGAACAGGTAATCTCACTTTTATGCATCTCTGCTGGCATCATTAACACATAAACTCACCTGTATGAAGCCCTACAGGTAACACAGAAAGGTAAGCTGACCTGTATGTATCCCTGCTGGTCAATGAGCAGGTTTTCGGGCTTCAGGTCTCGGTAGATGAGGTCCAGTGAGTGCAGGTACTCAAAGGTCAGGACGATCTGGGCCGCATAGAAGCGGGCGTGAGGCTCACTGAGAGAGAGAGGGAAACACATGAAGAGGGACAGGTAACAGAGCAGCAGTGTGGAGCAGCGGTCAGCTACACTCACCTGAACCTGCCAATTCTCCGTAGGTGTGAGAACATTTCTCCCCCTGGAACATACTCCATTACCATGTACAGGTTAGTGTTGTCCTGCAAGAGAGGGCAGGCTTTAGACATGCGCACACACGCACATACAAACATACATGCAAGCACACACATGCACAGACACATACACAAATACATACATGCATGCAGACACACACACAAACACACATACACAAAAACTACATGCATGCATGCATCCACAGACATGCACACACATGCATGCACGTAGCACATACAGTCATACACACACACACACACACACGCACAGACACACACACATGCATGCACGCAGCACACACAGTTATACACATACAGGGAGCGCGGGAGAGGGGGTGAGAGTCATTACCTTGAAGGAGTGCTCTACTCGGACCAGGAAAGGGAAGCTGACGGCCTGCAGGATGCGTTTCTCGTTCAACGTGTGTTCGATCTGTTTCAGCTTGACCACCTGAGAGAGGAGAGAGGCAGAGTGTCCCTGTGAGGCTGCACACACCAGGAGGCCTGAGTTTATAATGTTCAACATTATTTCTGCATAATAATGACATATAATAAAAAGAGGTTTGTAATCACCACTGTATGGCTCAGTCAGTGGGGGGTGGAAGCCTCCACACTGCCAGTGGAGGACCTGAATGAGCGCGCTCCTCCACCTGCGGCCCCTCCCACTGCGGACCCCGCCCCCAGCTCCAGCTGCGGCCCCTACCACTGCAGACCCCCATCTCCAGCTGCGGCCCCTCCCACTGCAGACCCCGCCCCCAGCTCCAGCTGCGGCCCCTCCCACTGCAGACCCCGCCCCCAGCTCCAGCTCACCTTCTGTTTGTCGAGGATCTTCATGGCGTAGTGCTGACCCGTGTCTTTGTGCTTCACCAGCATGACCCGTCCGAACGAGCCGGTCCCGAGGGTCTTTATCCGCTCAAACTGGTCCAGTGATGCTGTATTCTGTGAATATCGAATATCGTACGTGAGCGATACGATTGTAGTATACTTGGCTTCTGTCGGATTGCACAAGTTAACATGTGTTAGGGCTTGAATAGTGTTATGCTCACACTCACTGGGCTGGGAGTGTTGTTAGCCTGGCCTGACACTGTTGTTCATTTAAACTGAATGGATACTCTTATGTTCTGTCATGCTGGAAGTCGCTCTGGATAACAGCGTCTGCTAAATGCATGAACAAGCTGCCCTATAAACAACATGACACTGATATACGCCAGACTGCATGAGTGTGGCCCTGTTATTCTCCTCACACTCCTCATCTCTCTCGCTCCCTCCAGCCTCCAGCTGCATTCAGGCGGCTCTGAGTGAGAGCGTGACGCTCAGAGACATGCTGAACTCAGCCAGCAGGGGGCAGGCTGGTGCAGAGGAGTGTGAGGCAGTGTGCCCCTCAGGCAGTACGCACTCTGGCAGAAGCAGCTGTGAATGTGTACACGTGCGTGCCTGTCTGCCTGTTATTCTGTCACTCATGCGCACACACACACACACACACACACACACACACACACACACACACACACACACACACACGCACGCACACACACACACACACACACACACGCGCACGCACACACACACACGCGCACACACACACACACGCGCACGCACACACACACACACACACACACACACACACACACACACACACACATGCACGCACACATGCACGCACACATGCACGCACACATGCACGCACACACACAGCGTTGGGGGGGTGTTCCACATACCTGTGCTGGGTTCTCCCACTTCTTGAGGAAGTCTTCTTTGGCTTTAGCGAGAAACTCCTTCACTGTAAAGAGAGAAAACAAGTTCACCACGGTTCCATCTCTAGCTTTCATTCTGTTAAAAGAGACAGCATGGCCTTCCCCAACTGCTTCCTCCGCTCCACAACCACCTCACCAAAAACACAGAAATTACACCCAGAAACCTCACCAAAAAACACAGATTGCACCCAAAAACCTCACCAAAAACACAGAGATTACAACCACGCACCTCACCAAAAACACCGATTACAGCACAGCCATGCTGCAGTGGCACCTCCTTTTCCTCAGGTGGAGTAAAAACACGCACGCCATCACTACTCCTGAATATTCACATCATACCACACGGTTACTGATGAATCACTTAAATAATAAACATTTAAATACTGATTTAACACAAAAAATCCTTGCTTGCCAACTCTGATAACTCTGGTAACAGTGTGAAAAATAACAGATTCAAATTCACATATATATAGTTCTTTCTCTTGTGTGATTGTGTGACAGGATGCAGGTCACTGTGCAGCGAGTCTTGAAACAGAGAGAGGACTGCAGGGATACAGCTGCGTGTGGAAATCAGGGCTTGATTGATTGAATATTTGATCCTGGAATATTGTGATAATAGAGCAGCAGACATGCTCCCACACCGTGTCACACAGGACTGAAACTGCTTATCTGCACTGGGTGGAGTGATCACTGACCTCTCCTCTTCCTCATTCCTCCTCTCTCTTATCAGGCCGCTACAGTGGTAACCACACACAGCCAGAGAGGGAGAGGGACAGGGAGAGAGAAGAGAGGTAGAGAGAGAGAGACAGAGGGGAGGTGGGGGGAGACTGCCCCTAAACAGACCCCTCACTCCCCTGCCACTGACACACACACACATACACACACACTCACACAGTGAGAAACATACTCACAGACACACACTTGCAGGCAGAACAGGCTAAAGCATGTGGGAGGGGAGCGGGACTGAGTGCGGGGCAAAGTTCACACAAACACTGCCTTGTTTACCCGGCTCCTGGCTGCACTACACTGGTGCACTGATCCCCGCAGCCTGGGAGAGCTGATGGTTCCCAGCCTGCTCCTGATCTTGCCCCACACAGTGCTCCCTGGCAAACCCCTAGCCCTCTATGGAGGCAGGTGAGTGTGCTCAGGTGGCCAGGCTGGGAGGCAGGTGAGTGTGCTCAGGTGGCCAGGCTGGGAGGCAGGTGAGTGTGCTCAGGTGGCCAAGCTGGGAGGCAGGTGAGTGAGCTCAGGCCCGTTTCCCAGCATGCCTGTGGGCCCTTCACAGTGTCTGACCTCTTCCTCTTCCAAAACGTTACTCCACAATCCACTCACCTAGCCCAGCCACTATCCCATCCTATCCCATCCTGCTGCTCCCTGGTCCTCCTGTCTTCTCAAAAATCACCCTCTCTTCCTCTCTCTCCTCGGTAATCGTCCTCCTCCTCCTCCTCCTCTCGCCTCAGTAATCCTCCTCTCCTCCTCTCTCTCCTCAGTAATCCTCCTCTCCTCCTCCTCCTCTCTCCTCAGTATTCCTCCTTGCCTCCTCCTCCTCCTCTCTCCTCAGTATTCCTCCTCTCCTCTTCCTCCTCCTCCTCTCTCCTCAGTATTCCTCCTCCTCCTCCTCTCTCTCCACCTCTCTTTTCTGCATTGCTCTTCCACTCACAGCCTTCTTGTCTGCAGCTCACTGAAAGGTCTGCTGTCTCCCTGTCGGTGAACTTGCAGATCAATCAAACTCATGCTCTCTTCTTTATCGATACTGTTTGCTGCACAGGGTGCTTGCTCTCTCTCTCACACCCTCTCCTAAAGGAGGCAGAATGTTCCCCCTGTTACTATTGCAAGGGGGGGATGGTATGACAACCTGGACAACTGAAAGGGGGAAAAGTACAGAAGGAGAGAGAGACAGAAACTGGGAAAGAGAGTGAGTGAGAGAAGGGAGTGAGATAGTGAGAAAAGGAGGGAGTGAGGGAGTGAGAGAAAAAAACAGAGAGAGAGATCATGCCAGTATGTGAAACAGGAAGTCTGCATGGCTTCTACAGCCAACCACCACACAGGGTGCGAACTAGTCCCGCCCACAGCGCTGAGAATCACACCAAACCAAACCAGCCAGGCCCACAGCACTGAGAATCACACCAAACCAAACCAGCCAGGCCCACAGCACCGAGAATCACACCAAACCAAACCAGCCAGGCCCACAGTACTGAGATTCACACCAAACCAAACCAACCAGGCCCACAGCACCAATCTATGCAGCCTGAGACACAGTAGGACAGAGCAGTCTCACCAACGTGAAGCGGGACAAAGGAAGCTCAAAACACCACACTCAAAGCACCATAATCAGACAGCTCCCCTCAATCAGACACCTCACAGCGTGCTCCCTGACCGAACTCCGCCCCGAGCGCACCGGTTCGCTCAGAGCCCTCAGCACGGGAGGGGCCGGCTGGGCGACCCCACCCACACGAGGGAACAGAGAGCGCGAGGAGCACCAACCAGGGAGACTGCACGTCCCATCACACTGTGCACACACTGGCACACACGGGCCAAAAGACACACCCACACATCTCCCTGGAGGCAGATTCACAAACATGTTGCCGTGGAGACGGACTCACAGACATGTTGTTGATTCAGACACGCAGATTCACACAGACACGCAGACAGACAGGGCCGCACTGACACGTTGTCATGGGAGACGGACTCGCAGCTCCTCCGGGAGTCCCGTGTGACACCGCGGACACCGAGCAACAGCCCAAACAGCCCGCCTGACAGCTGCAGCTGCGCAGCACTGCACAGACCTGCGCAGACCTGCGGACAGCCAGCCTGAACACAGGGCAGAGCTGAACCTCAGCACAGAGGCCTGGGAGTGAGTGCCGAACAGGAGAGAGGACTCAGGGCCGAACAGGAGAGAGGACTCAGGGCCGAACAGGAGAGAGGGCTCGCTGTTGGGGGAGAGAGGCCTACTGAATACTATGTGGGACGAGGCACTGCCACTTCCCGACGCAGCTCAAACTGTCACTTCCTGCACTGGGATGAAAAGACTCCACCCAGTGGGACGGTCTCAGATGACCGCCCAGAGCTGGCTGGAAAAGCCATGGCTGAGGAGAGGTGGAAGGACAGACACAGAGACCACACACACACACACACACGTACACACACACACAAATACAGTGGCCAGCCAATTACCAGCCGTTACAGAGGAATGTGAGAGGTGTCAGGCAATGGCATTACAGGGGAACGGGAGTAGGCTCAGCCAGTGGCATTACAGGGGAATGGGAGCGGGCATTACAGGGGAATGGGAGCGGGCTCAGCCAATGGCATTACAGGGGAATGGGAGCGGGCATTACAGGGGAATGGGAGCGGGCTCAGCCAATGGCATTACAGGGGAATGGGAGCGGGCTCAGCCAATGGCATTACAGGGGAATGGGAGCAGGCATTACAGGGGAATGGGAGCGGGCATTACAGGGGAATGGGAGCGGGCTCAGCCAATGGCATTACAGGGGAATGGGAGCGGGCATTACAGGGGAATGGGAGCGGGCTCAGCCAATGGCATTACAGGGGAATGGGAATGGGCTCAGCCAATGGGTGAACAGGAGGAAGCCACACACTGAACCCTCTTGTTCTGAAAGCCCTTCACATCACATGATGCTCAAGAGACTTGGCTGCCTCGGGATTCAGTCCCCGAGGAAAGAGAGAAGCAGCAGATCACCACACTTCCTCCAGCCTGCACGTCACACGGTCCTTTACAAGGGGCCATGCCCGGGGCCGGGGGGGGGGGGGGCGCTCCTCTCTACCACGCCCCTCCTGTCTCTGCTGTGAGAGAGTGTGTGTGCTGTAACGCACTGCTGCGTTAATGAACACACTCATGACGCCCATGACCGGCAGGCTGTGTGCTGGAATTACAGGACCTGAGACGTTTTTCCAGCACAGCCGCTCTCCCTTCCCCAGGCATCACCTGCTGCTCTGCTCGCAGTCACTGCACACAAGTCAATTTTGTACATTTTTGGTTTAAAAAAAAATAAATAAAAAAAGTTTTGTTCACATTAATAACAATTCCACTGGACCCTTTAAAGGCAAAATAATGTGCTTACAAACACAACACACACACACACACACACACACACACACACACAGACAAGCACACCGTACATGCCCCCCTAGGAGTTAACTGCCACACACAGGGTCTAGTGTCCTTCATCTCCAGTGGACATGAGGGAAAGAGAGCACCTGGATATACCTGCTCTACAAGTAAAGAAGGTCGCATGATCGTCCCAGCCATGTGCCCTGCACTCAGCCAGTGGCATCAGTGCCCCCTTCTCCCAGTGCAGCACCCTGTGCCTGGCTCTCTGAGCGGCTAAATGTCCCAGGCAACTGCGGAGGTCTTTACCAGCTTCTGCTGTCACTCCTTTTAAAGAGCCTTGAGAGAAGCCAGACTTGTCAACAAGTACACCATCTTTCAGGCAATCTGAGAATCAGGCTCAAGCCTTCAGCTGGGTAGAACTGTATACAACAGGCCTAAAATACACACACACACAAGCAAACACACACACACACACACAATATTTTTTTCAGGAATATGTTCCTCTTTCCATTCACCTAAATTCATCACCCTTCTCTGTTATATACTTTCTGAAATGTTCATCTATTTAGACTCTCATAGCAATGCAGGAACAAAGCAATTTTGTGAAATATTATGAAATACATCATTGTATTACAACACAATAAGCCATATTGTGAAATACATTTTCCCTCTCTTATTCAGAGAGCAAATGCAGGCCTTTCTGAATGCCTGCTTTAGCCACGTGTTTCAGGCTGTTCCGATCAGTATGTGTATCCATGAGTCTCCGTCTGATCCCGAAAGCCTTTGATGGAGAGATCAGAGGTGTGTGTGTGTGTGTGTGTGTGTGTGTGTGTGAGAGAGTGTGAGTGAGAGAGAGAGAATGAGAGAGAGTATGTGACAGGGACTCGAAGTACAAATTCAGCTCTCTACCTACCATAAACTCCAAAGAATCTGATAAAACCTGTCAGAGTGACAGGCCGACTATGGGCCAGGTCGGAGACATCACTACAGGTCAACGGCGATCAAGCTTAAGTGTGCTTTCAGAATTAAAAGAGAAACAACATCCATCAACAATTCACCCCGCACCATTTCAAGTTTACTTCGCTTAACTTCAATGAGCTCACGCTGTCCGCACTGCTAGGCAGTGGTAAACTGTCCTTCGACCGTATACACAGCGCTACACTGAGTTTACTGGCTACATGTTATGGTAGCTAGCTTGCCCGCTAGCTATTTCCTGTCTATGCATGTCACAAGCTAGCCAGCTAATTCCAACGGATGTAGCAGGCTAGCCATCTAGCTAGCTAATTACAAACGATCAAATGTCAAAATACAAATATAACACGTTTGCATCAGCTTGTAATAGTTGTGCTTTGTGTATATCAATTGTAAAATTATGTGTTGGGGAGTGATTAATGCATTAATATACACAAGAATTCTCACCGCTCTCCATCTCGCTCCCCTTCTTAGCGGTAGGCGCGTTGCCCATGATCGCAGGCCGGGTAGGGGATTCCTTGAACTCGGCTCACCCTGAGGTCGTGTTCTGCAGCCTTTCCGAACCGGGTTTGAGATTTCGGGACGTGAGCGTATGACTAATTGCTCGCTAGCTAGGTAGCTAGTCGGCTCTGTTCGTTTTTATTCTATTTTCCCCCCCTTGCTTACTTTCCCCTTATCCGTCAGAGAAAAACAGGCCAATACGGCGGTTGTGTTAGCTCGCTAGCACGCTTAGCTAGCTGTCTCCAGCTGCCTCTCTGCGGCTTCCCTCCAGTGCCAGGCGCGTCCGGAGCGCCGAACCCGGTTCGGAGCGCCTATCCTTGCCGTTACCTGCTTGCAGCCCCCCGCCGAAGCCCCCCCGGTCTCTCCGCTTTTTTCGATCACTAGTACGCTGTTGGGGCTGCTTCCAGTGCCCGCTGTTCCAAAATGGTCACACCCCCTTCCTGTCCCAACCCTGGTTCCGAAGCCCCGTCTGAATCCAGTACCGATTACAAATTGCCCGAATCAACAGCCCCCATTAATCCTTAGACTCCGGGCTGAAGGAACTCCAGCCTCACGTAGGTCCCGCCCCTGCGCAGTCTCCATAGGACAAGTGATGTAGCACAGCGGACTTCAGCAACATGAGAGAACGGCTACTGATTGGGCAACTATCGGAACGTTTCGGGTTTAACGAATTGTGATTGGTGGGCATATGTCCGTCAACACCATTTTCCCCCGCCTCCCTCGGCACAGCGAATAACGTCACCTATTATTTTCCCCACTTTAATACCACGCCTCCTTCTCCATTCACTAATTTTGGTTGGCTCATCGTCTGAGATTTATGGTAGTCTTACCTAGAAACCATCCCATTCGCGGAATTTAGATTGGCTGTCAGAGTAAAGGCCCCGAAAACGAAATGGCCTCGCCGACCCCCTCCCGCCTGGCTAATCCGTGATTGGCCGAGTGACGTCAACGACAAGCTATTTTTAGAAAGTTGGTCAGAATTTAAGGCACGGGGAGACTCTACGACTTCAGCATATTAAAAAAGCAGATTTCTAAACACTGACGTTGAGGCCGTATCCGTATTAAA
>CM032893.1:29756918-29769418 GCA_019176425.1 Megalops atlanticus
CCGCTCTCGCCAACACGGGAGTGAGTACCAGCCCAAATTCACGAATTCAGAGGAAAACAAGCACCAACCGCCGGACGCGGTGCGCTTTTCGTTTCCATTTAACGGTCCAAGCGAGCTCTTACCTTCGGGAAGATCCTCCATGCACTCGAACGTGATCTCGAACTGGAAAGGGTTTCCGAAAGGACTCGGGTTATCCAGCACCGCGACGTTTAACACTTGCACCTTCGCCATTACTGCTGCGACCTGCCGACCGAGAAGCTCGACAAAAACAGCCCGCTAGCTGGCTCCCAAATGTGCCTGCGGAAGTTTAGTGCCCCCAAAATCCCTGGCCCAGCTCACACGAGTAGTCCCCAAACTCCCCCGTAGCACAGCAAAGACTAGTTTATCTGCCTAACTTGTGCTGGCGAGGTTGATGTTTCACGGCATGTATCGGCAGACTAACCCGCCGTACAGATGCGGACATTTACTGTCACTGGCGGCTTGTAAAATCAGTCTCGGATGTAAGTTAACTATACAGCCATTCTTTGCTTTACGACAGCAAACGAGGAGGCCCTCTAATCGAATGGATTTTGAAAAGCTTTAATTAAAGAATGTCCAAGTTAAGAAAGTTTCAAATATGTTCTCCCTTTTATTATTTAATTTACGAGAGAATAAATACCCTCTCCCGCCAGTATATGATCGCCAAATCCTGACCCGGATGCTAAGGGTGGCTGTGCGGGACTCTTCTTCGGTGGATTTAATTGAGGTGAGAGCTCAGAATGGCGCATGCCGCCACCTACTGTGCTGGAGTGTGGATTACAGGATGTACGTGATCCTGCCTCCCTCTTCTCGTGCAGCTTCCGCACCCATTTATAAACATCCCTACATCCCTGAGTACACGCCAACAACCACGACTTTCTTACAGTGATTACCAGACATCTCACAAACGCAGAACGTGTTCTTGCATTTCATACACAAAACATCACAGTCCAGTACGTTGTTTCCCACCAAAGCATGGTGACACATTGAAGCCTGAAGGACCTATTCTTAATCTTACTAATAAAATGTACTTTCTTCCATTGTTCCTCTGACAAACAAGCTTCCATGACAAACACACAGCTTTATCAAATGTAAATGTCTTCCCTTCCTCTCTCCACCTCAAAGTGCTTGCCATCTGGCCTCCTCTGTGCTGAGTGAGCCCCTTACATTGATTTACTTACTTACTTATTTACTTTACTCTGTTCAGTGAATTTTGACCCTGTAAATACAGGCAAAGGATCCATGCTTCCTTGACATGCGATTGTCTATATGGTCTTTCACACAGACTTTTCATTGCGATTATCTATCTATCTATCTATCTATCTATCTATCTATCTATCTATCTATCTTTTTCCCATGTGTGTGATGGGTTCATGCAGTGTTCTAGATTAAACAAGAGTGAATGCTACACTTTGACTCATAAAGAACATTATCCCTCCATGACAGTACAGATAAGCAAGAGCATCGCACATTCTACAAACCTGGAATGCACATGTAGCAGAACTGTATCACACACAGGGGAGAAATGCATCAGCCTGGCAACAATGAGAAAGTAGCTTTTGCGTGTGCTCATTGTCCGGGAGGACAAAATGTCTTTCTTTCTTCAATGCGAAAAAGGACAGGAGTAACGTGGTAAAATTTTCAGCTGAAGAGATCAGACAAGGGAAGGGCTGAGAAGCACCTGAGAGCAGCATTTGTAGCTTCATCCAACCCTCCTGACAACGACTGTCCCCCATATTCACTGCGGATTCTTGACTGATAAGGTAAGAAGAGGTACACCTCATCTAATTGCAAGTTTCCTGCTGACATGATGATGATGTAGATGGTGATGATAGTATTTCTATTACAAAGTAGAAGAATTTGCTCGTCCATGGTGACTCAGAATGACTTTTTCCATCTCAAGCAATCCATCTGCTCAATACAGTTAGAACTGTTCTGGAGGAGCCGGGATAAAGTACCCTCCTTAAAGCAGAAGAATTTGAACCTCACCAAAATGGCTGAACTTCCTGTCCCCTCTCTCGCTCTCTTTCTGTCTCTTGGCCACATGCGTGAGGATGGGAGTGGCTCTTCACCCAGTGAGGCCTCAGGGGGCCTTTTGCTGAGTCGCTTTCGGAGCTGAGCTGGCCCCCGCCCCTCGAGCTAGCCCCCACTCCCTGAATTTTCCCCTGCTTCTTGAGCTGGCCCCTGCTCCTCATGTACAGGTACAGACTGGCTTCACAAAGCCCTGTATTGTGATGGAGACACAATGGCCTCTCTCACTCTGGGCGGGGGTCGTGTGCCTTTCTGTCATCACTGAACCAGAGAGGCAGCTCTTCACAGATCAAGAAACAGAGAGCACTAGTCGCTAGTCTTTGGCAATGCCTGAATGTCCTCTTTAACGACTGGTCAAATGGCTGTGCCACAGTCATGACTGACAGCTGTGATTGGCTCAGAACAGCTGTATAAAATGCCTTTCATCTGATCAGTCAGAGCACAGGGTCTCTGGAGCTGTGCAGGTGCCGTCTGAGGGATTCAGTGGGGAAAATTTCCCAATCTCTCTGTCTCACACAGACTAGCAGACATACACTCTTTCTCCTTGGGACCATGACATATGTTTTTATGTGTATGTACTCACAGAGGTAAAAGGAGGTGTGGGAGAGACAGACTTTGCAGGTCAGGGAGAGATTATGGGTAAGTCTGTGAGTGGGAGAGAGTGGACACCACCCAGAGGAAGGGCTGGAACTAACAGCATTCCTCTCTCTCTCTCTCTCTCTCTCTCACACACACACTCACTCACACACACACTCACTCACACACATACACACACACACACACACACACACTCCACACTCCCTGCACACACACGCACACACTCCACACTCCCTGCACATACACACACATACTCCACACACACACGCACACACACACACACACACACACACGCACACACGCACACACACACACACACACACAAACACTCCACACTCCCTACACACACACACACACACACACACACACACAAACACTCATTGCTGCAGTAGGAGAGCCCAGGATGTTTTTCCACACCAGTAGGAAGGTGAAGTGCCTGAAGAGGCTGGTGGCTCTGGCCCGATCCCGACATGCTCCGTCACCGGAAGGAGACGCGAGCCGAGTTCAGCAGCTCCGCTTTTCCTCTGCCTCTGTGTCTGTGTCTGACTGTGTCTGCAGTGTGATGCCACTTTAAGACAGAAGATAAGGCAGGCCAGAGCACATTTTTTAGCTGAGAAATGGAAATCAGTTAAGCAATTAGATATCACAAATTTCCTTCTTTTACCAAACACTTGTCCTATTTGGCCATCCCTCCGTTCTCTCTCCCTCCTTTTTTAATCTGTCAGATACAGAGCTGCTGGTTAACTCTGTCTACTCATCTGTCCACAGTTTGCTGGAATCTTTGACCCCACCCCAGCCCCAGTGAATGGGGAACGACGGGACACTGCAGCACCACACAGTGGTCTCATTAATGCACATTAATGAACAGCTGCTCTGCACATTTACTGGCTTTGCTGTGTTTAACCACAGTCAGCAAAGGTCATTCAGACCTTGTGTTGACCCTTGCCTCTGCTTGTGTGCATTTAATCTATCAGTTTCTAACAAGAAATTGCCTGTTGATGCAGGTAAGAGTCGAGCAAATAAATCATAAATGCAATGATAAGGAAGAAAGTTCAAGAGAAGCACAAATACAGGCTCCGGTAGCTAAACCCAGGCAAACAGCAGCTGCTCATGCGGACAGACGGACCACAGCTGCTCTGTGTGTGTATGTATATGTCTGTGTGTGTGAGAGAGACAGAGAGCTTGTGTGTGTGTCCATGCGAATTTCTGTGTGTGAAAGAGAGTGTGTGTGTGCAATAGTATGTGTGAGAGTATACACGAGCGAAAACAGGAGAACAGATGCCAATTTATTCTAGGTAACACCCATCCTAGGTCACACCCTAAATTAAATGTACCTGGGTCTAATAATCAATGGCTCTGGGAGGTTTGGCATGGCAGTGACTGCACTGAAAGAAAAAGCTGGTAGAGCTGTACTTGCAATTAAAAGACAACTCCACAAAACAGACATGCCAATTAGAGTTTGGTCATAACTCTGCAACAGTGTTGTCCAGCCAATTGCACTATATGGAAGCTGGATCTGCGGTCCTCTCAACTATACTAAGCGGGAGACACATCCAATAGAACCCTTACATGCAGGATTCTGCAGAAATGTCCTAAAAGTACGACAAACTCCAAATTAAGCATACAAGGCAGAATAAAGTCAGTTTCCATTGGCATTTAACATCCAAAAAAGAGCACTGAATTTCTGGTTGGATCTAAGCTCATGTCCTGCCGTGTTTGCCGTGCCCCGTGTGACATGCTGCAGTTTAAAACGCTACAAGCCCAGGGGCTGAACCCTGAGAGCTCTCCTCTCACTCAGCTGCGTTCAGCACTCACTGGCCTAGCAATGCCTGCTAATATACATCAAGCTCAGGTCTGCTGCTAAACAAGTCAGAATCAAGCAAATTATGAAACAAACCAAAAACCTCTGTTTGCAACATTGGGACACCGGGGCTATATTCCTAAATAAACTCAACCCTGAGACCAAATTGTATTTTTGTATCTCTTCACCATCAGAAGTACAAAGCAGAGACAGAGACCAAAGCCTGGCCATAGAGAAAGGCACACATAAGAAACCACGGTTACCTGAAGAACAAAGGCCATGCCATCACTATAAGACACGTGAGCAAGAAACAGCACTTTCTCCTACATTGTAATAAATTCCACACAATTAGAGAAAATGATTCTATAAATGTGTTTTACATGTGTATGTGTAAACATGTTGTGTTTATTATCTTCTTAAAAGTTTAATAGTTTGGTATGTATATTTATATTTGGCTTTGGCAATACTGTATGGTCTATGGTCATACTAATAAAGCTTATTTGAATTTGAGAGAAAGAGGGGGGGTGCATATGTGTGTGAGAGAGAGAGAGTGTGAGTGTCTACCTAGGCTCAGCTAAACAACACTGTAGAGAAGCTGGCCAACACTTCTCTCATTAACAAGCCCAAAAAGAACAAAAGGTTAAAACAATTTATTTTATTTTAAAATACAACAAACAAAACAAAGGAAACCAGCCATGCATCAACAGCAGGGATGCAATGAGCTTTCTCCCTGCTCCCCAGCCACACCTGTATTTAATCAGGTTTCAATTAGTAAGGCGTGGCTCATTACCCCATAGGCTGGTTCCCCTACAAATTGCCAACATGTGCACACAATTAAATGATTGACACAATTGACAGTTAGCATTTAGATTCAAGGGAGAGGTGGTGAAGGCTCTCCTTCACAAACACACATCCAAAACAAATGTTACCACTTGTCAGAAACAGTCAATCAATTAACCAATCAATTACATTTTATTTGTTATGGTTCATTTTCAAAATTGCAGGCCCACAACTGGCCAGAGGTGAATGAATGCATGGGGAAACCTGACCAGATGTGGAAGAACTGCAGTTATTCCCTGTCTTGGGAAAGGTGAAAGGTGTTAGAGACGTTCTTGGAGAACAGTGGAAAAGTAGACAACAGACAGCACACTAGAAACTAAAGATGTTTGTTATTTCATTGATGCGTTATAATCCGTATTCCTATAGAATAACTTCACTATTATAATGTTCTTCAGATATTTCAGGAGTCATTAACTACATCAAACACGGGGACTTATCTTTCGGCTGAGTTCACAGCGGGTTTCGTGCGGAGCTCTGTGCGTCACAGGGCGGAGTGGTTCAGTGTTCCAGCCGGCGCGTGAGCGCCCCCGCCTCCGTGAACCGCTTTCAGTGTCTGGTACCAGCTCCACAAATCCACGGAATTCACTGGCAAATAATGAACTTCGATGTATCATGTGGTAAATGTGGTAGATTTAAGATAAAGAAAAGAAAACCACAGTCATCGCACACCAAATCCTCCCGACACACACACACACACACACACAGAGGGATTAAGAAAAACCTGCCAGAGGTCACAACATCCCCAGAGAACACGGAGGAATTTACGTCAGTTATATTTGAATACTAACGCTGTAATTTGAATAATTTCAAACGATTTTGCATAAATACACAATGACGATTGGTGTTCAGTACAGATTTTCGTAAACTTCAGAAGTGAGTCGTATCAAACTGTTAAGAGTTCGTTGCTATCACAGCGTGAATGGTGGATCCGAAGAGCAATGTCGTCAAAGGAGTATAACACTCGCGTAATTTTTTTTGGAAAATGTATCAGTTGGGAGTCTTATGTGCGGGTCTCTGCGTGAGTCTCGCTCCTATAAACGGGATGATCTGTCCGCGCACACACAAAGGCGCGTCTGTTCCTCCCTGCCGCAGGTTGGGGAGCGCAGGTATTGTAATCCGAGACCGTGAGCCACGTGATCACGGGAGGGGGGCAGGAAAAAACTGTTTTACATACTGACAGGTAGAACGATCACAAGGCCGATACAACGTGCGCTGAAAATAACTTAGTTTCAGTACAAGTCACTCGTGCTTTCGCATTACCGACCGAGTTAGTTCAGGCGAGTTAATCATAAACTCGACCATCCTGGCGGTTTCGATTCCATGGTTCGCTGCTAAGGTGAGGCGGAAGCGACCTGTTGGGTGCGCGGAAGGAATTTATTGGGTTTGTTTTCGCGACGCAGTCCCCGAAACCTCTATATCGAGTGAAAAAAGGTACGTTTGCTGACGTCTGTCTGACTACTTTGATGAACTCTTACCCGGGGTGAGGAGGCAGCGTGGAGCCGCCGGTGTGGTCGTGGTGCGGGACCGAGGTGGAATGTGTCCAGATCCTATCGATCTGTACAGTGGTACTGCTCGTAGTTGGCACAGTAGAGGGATGACGTATAATAAGTGTAGTAAGTACTTTTGGAACCATTTGGAAACTTTAACTTATGGGTCACAGTTGGCTAGCAGTACCAGTTAATGCATCGGTGTATATTTCTTTGCTTATTTGAAACTCAAACTTTGAGAATCCCGTCTGCAAATTATATGTATCAGGCGCAACGGGCGCAGCGACATACCAAAGATACATTCGCAAAGTTTCATTCGTATCTCAGATGCATGTGACCGCATACAGAATTACTGGCACCGCAAGCTGTAGACTATGAGGTGAACCTGTATTTTCCGCAATATCTTGGCGATTACATACAAAGCTGCTCACAGAGCAAGTGCTTGTGTTGGTTTGACAACAGGACTTTTAGCTGGATCTCCCTATACAAGCAGGCTCAACACAAGAGGACCCATTTCGGATCACACCTACAACGCTGCCGTTTTGCGTCATTTATTTCCTTAGCGCACTGTAATTCACATATTCAGTAACAGGTTCACGCATCTGTGTTTTTTATCGGAGCAGCTGCGGTAAAGGATGGTGCATAAACGCTGAATACGGCTGCGGCCCACCACAGTGTGGCCCTGCCTTCTGTTCATTCCACTGCCTGATGTGCTGTGATATGTTCTGATGTGCTTCCCTGAGCTGTCTTTCCAGTAGGGCAGTATGACTAACAAAGTGCTTGAAGCCTGTGTTTAAAATAGTGTACATACTGGATGGGAGAATCAGTTTCTTCTCCTTGTCAGTGCACCGGATAACAGTAGGTCTGTGCTTCTGCTTTTTGGCCACTGTGATTGATTGGTGGGTGCAGAACCTGCTGGTGCTGAACCTTCCCGCTGGTGAAATGGCCTGGACCTAACATCCCTCTGCTGTGCCACTCTCCTGAGACGACCCAAGCCTGGCCCTGGCCCGACGATGGCTCCCTGCTCCCAGCTGAGGGTGCCTGCCTGCCTGCCGGGCTTTCTGCTGCTGGTGATGGGAACCACCACTGCCCAGGGTGAGCAACATCACACACCCGAGCAACATCACACACCCGAGCAACATCACACACCGCTACCTCAACCCCCTCCAACCCCCTCTTACACAGAGGTGGGCATCAGAGCAGATATTCTATTTACAAATATCCAGCTCTGTGCTCTTTCCATCCTCCATGCTAGTGTCCCCAGGAGCTTCCAGCTGGTAGTGGGAGGTTCTGCTGCTGTCCATGCGTGTGTGTGTGTGTGTGTGTGTGTGTGTGAGAGCTACAGTCTGCTCTGTTCTGACCTCAAATTCATGACTGTTGCAAATGGGTCAGCAAATGGGGATACACTTAGAGCCCTCTTGCTCATGCCCATAAATGACACCCATAAGGGGAGGCCTGACCTCTCCCACACAGTGCATTCTGGGAAGGAAGTTCTGTTGGTCACACACTCCTGGGTGGAAGATGGAGAGGTAAAGTCAGTGACTTTCCAACAAAAGTATGAAGAAGTATCTGAGAAGTACAGGCCCACTCTGGCCCACAGACTTGGAGCTGGGCACACGCAAAGCAGGTTGATATTGTTCTATTTTGTGGGGTGTTAGCAATGCCATTTTTCAATGAATTAATCCTAAAATAATTAATGCCTTCAGGGGCCTGTGTCTTTATAAGAGTGCATCTTGGGAATCGCAGTTCAATATGGTAACTTTGCCATGCCTCAAATAACATGTTACTGATCGATTTGTATGGCAGGTAATGGACAGAATTTAAGCAATGTGAAACTGCACCAGAAGGTGAATTCCCATGTCATACATGTAAGGTAATGGGATTGGGAGAGGCTGAATTTTCAGCATTAAGCGCACTGTGGTGGAGCACCTGTGTGATCAGGAGAATGTCTGGTGTGAGCTCTCTCTCTGGGCACAGACACAGGAAGTCGTTGAGCGTGGAGCACTTCTGTTTGGAAAACAAGTGCAGCGGAACTTTGACTTCCCCACCATCAGCCCTCCCCCTCCCTAAAGGAGCTGCGAGATCTGTGCCTCTCGCGTTTGGCGTTCAGAGGGCACCTCTCTCACAGCGGGTATGTGGCAGGCTGTTTGCTCAGGGGAATTATTAACTGACTCTGTATGCTTTCTGTTTGAGTTGTGGTGCCTTGTATTTGAATGATAGAAAAGACAAGACTTCAAGACTTTGTTGTCATTTTTTCTTTTAAAAGAACTGGTCTAATCCAAGCTTTGGGCTGGATTGATTTTAGGTTCCCTGTAAAAAGGAAAAGTCTATTGTTAGTATTTTTAAACCCACGGAAAATCTTTTGGACACACAGAGTGTATTCCAAGAAGATTGGTGTGTCCCAACAGACACGTTGCAGGGGTCTAGTTTGTGCTGGACTTCATCTTTGGGAACAGGTAGAATCTGGCACTTACATCATGCGGCTACAGGTTTTCTTTACCTGTGTTGCACAGGTCACCTGGTAAAGCTCACAGTGCCAAACTGATCTCAGTACAGCCTTGTCACACTCAGGCCCTGTTGTCTTTGTTGTACGGCTGCAGTAACAGCTGACTTTCTGCTGTGATGTCTGTTCACACACACGCTGAGGGACAGCGAGGGAGAGGGCACCCTGTCATTGCACACGCCTGCCAGGCAACGCCATCGCAGCTGCACTAACTTACAAGCTGTGTCCCCCCAACGGTTTTTGCAGTTATGCCAAATGGTTGCTGTTTTGGATATCATTCAGAAACATTTTTTTCTGCTTAGACACTCTTTATGAGTCAGACCATGTTTTCCGGGTTAGGGGTGAGGGGTTAGTGTTTAGGGTTAGGGATAACCCTAACCCTAGGGCCCAGTTAAAATGATGCCGCTGGCGCTAGCTAGCCGTCATATTATCACGCACGCTGGCTGATCTGGCTCCTGTTACCCGCCTGTGTGTGAACCTGGCAGTATTGACAGAAAGGGGGAGCTCTGAGGAGCCCTGGTGGCGCTGTCTGTCCTCAGGTTTGGACGACAGTGTGAATGTGGTGCCAGGGTCACACACCTGTGCTTGTAAGTTCAGGGCTGGGCTTTTGCTGCCCAGGTGCGGCCCGGCTGCTGTGGCCCTGAGCCAGGAACTAAACGTGAAACTGCATCAGTGAATATCCCGTTGTATCAGTGGGCCAGTAAGAAGTGCAGTAGGTTACGCAACATGAGGGTGTCTGTTAAGCAAATAAATAAGTTACCAATCCACTGAGCCGCCCTCCACCCCCACCCCACCCCTCAATGCCGGCTCCCTTCCCCCTGACAATGCTTGTCACCGTGGATCCTGGCTGGGGCGGGGGGATGGGTCGTACTGTCCAGGCGGAGGCAGTGCTGCAGTCACCACTCTGCATCCCTTAAAAATCGACTGTAGTTGAATGAAGTGAAATGTGATTTCAGTCTTTTATCCCACAGCGTGCCTGTGCCTGTCCCAAACCACAGAGGCATGCCACACCCCCACCCCCTGTGTGTGTGTGAGTGTGCGTGCGTGTGTGTGTGTGTGTGTGTGTGTGTGTGTGTGTGTGTGCGATCTGCAGTTGAGTGATGTCATTTGCCTTGCCTTACCGCAAGCGCGACACAAAAAGGAATCACCCTTTTAATTTTTGTCACTCGATACTCCCGGAAAGTACCAGGCAAATATTTCAGACAGTTCTCTAACTACTGGTCTGAAACAGCTGGAACAGACTGGACCAGGAGAAGAGACATGATTTTTTTTTCCCCCACAAACGGGGAGGACACATAACACAGCTATTGGGACACATTCCAAACCACTACAGTTACCTCAGTTATCTGCTCCTTGTCTTTTCAGGGGTGACGCCCATGGGGCAAGTATAGACAGCAGAATAGTTAGTACAAAAAGGGAAGCAGCTATTGTGACATCACCAAGGCTGGTAATTCTAGGTTGTGAAATTTCATGGGTACATTCAGTCAACCTGTTAATTGTGAAATGTGTAATAACTTATTTAAAAAGATGTGTTTCGAGAGTTTCAGTTGCGGTGAAGCTCACAGCTACAAATGTGGACTTAAACTCTTGTTCAGTTGTGGGGCTCCTGCACTGTGCAGCATTAGCTCAAAGGAAAACCTCAAAATAAAATATTTTTTCATCAGTTGTGCATCAAGGTGGTTTGTTCTCATTGTAAGTCCAATGTAAGAGTTTTCTATTTTTTGTTTGTTTAACCACTGTTTGGATTCTCTGAAATGCAACTGCGATATTACAGGATATTTTTTCTTTTCAGTTCACACTGAAATTTCAGAATTGTATATGATATTTAACGCTCTTCCTTTGAAACTCTTCTCGGCAGGGGAGAACTCCACACTGCCGAGTGTGAGGGCGGAGGCCACCAGCTCCAGCAACTCCACCAGCGCCCCGGTGAGTGCCACCTCGCTGCTGCACGGGACACACAGAAACGGCCAATCAGCCGCTTAGCTGTTGATCCGTAATGGAGTGTTACGACGCCGGCAGCCAATCAGCCGCTTAGCTGTTGATCCGTAATGGAGTGTTACGACGCTGGCAGCCAATCAGCCGCTTATCCATAATGGAGCATGACGATGCTGGCACTTGGTAGCTCACTGTGCCTCACTCACATTCAGCCACTAGCAAAATGCTGTCAAAACTGCAGGCGCACCTATATGTAAGGTCATACGGACAACGATACATACACAAAATGACAGACCGCATTACATTATTGCCATTTTAGCAGATGCTCTTCTCCAGAGCTTACAGTTTTATCCACTGATACAGCTGGATGTGTGCAAAGCTGTGGCAGTTGGTCACAGGGCAATAATAGACAGTGCCGGTTGTACTCAACACAGAATAAGGGCTGCAGCAACAAGTGGCATAATACTCTGCACTAATAACAATAATAATAATATTAATACTGGAGAGTTTAGTGTTGTCTCTCTACTGGCAAGGTGAGTTTTTGCAAGGTTGTGACTCATGTCCATCTGGCTTAATAAATTGTCTTATTGCTTTTGTAAAAACATGTTACAGGGCTAGTTTATTCATGCGTCCCAAAGCAGAGATTGCCCTCCCACAAACGAAAGTTTTTCCTGGGGAATTTCAGTCATGTTCATCAGCTTTAGAATAACACTTGTTCATGTGAAGTGATGTCTCCCTATTTTTTTTGTAACTGGGCTTCATGGTGGGCCAGTTTTTGCAAGTATTAGCATTGAGTCTTGGAGAATAAGTACTTGTGGGTTCTTTTCAGTGCGTGTGAGCGTGTTGGTGTTTTTTGTACACTCATAGCGTATACTTTTTTGTGCCACAAATTTCCAGTTCTGCCACGGAGTTAGTGGCCCTCACACAGCAGACACACTTGGGTTAGGGTTAGGGTGCATTGGGTCTTTCCCTACCCTGACAGTGGCATGGAACTGTGACCCCTGACCCCTGTGGCTCTGTGGTTTCAGGGGCCCAACATCGCAGCCATCGTGGCCCCCAGCGTGATCCTGGGCCTGCTGGCCGTGGTCAGTGTGGTTCTGGTGGTTCTGTTCTGCGTGATCCGGAAGAAGAGGCAGACGGAGGGGACGTACCGGCCCAGCAGCGAGGAGCAGACAGGGGCGCGCAGCGTCCAGCCTCCGGACGCTCTCAAACTGCCCAAAGAGGAGCGCCTCATCTGAGAGGTCAGCGCCCCCTGACCTCTGACCCCGCGCGCCTGTGGCACGGTTCC
>CM032893.1:29774418-29896918 GCA_019176425.1 Megalops atlanticus
GAGGTTGGTCTTATATGTGTGCCGGCAGGCAGCTCCAAACGAACGGCCACTCACCAAACACAAAGTTGTCTGGCCGGAAGATCTGACCAAACGGACCGGAGCGCACCGAGTCCATGGTGCCTGGCTCCAAGTCCACCAGAATCGCCCGGGGAACATACTTCCCACCTGAGAGAGAGAGAGAGGGAGAGAGAGAGAGAGGGAGGGAGGCATTTAGGACAACAGGCTACATTATAAGCTGCATGTCAGCATGTGCAAAATAGAGCCCCACAGCCTGCCTTAGAAAACACCAGGGGACGCATAATACCAGCCTCTGCTCATCCTCCAATCTGTCACCTTCCCTGAGTGCCAGTGCTGCAGCTGCTGCACCAGCCGGCTCTGCAGTCACCCATAACCCCTGGCCAGGTGCGGCTCAGCCCAGCCGGCGCTCTCACCTGTAGCCTCGTTGTAGTACACGCTGATCCGGTCCAGCTGCAGGTCACTGTCGCCGTGATACGTCCCGGTGGGATCAATGCCGTGCTCATCACTGATCACTTCCCAGAACTGAACAAGAGGGAGAAAGAGAGGGAGAGAAAGGGAGAGAGAGAGGGGGAGAGAGAGAGAGAAAAAGAGAGGGAGAGAGATGGAGAGGGAGAGGGAGAGAGAGGGGAAAGGGAGAGAGAGAGAGAGAGAGAGAGAGAGAGGGAGGGAGAGGGAGAGAGAGAGAGAAAGAGAGGGAGAGGGAGAGAGAGAGAGGGGGGGGAGAGGGAGAGAGACAGAGGGAGAGAGGGGAGAGGGAGAGAGAGAAAGAGAGAGACAGAGAGAGAGCGAGGGAGAGGGAGAGAGGGTGAGAGAGAGGGAGAGAGAGGATGAGAGAAAAAGAGAGGGAGAGAGAGGGAGAGAGAGAAAGAGAGATGAAGAGAGAGGGAGAGAGATGGAGAGGGAGAGGGAGAGAGAGAGGGAAAGGGAGAGAGAGAGAGAGAGAGAGAGAGAGGGAGGGAGAGGGAGAGAGAGAGAGAAAGAGAGAGAGAGGGAGAGGGAGAGAGAGAGAGGGGGAGAGGGAGAGAGACAGAGGGAGAGAGGGGAGAGGGAGAGAGAGACAGAGAGAGAGCGAGGGAGAGGGAGAGAGGGTGAGAGAGAGGGAGAGAGAGGATGAGAGAAAAAGAGAGGGAGAGAGAGGGAGAGAGAGAAAGAGAGATGAAGAGAGAGGGAGAGAGAGAGCAAGAGAGACAGAGAGGGAGAGACCCAGGGATGGAAAAATAGGGTAGAGAATGACAGACACAGGAGGGAGAGAGACAGGGAGGGGGAGAGAGAAATATATTTACAGCATGAACAAAAAGATGTAAACGTGAGGGGAAAATTCTTTACGCCGAAATTCTCACACATACATTCACTTCCACTAGACCACATATCTACCTTTCATGAAATTATCTGTCTTGATCCCTAACGAAAAGTAAATCCTAACCAATATGGGTTGCTGCTGGACGCAAAATCTGGATGCACCAATCGCTAGCATTCAGCTATTCCTCATGCTAAAACTGCAGATTCAGAATCCCAAAACTGGCGCATTTTCAGAAGAATCTTAAAATGACGACTAGAGATGCACAATGTCTGCTAGTGAAACAGGTACACTGGAAAAAAATAAATATGAATATCTTATTTTCATCTACACTTCGGTTTAAATAACATTGATCATAAGAATTCACCAAAAATGATTAAGAAAAACACAGTCATAAAACGAATCAAAAGTAACAGCGCCGTTAACCGGTACATTTTATTTGGGAGAAAATGAAGAAACTGAGACGAGGCGTTCCGCAGTACCGCATCCCCATCATTACTGCAGGAAAGCTTCCACCATTTTCTGCATTGGATTTCTGGAATATTCTGAGGCTGGATTATAAGATTTCCTTCCCTCCGCACAGCAGTATCGCTTGCATGCTCGCGGGTGTGCTTATGCACTTGCATATAAACGCAGCAGAGACGTATTGTAAAAGACAAAAAGCGTTCTTTTTTTTTTTTTTTACCTTGGCGCCGATCTGGTTTCCGCACTGTCCGGCTTGCAGGTGCACAATTTCGCGCATGATGAGGCTGAGAGGGCGAGCGGTCCGAGCAGAGAAAAGAAACAATGGGCGTCTGCGGTGCGCTGGCGAGCTCCTAAATCTGTCCTGCCCCGTTCACGGCGCTGCCTGCCGGAGTCTGCGCGCCCCCCACACTGCTGCTGGACAAATCCTGTGCTGCAGCATGACGACATCCCCATGGCAACCAAGGACCGGAGGAGGGGAGGAGGAGCCCTCGCGCGCGTGGAGGGCCGACAGGATGCTGCGACTGCGAGTCCGTGGCCACCATTACCGTAGCAAAATTTCCAGCCCCAGCGTGTTGGTAGCTGGAAAGTAAGGAAGGGCGACAACGTAAAATTCGAGAGCAAGAGGGAAAATGTATGAACAAACGTGTTATAGACACGAACAAAATTATACATGGAAAACTGGGTTGTAATGCTGTTGATCAAAACGGCATTGTTGCGGTTTTCGTCGAACAAGGCGCAGACAAGGGCGTGGCAAAAGGAGGATAAAGCTGCCTCAAAAACAAAAGAGAGGAATTAAAGGTGTGGGACCCCAGATCGATTTTTTATTCCATTTTTTGTCTTGCCTGAACGCACATTTTTTATCCGTGTTTGTTGTGGTATTAAACTGTTCGTTTTGTGGGAGAGAAACTGGGTAAAACACACACATATGAACGATGATACTGAAAAATGAAAGAAATGAAAACAGAAAACAAAATAAATTAAAAAGAGGTCATATGTAAAAAGGGAGTATGAGGTGACGTGTCGCTGTGTGATGACCGCCAGCGGCTTGGGCGTCACCCCCCTGAAGCCGACAGACGGGGAGAGGATGGTCTCCAGTAGAGAGAACCTCGGTGTCCATTATTTTAAACGCTTCTAATGCATACACGTTATTGTCTATTGATTTGTAATTTTCTATTTATTACATTATAGCCTATCAAATGATAACAAAGGATAAGAACGTATAGAAAAAAGAATGTACACCCTCCCCACACCCTGAAGTTGGAGCCAATGTTTGAAGATGCAATCTGCAAATTTTAGACCATCTACTCTCAAATAAATTATGCGTGATTCTTATGTTCTAAAGTTTTGTTCTGCATTTTAATTATACAAACTTTTTTATTTTTTTATTTTCATTTGCACCGTTTCGACCTGGGTTTTTCCTCGCAGAGTATCAGACAGCTCACAGAGGCGGGGGATGGGCTGGACTGGGTCGGTAGGAGAACTGAGGAATGACGGAAGAGATGTTGACTGATCCTCTCGACGAGAAAGAGCAGCGCGGCCACACCCGCAGCTGAGTTTCTCTAACCAGGTTCTTTAATGCTGGTCACCATGCAGCTTCCGCGGTCAGTCCATCACGCGGCCAGTTTACGGCAGAAAGCACAGAATAACGGGCACAGGAGAGAGCAGGACTCGACCACGCCAGAGCTGAGAGAGAGATCAGAAGAGAATATTCTGACAGCAACTGAGTGCAAGGGCAGAATGGTGGACTTTTTAGAGTGAGGCTTCTTGAATCCCAAAATGGGCTGAGTTATCTTGTATCATCACTGATCAACACTGATTTAAACAAATCATAGTGTTTGGCTGTTGAGAGCAATGTTTTTAATTGATTCAAAGAAATCAGTGATTTTGACAGTTTGTGGTGGCCCTGCCGGCTATGGGGCTACTGAAGCTTCAGACCTTCGTCACTGATGACTGGTAGGTGCAAGTCACAGGAAAGCAGGATCCCAGTCCCTGCGGTTCCAGACCAGACACCTGACGCACTGCGTGTGAAGGAGCCCACCCCCCTCCCACCTGTTGGGTCACACAGACACGGTGCCCAGAACCCGCCCTCCAGCCTTGCTTCGTGTCCCGCTTTTGCTTGGCTGACGGGTAGGCCATGCACACCATCCTGTCTCTGACATCCCTGTCCTCCAGCTCCCAGAGGGAAAACCCTCACAGCCCATTGTCTCCGTGGCGACATGGAACCGGTATGGGTTGTCAGGGAAACGGGAAGTCAGTCTGCTGTGGCGCACAGTGGTCAGGGTGTCACAGAGGATGAGACAGGCTGCGGTGTGCTGAGGGAGCAGGAGGGAGGGGGGGAGGGGGGGGGGAAGCCAGGACGGACAGATGATGAGAGACACAGAAAAACACAACAGCAAATGTACTACAAAAAAACCCCCACATTTTTCACCTGAGGCACAGATTGAGGCAGTGGCCAGCCCTCAGCGTCTGCATCATGAGTTAGCCACAGTGCTGCAGCAGTCCGTGGTGCCGCGACTCACTCTGGGGGGGCCAATGTGGGTGACCTAGTCCTTGTCTAGAGTGGTACTTTCAGACATAGGCCCTGGTGGTAAATATTAATATGTTACCACCAGACATATTTCTTAAGAATGCTGGATCTCCAGTAAATACGACTCTATATCTGCACATTTGCAAAGGGAATTTTGATTTCTGATTTTGATTTTGATTGCTTAATTGTCTTCAGACTGGTATGTGAACAATGCTTCACCCCGAAGGGGACTCTGGAAAATTCATTTAGATGGAAAATGTGTTTCCCCTTTTGTTTACACCTTGGTTAAAAAAAAAAAAACACTTACATTCTGGTTTTAAATTATTGTATGTTCAAGAGATATCTTTCTTCAGCAGAACCAAGAAATCATACTGTTTGGCTGACCATGGCATTTTTTATAAAAGACCAATTTATAGTTTTTAAGATAGATTTAAAATATTAGATCAGCTCTCTACAAACTATTCAGAGTGAAAAATCCAGAAGGTGTGTGCAATATGCTGTATATGTTGTATATGTTTCTTTTATATTTCTGTACTGAAAGTTTATGTTATCGCAAAAATGCACATAACGTGGCTCTTGGGTGGCAGTTTATGTCACAGATTGTCAAAAAAAACCTCTTCCCTATGATGATCCACCCTTGCATCCTCCACTAGACGAGACAAAGGAGGGCATGAGCTGCTTCCTTCATATGCCTCCTACAGAACTGAAATCACCCTCAATGGGGTGACCAATTATCAATTTCTGGGTCACAGAGTATGTGAAGATGAGGAAAGGATGGAAATTGGTGCTATTGCAGCCATGGTCCTGAGTTAAATATCCTCCTGCAATGTAGTTTTCCACTACATCCCCCAGAGGGCGCCATAGCCACAGCTAAGTTCCAAACTCCAAATGACCCTGACAGCGCTCACATTGCAAAAAGGCTCATACTTGAATTGTACAAAACAACATAATATAAAATCAGTGCGGAAGTATGCAGTGGGATGACATAAAAGCAGGCTCTGTTTCCCAGGATTTTGACAGGTTTAAGGTTTAAGAGAGTCTGAGAGAAGTTCAGCGCTCAGTGACAGGAAGAGGTGAGCTGTCCAGCTCAAAGTTTTCCTCTCGTCTTTGGTGAAGAAGGGCTCAGTGTACGTTACAGTAAATTTCCTTGGCAGGTGCACTTATCCAGAGCATCTACATAGCTCACAGTTTTACACGTTATTCATTGACGCAGCTGGATATTCACTGAGGTAATTCAAGTAAAGTTCCTTGTCCAAGGGTACAAGTGCTAATTAGCACTTCACCTTCTGCATTTGGGCATATATATATGTATATATATATATATATATATATATATATATATATATATATATATATATATATATATATATATATATATATATATGTATATTCTTTTGGTGGGGTGTTTTCGTCCCAAATAATCACAGTGTGTGGGCTTGTATCTCAGTTTGTTTCCCTAAATTGACACACATGTGGTAAGGTCTCATTTTTTTGCCTAGATGCACAAATTCAAATGCTGATTATTCACTATTCCAACCTGGGACATATTACATGACACACACACACACACACAGGCATACGCACATGCACACACACACACACTGCATATAAACCTATACTCTACACAGTGATACACAGCAAATCTCACAAAGATGAAAACCTCTTTAATTCCAAAAACACTCATACAATTCTTAACAGTATGCCCATGACAAATGGAATCAATATAATGCCATGTAAAGTCAATAAACCTACGTCCGATGGCAATCAATAATTAAATTCTACTTCATATTGTGCTCTTAATATTTACTGTATGTTAATATGTACATACAACATATACAACATGTCTGTATACAACCTATTGCTTTTCACTGTACAGGACAGCTCCCAGATAAGGTTAAACCATGTGCTATTCTATGGAAGTGCACTTCTGAACTCCAGCTCCACTTCATTCACTCTCAGGTGATTGATGTGAATCTCATCTTATGAGGGTGGGGGGTCAGTGGGCGTGGTGACGGTGGTGACAGTGGGGGTGGGGGGGGGGGTGGGGGTGGCGGGCTCCTTTCGGGGGCAGAGGCGTCTCAGGCAGGGGATGTTCTCCAGGCGTGAGAGGTAAAGCAGGGGCTGCATGCTGCTGCTGATGTTGACGAAGGAGAAGCCGACGGGCTGCACGTAGCAGCGGAAGACGTCCTCGGTGTAGTAGTGCTGGAAAGGGAAGAGCGCCACGGGGGGCAGGTAGTTGAAGACGATGATGCCGGTGATGGACAGCACCATCTTGAAGGCCTTCTTCTTCATGGGGTGCATCTCGTCCCGGCCCCCTTGGGACCGGCGCAGTGCCCACAGGATGGACACGTTGCACAACACCATGAGCGCAAACGCCGCCAGGATCTCACCTGTGAAGATCTTCTCGAAGTTGGGGAGGCCGCCTATCTTCTTGGCGGTGGCGTAGCTGAAGGTGAGAGCCAACACCACCACAGAGCAGCCGATGCGGTACTTGTGGGCCTTGAGCCGGCTGAAGGTGATGGGGAAGAGCACGGCCAGGAAGCGGTCCACGCAGATGCAGGACAGGAAGAGCGGTCCGCTGGTGTCCTTTACGCCATAGGTGAACTTGATGGCCTGCCAGCCCTCCTTGCTCTTCCACAGGTAGAGGTTGAAGAAGTTGATGGGCACCATGATGCCAAAGTAGGCATCCATGATGGCCAGGATGAACAGGAAGATGTCGGAGGTGGAGGACTCGCGCCGGTTGCGGACCAGAATGACCAGCACCATGATGTTGGCGGGAAGGCCAAGGAAGACGTTGAAGATCTGCACAGCCAGGTCAAACAGAACCCCCTCCACCATCTTCTCGCAGCCATCGAACACACTGAAGGGCCTGGCCGTGGCATTGCCAGTGCCTCCGAGGGGGGGTGGGGTGGTGGAGTTGGAGGTGCTGTTTAACACCGAGGGGAGGAGAAGGGTCCGGTCCATGGCACTCATCTTAAGGCTGTGGTGGTTCTGTTAAGAAACATTAAAGCACTTTTACACATTTTAAGCTTACTACTACTTTGCGCAGCTTTTTTCTGGTTATTTAACAGGGTTGGGTTAATGTGGGAAGAAACCCCCCAAAAAAGACCTTTTCTCCAGATAAGACCTCATCCGGGTTGCCATATATCAATCAAAGGGTTATGACAGGATGATTGTACATACTCTCCTCAAAGCATTTGATCATTAAGGACACCACATTGTGTCATCATCAGATATATGAAGCAAAATTTTTTTTTAATTAAACAGAAAAAATGACTACACTGCAGTTTATTAATTTGATGAATAAATGTTCTTGGTCAGAGGCATAAGAACCATGATTTAAATCGGCAACAACAAGAAAGAAAACAAGTCTAGAGAGCTGAAGAATAAATTAGAGAATTTAAAAACTGAAAAACTGTAAATGGAAAAAAACGTGGCGCTGATCGAGCAGGCAGATAATGTAATATTCCCAGCATGCCGCGGGTGAGCTGTGAGCTGAGGGTCAGTGCAGGTTCCTTTTACAAACAGCTGCGAGGTCTCCCCTCAGGTTGTTTTTCTCCTTGATGTTCCAAGTCTCTCTGGAGTCCTCCTCTCTACAAACAAGACAGGGGTGTGGCCACACCCATGGGAGTGAAACTCCGCCCCTCCAGTCGTGGCTAAAAGGACCGCTGTGGCTCAGAACCTGCACAGAACCTGCCGTAGGTACATGCCATTTCCATCATTCTCAGTGGACATGCGCTGCTTCAGCATATGTAAAACATACAAAACTCCTTATGGTGATCTACAATCACTGCATTTAATGTGCTAACACCTGGGTTCAATAAAAGCCACAACATCCTCTCAATGGTTTCGCAGTTCCTTCTGTGGGATCTGCCTCTACTGCTTTACATTCCTATGGCAAAGATGAAATGAGCTGGATTCTCTGGCTCACTTTCTGTTTACCACTCCAGAGATTGTCCAGGTCTGTAATGTGCAGCCAGTCAGGTGTGTGTGGCTAGCCTGGTGTGTTTTTAGTCAAGCTGGTTGTCAGCCAGATATGCAGCTCACCAGGTGTGTTGCTAAGCTGGTGAGCAACTGGACAGGTGGAGATGTTATGTTGGGTGTGTAGCTCGTTAGTTGTGTTGTAGCCAGGTGTGTAGGTAGCCAAATGTGTGTCTGGCCAGGTGTGTAACTACATACTGTAAACCCTTTGCAGAGATTGTCCCCAGGTCCCGTTTCTGTGATACAGTTGTCTCACTTGGGCAGGCTAATGTGACACTGCCGCTACGTTGGAGTAACGTTGTGAGAATGTTGTGTGTGCAGCCTGGCTGCCTTATATTCCTGCTCCCCAGGCCTGCTGTGTCCCTGAGGGCTCCACACCGCCACGCCCCGGGGGCCACACCTGTAGGGCCACGCAGAGGGATTCTGAGACGCCCCTGCTCCCTGATCTGGGAGCCTCGTGTCCCTACACACCCCCCCCAGAGCCCTTCCCCCCCCCGCCAGAGAGTGCACCACTGCTGCTGTTTATCACAAGCCTCTGGCACTCGTCTCACTTTGCCTCAAGTTCAAAGAAGCTGATTGCATGCACGCGTACGTGTGCGTGTGTGTGTGTGTGTGTGGTGTGTGTGTGTGAGTGTGAGTGTGTGTATGTATGCATGCGGGTGTGTGTGTGAGAGAAAAAGCACCCAAGTGTGTTCATGCCTCTTACCCCTAAATGTCCAGCAATAATTTCACTTATTGATTTACATTACTGCTGAAATCATGTGTTACCTGTTAACAATCCCTTTGCAACACCAGCATAAAATAAACTGTGTTCATTATGCACAAAATCAATAAAAGTCAGTATCATTTCACAAAGTATCATTTCAGTTACGATAGCAGAAAAGAAAAATTGTTGAATGACCTTTTTCTCTTCATTGAGATTGAAAACTATCACTAAACTGAAATGTTTTGCAATTTTGCTCACATCATTACATCTGTTGCATCAAATTGCAGAGTTCTGCAGACTCCAAGTTAGACTGTAAGTCTGCAGAAACTGCCAGCTTTGATTTATATGCAGAATTGTTCAGATTTTTTTTGGTAATAGGACAGTGAGAGCTACTATCCGCACAGACATGATTGAGATGAATCGCTTAAAGAAGTCATAGAGACATGAAGCACAACAAACCTTACTGATACAAAACGCATCTTAATGTCTACTAAAGCCTATACCCTTACCCCTACTGCAGGTCCCTGATTATATTTCAGATTATTTGACTTTTTAATTTTATACATTTCTACATTTTATAGAAGTTGTCTGTTGTGATTTTCAGTTTGTGCTGAATTGATAGGAAAAGCAATGGATTTATACTGTACGCATATATCAGCACTGATGATCTGAAGACGAGTGCCTTGTTTGTGTGCAAGATTGATTCTGTGATAACCTTCTTAAGGACAGTACTTGCTAGGGGACCTCCGTATCTCTTACTGGACTGATATGTAAATTGGTAAAAAAGCCCAAATTTGAATCATAGAATTAAATCATTTGAATTAATCTGCTTGGCAGATGCTCTTGGATGGATTTGATTCGCATGGCATATCACTTTTCGACAGCGTTTACACAGCTGGGTATATTTACTGAGGAGACTCTATGAGAGGAATCTCACCCAGGGGTAACACAGCAATACTCCACAGAGATGTCAAACCTGCAGCCCCCTGGTGCCACAGCAGTGACACTTCATATAAGTCTATGGTGCTACCAAACCAGCAACAAATGTTTCTGAGTCCTTTAATCAGTGTTTAACCGTGTTGGCCAGTTTGGCCACGCATGCAGGGGAGTGTAGCGCTGGCTCTTACCGAAGTGAAGATGGCGGCTGTTGCTTCAGAAGAAAGGGACCTTCATCCAGTCCTGTCCCGTCAGCGAAACGGGCGACGCCCACAGCAACCTCTGCCTTTATGTGATCCTGAGCCCCTGGGGGGCAGATCAGGACTGAGGGCGGGGGGATCTGGATTGGTTCTGAGTTTTGGGCCGATCCCAGTGGGGTGGCCCTGCTGATGTGTCAGACCCCGTGGGGGGGCTCACTTCTTTGCCCTCTCTCTTGGGGTGACGTTCATGGGTGTTTCCAGCAATGACAGATGAAGCTCTGCTCTCACGTTAAGTGTGGAGTTCACTCAGTGTTCTAATGAAGTGTGGGGTTCACTCAGTGTTCTAATGAAGTGTGGAGTTCACTCAGTGTTCTAATGAAGTGTGGGGTTCACTCAGTGTTCTAATGAAGCGTGGGGTTCACAGCTTCCTCATTCTTCCTCTTTTCTGTTTGTCTAAACAGTGAAAGCTGATGACCACCAGCATCTTTCTCACAGATCCTTCTGCTCCACTCTCAGCTGGCCACACCATCCGTCCCAAATCAACTCAAAATCCCCTCTACATATACCATAAAGACATGCTGCTATTCCCCTCCAAATATACCATAGAGACATGCTTCTATATGGACATGCTGCTATTCCCCTCCAAATGTTTACAAAACTTGAGTGTATTGTATATAGGTATATGTTGTTTTAATTCTCTTTCTTAATTTATGTACACTGTTGGTATGGGAGAAACGGCATTTCATTCTTGATTGTACGCAAGTATATGATAAAATGACAATAAAGGAAATCTGAGTCTGAATCTGAACTCCCAGAGCTGCAGTAGCACCTGCAGCTCTGCTGAACACACATCCCTCCATCTGAATCTGGCTGATCTGGGCACACATTCGCCATCTGAGCACTGCGTTTGGCACTGATGCTTGTTTGCATGTGGTTAGTAGTGTCCTGTGCAGTTTTTTATGCCACTTTTTCAGATGCGCTGTGTAAGTCGCTCTGGATAATAGTGACTGCTAAATGACTGATGTAATGTGATGCTGTTTACACTGCACCAGTACCAAGCAGATCCAGCCTCCTCCTGCCATTCTGCCAGGGACAGCAGACCACATTATTACATTACATTATTGACATTTAGCAGACACTCTTATCCAGAGCGACTTACAATGTTATCCATTTATACAGCTGGATATTTTACTGAAGGAGTCATTACAATAGGTTTATAATTCAGATTTATAGGATGCCGTTTAATAAACTGTCTGAAGCTGTGCAGGACACAGGTGTTAATTAATCAGTAATCTTTGTGAGGGTAGCATCACAGGCAGGTCAGGACTATGACATTATGGCAGAAACTTGGCATGCTACAGAGTCTTCTGATACAGCACAGAGAGCAGACCTTCTGTGCAACAGTATCACAAACAATGGCTGTCAGAAACATTTTCCAACACTCAAACACATTTTTAATAACTCACATTTTCATATTCTCACTGAAAATCAACAAAACATTGACTGGGACCATAATATTCAGGTACTATTGTACCAAAATGTCACTAAAGTTACTTAAAAAAAAACCTGTGTTATTGTGTCACACGATCAACAGATCGTGGCAGCACCTGCATATGCATTCATTACAGAAACACAGAAAAGGGTTTCAATGTTACAGGAGAATCTCAGAAAGTGAGAATCTGTCACCTCCTAGTGGTCATTACATATAACTACCTCAAATAGTTCAGTATCTCCACGAACATCCATTCATTCCCTGATAACATGATCGCGGTGAGCATCACAGAAACAGCAGCTCAGATGTCCGGGTTGCGTTTGGGTACAGTGGATTGATGTGGATTTCATATTGCAAATCAGTTGCTCTACACACCCAGGAATTCAGTGGCTCGGAAACAGCCAGCCAGGGACACTCCTGTCGTACCTTCGAAACATGGAAATTCAAATCAGTTTGAAATCAGTTTAACATGGTTGGGTGAACATCGACTAACGGAATGTGCCCAGATAACATCGGAACACCCCGACAAAATACCCGTGTCTTCCCTTCAGTGCAGACCTGATTTTATAACTATGACAAAGACACACATGTAGTTATTTATCATGAATTTCATAACTTACATTTCTGATTTACATTCCCAATTCCTTTCCACTTCACCAGAGACTGCAAGAAGAGACAGAGATGAAGTGAGACACACAGTCTGTCTATGAAGTGCAGTGTGGAAACTCAGAGCCCTGTGACAATGGGAGAGCCCCACACACTGTCAGGATTCACACAGTGACACATCACACTCACACAAATTTGTGTCTGTAGTTGGGAAACTGTACAGTACCATAAGCACCACCAACAATGCTAATTAGCAGTAGACGTGTATTAGTCAAAACTAGCTTTTACGTCATCTTCTATAATTTCGTTGTTCTGAACAATGACAATAAAGCTCTCTTATCTCTTATTTTCAGTTCGTGCAGCATGCAGGAGACATATGTCACCGTGCAGCTCCAGGTGTACGACAACCGGAGTTAATATTGCTAATCGATATGATTTCCATAGACTAATTGCATAAACCAGCTATTATATTTAGCTAACTAGTTAACGGGACGTCTAAGGCGTGGAATAGCCCATACCTATACACCACTGACACCTACAGAAATGCACACGATAACCCTGAGGTCTGACTCATTGCAAGCATTAAAGTCTAACCTCAATTAAACAAACAGAATTCTCACACAAGCTTATATGGCTACACAATAGATACCTAAGCTGGCACCATTCTAACTCCCTTCTTTCTGCCTCTTCAGCTTAATTTCACTGCCATAATTAAGAATATTAAATAACACAGGTCCAACTAATACAAAAAAAAATGAAACATTGGATAGGTTTGTTTTGGAATGGTGTCTGTCCAGTATGTATGAGGTAGTGTCACCCTAATTTTTTTTTGTGTTGCCGGTCTTCATTTTGGTATTAGGAATTTTAATGATAGACCAACTTTTGGATGTGTTTCTACTAACCTATAGAAGATAGGTGGGTTTACTTGTTTGTTTTCTTGTGATTATCAATAAATAAAAACATAAATACAGGTCTGTGAATAAATACATTATTCTCAGACCTGCTACATGTGAGATATCTCACACGCAATCAGCTTGCACTCAACACAGTACATACTGTAAATCATATTTAAAGCCAAATATAAACGCAAAATCTACACTTACACCACCATCTCCAGTTTACAGTGTGGATCTTTCTGTAGATCAGAGAGCGGTTTGAGTCCTGGTTCCCGCAGGTAAGTCCCTCTCAGATCCAGCTCTCTCAGGTGTGAGGGGTTTGAGTGCAGAGCTGAAGCCAGAGAAGCACAGCCTCCCTCTGAGATTCCACACTTCCACAGCCTGCAGACAGGAGAAGAGAGCTCCTCACTCTACTAGCACTGATCACAATACCGGCCTCTACTGATGTAATGGCATTGTACCACATGATGGGTATCTCAAGTGCACATAGGTCCTGGATCCAAATATGCACGCAACACAGGCAATAATATCAAATGTGATTATCAAACCTGATCAAGTCTAATTAAAAAGCTAATTGTCAGTTAAAGCTGTAGTTGATTAATTGGAGCAATTAATTGATCTATTGTGATTAATCAACTGATTGACTAATTGATTGGGATGATCAATCAACCAATTGCTACCTCTCTAACATGTAATGGAAACAGAAACAAGCACTCTGCCCTGACCTCAGTTTCTCCAGTTTACAGTGTGGATTCTCCAGTCCAGCAGAGAGCAGCTTCACTCCTGAATCCTGCAGCTTATTCAGCCCCAGGTTCAGCTCTCTCAGGCGTGAGGAGTTTGAGCTGAGAACTGAGGCCAGCGCATCACAGCATTTCTCTGTGAGTTTACATCGTACCATGCTAAAAAAGAGGGAGTTTGGAAAAAAATCTCATTACAAATGAAGACTGTCTTTGTGAATATGGCAAGATGTGAGAATTACCGGGATTTACATTAAGTGGTTAATGAAATTTTATTATTTTATATTTATAATTAAATTATGTGTTATTTTCCAGAATCATGTAAACATGTACAAATGATAGCAATTCAGTTCCACATTTTACCCAAAACTCCAAAATGATTGAACTTTGTGCAATCAGTTTAAATGTAAATAAGAACACACACTCTATACTTACTGCAGTTTCTCCAGTTTGCAGTGTGGATTCTCCAGTCCAGCAGAGAGCAGCTTCACTCCTGAATCCTGCAGGTCATTGGCACTCAAGTCCAGCTCTCTCAGGTGTGAAGAATTTGAGCTGAGAACTGAGGCCAGTGCATCACAGCAATTCTCTGTGAGTTTACAATCTTTCAACCTAAACAAAAATGGGCTTGTTAAGCTGATTTATAATGTAGATTTACTTGTAATTTACTTGTTACTCATGACACTTCAGAAAAGAGCTCCTTTAATTAAGATGATTGATATTAATTTGTGGTGAGTAATATTCTGTTCAGGTGATGAGTATACAGTAGTTTAATAACATTTTAATAGTCACTTGGGACCTTTGTAAAACAATGAACTGCTTCATGAACAGAACAGTAAAATTGTATAAAACATTCATTAGCAAGCACAGCTCTTTACAACCGTCACACATTGCGGAAGTGTAAAGTGTATTAAACCGTGCAAATGGAAAGGCATAGCACTGTACACAACCTGTAACAGAGCACAACCATTTTTCATAGCTGAGATATAAAGTCACTCATTGAGTTATTGAGTATGCTTTATGAAATTTCATTCAATATAAGGTGTGAACAATACTTTTTGGCAATAAACCAAAATCTCCAAGACTTAATTTACACCATTGTTGGCTGTTCCATGTTCTTATCCATTCTCTTATCCCCTCATCTCAGAACGAGCTATAACCTCCTGTGCTGACAGTAGCCAATCACACATCATCCGTAATTAACAGGGAATTTTGCCCCCATAATGTGTGTAGTGAAGTGAAGAAAGCTCCTGTCCTGCGGAACTATCAAGCTCGCCACTCTGCATTTTCGTTAAGTGTGATTTATGCTTTAAGGCTTCCTCTCACAAATCCAAGATTCAAAACTCACTATCTAATCCGCCTAGACAGTTTTCTACCTTTTCTTCCCTTCTCAGTCCTCTCTCTCCCACACCGTCTGATCTCTCGGCACATGACTTTGAGGATCACTTCAACCAGAAGATTCCAGACATTCAAAACTCCTGCCAGTCACCACAGCCCTCATCTCTCTCCCCTTCTGCTTTGTCCTCCCTTCCACTCTCTTATCTCTCTAAATTCTCTCTACTTTCAGATGTTGATGTCACTCAACTTCTGACATCACACCGACCTATCACCCATTATCCTAGATCCCATTCGCTTACCCCCCTGCAGACTATTGTTCCCAGCCTTCTCCCATTCATATCTGCTCTAATGAAATTGTCGCCCTCTACAGGCTGTGTGCCGGCAGCCTTCAAGGAGTCACAAGTCACACCCCTGTTCTGGACCCTGGACCCATCTGCTGTCCAGAATTATCCACCAGTCTCCCTCCTTCTGTTTCTCTCAATAACACTAGAACGTGCAGTGGCTAACCAACTGTCTTCCTTTCTCTCCCAGATCAAGCATCTTGACCCCCTGCAGTCTGGCTGAAGGCTGGTCATTCCACAGAGACTGCCTTAATCTCCATCACTGAAGCTCTTCCATCAGCCAGAGCATCCTCCCTCTCCTCAGTCTTCATTCTTCTGGACCTTTCTGCAGGCTTTCAAACAGTGGACTACACCCTACTTCTGTCTACCCTGACTTCATTGGGGATCTCTGAGACCATTCTTCTCTGGGTTCAATCCTACCTCTCTGGACGCTCTTTCAGGGTGTCCTAGAACGGTAGCTGTCCAGACCCCACAGCCTGCTTATGGGTGTCCCTCAAGGCTCTGTACTTGGCCTTCTCCTCTTCTCTCTTTACATGCAATCTCTCGGGTCTGATCTCAGGTCCTTTCGCGCCTGGACTACTGTAACTCCCTCTGTGCTTGTCTTCCTGCCTGTGCCATCAAACCCCTACAACTAATCGAGAATGCAGCTGCATGACTTGTCTGCAACCTCCATAAACATGATCGAGTCACACCCCTCCTCCCCTCACTTCACTGGCATGCTGTTACCCCTCACATCAAGTTCAAAACCTTGGTGCTGCACACAGGACAGTGAATGGGACAGCCCCCTCATACCTATAATCAGTCTTCAAACAACATGTACCAGCCAGATCACCTATGGGGGAACTGACTGTCCCTTCCCAAGGGGGTTGCTCCTCTGAGCCACGATGCCTGTCTGTACTGGTCCCTCAGTGGTGGAATGACCTTCCCTCAGCGATTAGGACAGTGGAATCACTGGCCATCTTCTGACACAGACTGAAGACCCACCTCTTCAGACTGCATCTCAGTTCCACCTCAATTCCCACCTCCTAACACCTGTTATAAGTATAATTTGCTGCTTATTTTACATGTAGTGCCATGATTTTGTTATGGATACAGTGATCTAGTGACTGTGAGGTATGGTAGTGTATGTACTTGGGTTCCCATAGTTTCTAGGCTGTCTAGTCAGGTTGGCACGAGTTAATTTGTGGTAAGGCTGTTCACCCATGAATACGTAGAAATGGAAACGTGAAAACATGAAATGTGTAAGTTTACTTAAGACAAAGTCTGCTGATAAAAATGACCTTAAAAAGACCTATACATGTGCAATGCATGCAGGCATTCAATAAATGACCAACTCTCCTTAATACTGATAGCAATTGTTTAAATTTGGAGGTTCAAAGTTTTGAATTTCACTCAAGGACAAACAGTATATGAAGTCAACAATCCTGGTTGAGCCAGTTATACACTGAACTTCCCATTAGCCTTTGTAGAAATGTGGCACATTGATTTGAATCCTAGAATGACTTTGTTTGCCAACCTACACTGCTTTCCAGCTAAGTTAATTAAACAGGTTATTCACTGAGTGTGGGTGTGTGCATGAGCACTCCATTGATTTCAGCCCAGGTGAGCCTGTATGTTAATTTGTCCTTGCATATCTCCAACACTCAGGTCCGTGTCTCCAGTTTAAATGGAAATAGAAACACACACTCTGTACTTACTGCAGTTTCTCCAGTTTGCAGTGTGGATTCTCCAGTCCAGCAGAGAGCAGCTTCACTCCTGAATCCTGCAGGTAATTGTTATTCAGGTTCAGCTCTCTCAGGTGTGAGGAGTTTGAGCTGAGAGCTGTGGCCAGCACAGCACAGCATTTCTCTGTGAGTTCACACTTTCTCAGTCTAAATAAGAAAGGGATTGAAAAATACAATTTATGAATGCACTTATTATTTTAGAAAAAGTAAACATTCTGTAAGGATGTTAAGGAAATCTTTTTATACCACGGATTGGACAAGTCCTAATTGACTGGACAGATTCTAATTGGTTGACAGGGTGTGTTTTAATTTCTCACAATGGAACAGCTGAAATGTAATGAAAATTAAAACTGACACTTGATAAAACACTTTCAATAAGTTATTGAAAACAGCAAATGTTACTTTGGCAAGATAAACATATGGTATTTTTATGGTAATATGTCGTTACCTAATGAGCAATCTGAAAAGCTTTAGAGATGTAAGATAGCAATGTAGCTGGATTTTCCCCTTTCTGCAATGTGTACAAGTTTCACTTTGTGGTAGACCAATGGCATATTCAGTTTTATTGCTGCAGTTGTTGTTAATTTGTTTTATTTGGCATTATTTTTAGTCCCCCACAGTGTGCATACCCCTGTGTTAGGCTGTGCGGACAGTGAAAATAAAATAACAAAACTAGATTTTGTTCCTGAAGAAAATGCAATGTGTGGTTTCCTGTTTGCATTATTGACCGTTCACTTTACCCCACACTAATAAAACTATAACAGAGTAATTATCCTGTCCTACACATTAGGACATAAGTTAAACATTTTGACATAAATGATCTAATGTATGACTCTGAATTTCACTGCGTAGTATTAACTACCATTTGAGTACACAGAGGACACAGTTATGAAACACACATACAGGGGGTAGACAAAATAATGAAAACATTGGACAACGAATAAGGAGTTGGACCACCCTTTGGCTTCAGAGCAGCTTCAGTGCTTCTTGGAATGCTGTTAAACAATTTTTGAACTGCTTCCAGATGTCAGGGTTTCAAAGACGGCTTCCTACAACAACCAGCCGACATCCTCACAACCTTGCTTGTCTGTTTCCCTGCAGCTTCCCCAGACTGCCACTAGAGGTCTTCCTGTTTGTGTCTTGTCCATTCTCGTTAATTGAGTTCACCTGTGTGTAATTAGTCTGGTCATGTGTTTGTGTACTATACAAACCCGCTTGTTCTCTGGTTCTTTGTCCAGTCTTGAGATGCTATGTCATGTGTATGTTCCTATGCACAAAGCCTGTTTTTCTTCCTTCCTTCAAGCTTCCAGTAAAAGTCACTTTGTTTTCTCATAACCCATCTGTGTTATGGTGTGGTCTCTCCCTATAACAGCAGGTGTCAGGAAAAGAGTAAAACATGACCCATCGGACCATAGTACTGTCTTTCACTGCTCAGACGTCCAGGTTTACAAGTGGTTCATGAATGGCAGCTGTACCTTAAATGTCAGCTTTGTGAAGCTCATGACATACAGTTTTTGTTGAGACTGGGTCCCTGAGGAGTAGATTCAGTTACATTGTTTTGAAGGTTTTAGCATCTATCCAGTTACATGTCTGTCTGTCTGTCAGTGAGCTTTGATTTGCAGCCACTGCTTCTCTTTCCTAATGCAGTTTTTGGTTTTGTGCATGATTTTTAGCACTGTTCCCTTTGACACAATTTTGCCATTTCTTGGGATGATGTACTTGCAGCTCAGAAACCAACTATTTGACACCTTTCAAAATCTGTTAGATCTGCCATGTGGCTTCAGAAAATCACCTATTAAAGTGTTGACTTTAAAATGTCTTTTATAACAGAAACATATTGATAATTATTATTGATATTCATATGAAACACATTTAGAGTTTAAATTTGCAAATTAGATGCTTCAAACCATGAGTCCTTTTTCATAGTTTCATTTCATTGTCATTTTGTCTAGCCCTGTATATCCTGACACAATGTTATATTAAACACTGTAATGTACTGCACTACAATATTTATCTTCTACAACAGACTTTTTTGCAGTTAAAAAAATGTTTTCATATCATCTGTTCAGTTACAGTATTCAGGCCAGCTTGGATTACCTTGATGTAAAAAACCTTTGATAAAACATTAATTAGCTCACTGCAGTCTTAAATCCTCAGTAGGTGGGCTTCCATTGCAGTTTTGCACAAAATAGAAGCGATTTTTTTAAAAAGGTGACAAAACACAATTGCGAATGGTCTGTGTTTCCATTGAGTGATGTTATGCGATTAAAGCTGGGTTTTCTCCTCTTGTGATAGTCATTCCAATTATACATGGTGACAGATCTCCAAGACCTGATAAGTGTTGGCACGGTGACTTCGATTGCATCCACCGCAATAGCAGTGGTAGTGTTTAATCGAAGTCGACGAATTGAATCGTCTGAAAAACCACCTCATGCGAACGTATAACCTTTTTTATGATATTTGAGAGTTTTTTCGAAATTCACGTGTTTCCATTACTCGTTTTTTAATTTGCAATTTCAAATTGCGCATTAAGCAGGTTAATGAGACCCGCCTAATGATAGAGACCCTGAGAAATGAGTAGGCTGTTTTTTACAGCTGTTCCTGATGTAAAATGATATTTTAGATATTAAAAACAATATTATATATTACATTGTTGATCATATTTCTGAAAGTATTCACACTGTAGCAATACTTACTGAGCTCTTCTAGAGAACTTGACCACTGGCAGCAGTCTCAGAAGACCCTCATCTGATCTGCTGTACTTGCTCAAGTCAAACTCATCCAGGTCCTCTCCTGATGTCAGCAACACAAACACCAGAGCTGACCACTGTGTAGTTGTGAGTTTTTTCCCTTCAAGACTTCCTGAGCTGAGATAACCCTTGATTTCCTTCAGAAAGGAAGTATCATTCAGTTCATTCAGACAGTTGAACAGATTGAGGCTCCTCTCTGGAGATTGACTCTTCCTGATTTTCTTCCTGATGTACTCGACAGTTTTCTGAAGGCTTTGTGAGCTGCTTCTTGTCTGTGTCAGAAGGCTTCCTAAGAGAGACTGATTGGAGTCCAGCGAGAGACCAAGAAGGAATCGGAGAAAAAGGTCCAGGTGTCCAGTCTGACTCTGTAAGGCCTGATCCACTGCACTCTTGTGAACGTTGAATAAAGATGGTTTAAATAGCCTGGATAACTTCTCAACAGGACTGTGGTCAAGCACATTCTTGTTGTTGTTTCTGAATGAGAGAAACACATACAAAGCAGCAAGGTACTCCTGAACACTCAAGTGTATAAAGCTGAACACTCGGCCTTTGCAGATCTTTGAAGTTAAATCTTCTTTAAAGATTTCTGTGCACACCCCAGAGTACACTGAAGCTGTACTGACATTGATGCCAACCTCTCTCAAGTCCTCTTCATAGAATATGAGATTGCCACTCTCCAGGTGCTGAAAAGCCAGCTCTCCCAGCTTCAGAATACATTCCCTGCTGGACTCGGATAGTGCCTGTGTCTCTCCTTTTCCACTGTCACTAGAGTACTTCTCACTGACGAATTTTGTCAGACTGAATATGAAACATGTGTACATTTCAGTCAGAGTTTTGGGAATTTCTCTGCTCTCTGCGTCACCCAGTATTTTCTTCAGAACACCAGCTGCAATCCAGCAGAACACTGGAATGTGACACATGATGTAGAGACTCCTGGAAGATTTTACGTGTGAGATAATTCTTTCAGCCAGGTTCTCATCTCTGATTCTCTTCCTGAAGTATTCCTCCTTCTGTGGGTTATTGAACCCTCGTACTTCTGTCTCCTTGTCTACCAAATCAGGTGGGATCTGACTGGCTGCTGCTGGTCGAGTGGTGATCCAGAGGAGAGCAGAGGGAAGCAGATTCCCCTTAATGAGGTTCGTCAGCAGTACGTCCACTGATGTTGATGCTGTTACATCACACCATCTCTCATTGTTCTGGAAGTCCAGAGGAAGTCGACACTCATCCAGACCATCAAATATGAACAAAACTCTGACTTCATTATGGTCAAAACTTTTAATCTCTTTCAGATCTGGGTGATAACACTGGAGAAGTTGCATTAAGCTGAATTCTCTTAGCTTCATCAAATTCAGCTCGCGAAAAGGAAGGTCAAATATGAAATGAACATCCTGATTGGCTTCTCCTTCTGCCCAGTCCAGAATGAACTTCTGCACAGAGACTGTTTTTCCAATGCCAGCGATCCCCTTCGTCAGCACAGTTCTGATGGGCTTCTCTCGTCCAGCTGAGGGTTTAAAGATGTCATTGCAGTTGATTGCAGTGTCTTGTGTGGTTTGTGTCCTGGATGCTGTCTCAATCTGTCTCACCTCGTGTTCCTTATTGACCCCCTCACTGTGACCCTCTGTGATGTAGAGCTCTGTGTAAACACTGTTGAGGGACGCTTTGTCTCCTAGTGCCACATGTCCTTCAGATATCCACTCAAGCTTCCTCTTCAGACTAAGTTTCACATTCTCCTGAGCTTCAGCCATGGCCTGATCTGTGTGAAAGAGAGAAAAGGAACATTAAGCACTGATACCCTGAACAGTAATTACTCTGAAAGCACAGATGGGAATCACACTGAAAATACTGAGGTGGGTTATAGCGGGTTAGGGGTAGGGTTACAGTGGTTTAGACTGTGACACTGGAGTGGTTTACACTCTGTGCTGATGGAGCGGATTAGGTTCTGGTGCTGGAGTGGTTTTGATTTTGTTGGGTTTCATCTTACCAGGCTTGGTAGCTTCATGTTTCTCTCTGGACTGTGGGAAATCTTGGGGGAAAACTGAGAGCACAGACAACCTGATGTTAAGAGAGAAAAGGACACACAGAGTACGATCATCCAATGGCTCTAGTGTGGTGTAGCTGTAAGGAGCAGCAGTGTGGTGTAGTGGTAAGGAGCAGGGCAGCAGTGTGGTGTAGCGGGTAGGAGCAGCAGTGTGGTGTAGCAGTAAGGAGCAGCAGTGTGGTGTAGCGGTAAGGAGCATGATTCTTTCTTACTGCCACCTGAAAAAATGACATGATGTAGCAGACATCTTGTTTGATCTCACTTTTTCTCTGCTAAATTGGTTTAGTGCTTTTCGTAACTAAATTCTCTTTAGCAGAATCTATTATATAAACACAAGGCAATGGGTTTTATGGGATATACCAGTGAAATCCCATCTGTCACTTTAACATGGTGTTTTTCTACATAATGTCCTGTTGAAAGACAGAATAAACAGATACAGTATAAATCTTTCATATACAGACACCAAAAGACCTGTAAATTACACACTGTGACGTGAGAGTGGTTTAGACTCTGGTGTTGGAGTGGATTCGACTCTGGTGTTGGAGTGGATTAGACTCTGGTGTTGGAGTGGATTAGACTCTGGTGTTGGAATGGATTAGACTCTGGTGTTGGAGTGGATTAGACTCTGGTGTTGGAATGGATTGGACTTAGTGTTGGAGTGGATTAAATCCTGATGCAGAGGGTAGTTCAAGTGATGGTATATATTTTTATTTACTGGAATAATTTTTAATAATTTAATAATGTTTTGAACAATATGAGTTTGTTCTTCATAATGTTTTTAAGATTTAAATATGACCTATTACAAATGTTAGGAAAATTCAAAATATACATTTGTTGTCTGGGGTTTGCATATAATGAGGTTATTGTATATGTACATTATATGCACTGTATATGCATATTTTAAACCCATATCTGATATGGATTGGGGTTCAGTGTAAAGCCAGATTTGCAGGGAGCTTTGTGTGTGTGACTGATGCCATGTAGATCACAGCCCCATTATTCTCTGAGATGCTGTGTGTGAATGTTCTCCCTTCAGTACAGTGTGTAAGAATGAGTTTGATACAGTGACAGCTTCTCTAAGCCTCTCTAGTGCAGATTCTTTACTCACCATCCACCATGTAGCTGGCCCTTTTCTGCTTATGAAAGGAAGTTTATATAAACCTGGGCCAATACTGGTTTTGACAAATGTAAAAGTTCCACGCTTTACTTTAGCTACCGACAAAATCTGCATCAACAACCTTTTCCTAATGGACAAGTACGACCCATTCATTCGACCCCAAGCCAAGGACTAATATCCCCATCTCCCCATCCCCAGCCTCTATGCTGTCTAACAGATACATTCACATTGTCTGGAAGCTCAAATCTACTGAACTGAAATAAGAAAGACCCACAATCAGAAAAGGCTGTTTTATTTCACCAAGCAGACACTTTTTCTCATTTTCTTTCTCACTTCCTCTTTTTCATCACAAATATGGATTTTGTTTCATAAAAACACTTCACATTTTCAAATGTTGCAGACTGCTGTTCATAACATAAATCTTTATGAAATGGGTACTGCCTGTGTAATTATCATACAGTTATGAACTGGTAAAGATGGACCGCAGTGAAATTTATCCATTTTATGACATGATTTTTGTAGGTAATATTCATGCTCAGAATGCAACAGTACAGTTTAATGTGTATTTAAAATTGCCCAAAAAACTGCTTGAACAATGAAGAAAATAAAGGGAAGCACTAAAATATCTTACTGTAGTCTTTCTCCAGTGTCTGAGCAAGATCATTCTGGTCTGTTTTCCTCAGGACATACAGAGTGACTGTCACTGCCCCTTCTTCTCCATAGGCCCCCACCATCAGATCCACCGTGTCTGGCACATCCCTGTTCTCCAGCTGGCCCCTTGGGATGGGTTTAAAGCCCTCTGCCACAACATGTGACAGACTCCACCTGAATCTCTTCAGCTCACCTGCTAACAGCCCATCCAGAGTGGAGGCAAGCAAGGATGGAGCTCCAGCCATTGCAGACCCTAGAGACAGAGGTGGGGTGGGTACATGGTGTTAGAGAGGGATAAGGAGGAGCTGGAACACATCACCTGTATGGAGAGGACTGTTCCATAAGTTTTCTCATAACTTTGTATTGGTATCATTTTTATCATTTTATACCCTTTTATGAGACCTCATTATAAATTACTTTTCATTAATTTTGTGTTAAGATTTTCTTCTTAACAAAAAAGAACAGAACACACCCTACAGTCTTAGTGAATGAAAATGGCTCCAACACCCTGTCCCTCCCCACCACTCTGTGACCCTCCCTGTTTCTTTTGTAAAAGTTGAATTAACCCCAGTCCTCCCTCACACCCACCCCTCCAAACATCTCCCACACACCCCCTCTCCACCTCACTGAACCCTTAAAGAATAAAATATTTACAGCATAAAGTAAAACTCACTGGATGAATCTGTGGAAAGTGTGTGCTTACACAGAGCAGAAGTTGCACAGGGAAACAGGCAGTTACTTCACACGCTGTGCATGTGATGTGCTGATTGCAGCAGCAGATTGCATAAAGCTTCCCAGCAAGTGGCCTTCCGTTTCCATAGTAACATATGAAATGTGCAGAAATGCATAGGGGTGAGCTTTACTGGTAATTTTTATGTCACGGTTGGTCCAACGTACAGGGTAGTAATTGGAGCTGAGGGGTGGATTGTTATTGGGCCTGAGCACAACCGAAACGAGATTGTGTTGCACACTTGAGGAATAACAAGTGTGTGGTTTATCTGCGGGGTTGTTTTTGGGGGGTCTGGTTGTTTACGTCCGTTCATACACAGGTTTCTCACAGCAGTATTCATTCTGGCAGAACAGCTGTGATTGTTTATCTCAGTGGTAATTTGGATGAAAAGTGGTGCCAGTAATTGCAATAAAATGTACTTAACATTGTTATAATTGTCACATTCTTTAGTTAGTCTTAATCATACATTGGTTAATAGTTTCACATTTCAACGTTTTTCATCTTATAAAATCCGAAAAAAGCTTTAAAGTCTCAGAAAAAAAATTCCTCTGAGAATTTATGAAATATGTATGTGTATACTCCACATCCTCCTCTTTCCTGAACCAGGAAGTGTCTCTGCTTTCAGTTTCCTTATAAGGAGTGTGGCAGAGGCAGCCGTGCGGGACATGCGAAGCTGCAGGTACGAGTGCAGAGCCAGCACCTAACAACCAGCTACAGATTATTGGGTTGCAGTTTTAAAAGCAATTTTTAGTATTTGCATGCAGTCACTCCATATTTATTCATATCTGTGATTTAACTGGAACAAGCAACAAAATTCAGTAGAGAAAAATTAACTTCAGGTGCAACTCACAGGCACCTGAGGAACATGCCTCTTTTGACACTCATCAGATCACTTATTTTCACAATTACTACAGAAAAACATTCAATGTGCAAAACATGCAAATGGTTCTTGGTAGTGTAATGGATTTCAAACCATGTTACTGGATACAAGCACAAGCTGTACCAAAGTGCTGCCAGGTTGTCAGGTGAGTTAGGTTTTCTCTCAGGTGTAGTGTGTGAGTAGCTGCTCACTGTGGCCGAGAGCATCGGAGGATTTGTACCGGCGTGCGCTTCCCCTCACACTGCCCTGTGCAGGTGCTGGAAGGTGATGTTTCCACATTAGAGCTTAATTATTCCACAGCCAGGGTGGAAAAGGGGAAAAGAAGCCATGCCTGCTGAGTGCACAGTCTGTGCAGTCCTACGTGAATGATAAATATAAACACAAGTGAAAGGGTGAACAGCTAGGGATAAGCTCACAGGAGCTCTGTAGCAGCAGTGCAGTCTGTCTGCGAGCGGCTGTTAGCCACAGGTATCTGTCGTCTGCAGGGCCGTTTCAAGGTATTTGGGGGCCCTAGGCAAAGGGGGACCTGGGGCCCCTAACAACCACCCCCCCCGAAGAATAAATGAACATCACACACGTATTGTATCCATTCTAACCATCGTTACTTAATTAAATAAATCTTTACATTATTAAAACAAATATGTTTATATACAAACTGTTACAAAATATATAACACTGAACAATAACTTGAATAAAAAAGGTATATATACAAAATATATAGTTAAATTAAATATGAAAATAAGACAATATAATATAAAATATGCAAATAACTCTTTGTTCTCCTCATGAACTTGAGATGAAGTCGATGGCTCTGCTGGAAAAATAAGAATTTATTTATATAGCACATTTTGCATGCATAGAGTGCAACAACTGAGCACTTAATACATACACATTAGCACAGGCCCCACATTTGAATATCTGAAATGTCCAGAAGAGACTGGTATGGGCAATGAGTATGAATATATACAACTAAGACAAAACATGAAATATGTAAGGCCATTTGATAATATCTAGTATATTGAAAGAAGGCACTATTAACAGGTAGATAAAAGAATTTCACTCTACCTTCATCATCAATGGCATCAGAGACATCACTTTGAGGAGGACGTAGAAATTTCAGCAAAGCACCTTGGAGAAAGAATGGGTATGGTGAGCTAGTTTTTATTTATTTTTATTTTTCAAATGCTCTTAAAATCCTATCTTAGGCTTACACTTTGTACACTGACTATGGAGTCCACATAGCAAATAAAAGCATTAAGCACAACTCCTGTTTGTGTATGAATTAGCCGCAGCTGATGCTTTTTGAGACAGAGAGCATTTGGCGCACATAATATTACATAAGCATTACGTTCCAGTTCAGTTATGATGCATGGAATTCTCGTAGAGGTTACTACCACAGTAGAATTCGCTAGCGTTGCATAGAAGGCAAGACATGTTCTCTAAACTATATGAGAGAAAAAGACATGGCTATGTGGTTCCATAATGGCAAGGGCTATTCCTTCCCATGGCTACTGTTCCAATCAAGTCTCAGGATATGCACCACGTCTGACAGACTTGCAACATTTTACCGAACAAGCAAAAGGGAAAAAGTGACACAAGCAAAGCATTTACAATGTTCTATTAGCACTGGATATGCTGGGTCAGGTTAATCTCAGCACAGTTTGCTTGCAGAAAGTTCGGGTTGATTAGCTGAATTACTGCATTAATGATTAATATCTGACTGCGGTCCACGAACTTATATATATAAAAAATAGCTATAGGTATGGTTAGCGATTCAGGCATCGGAGCCAGTCTGTCCCACCATTTATGCTCACGAGCCACTTCTGATGATGATGAAAGCTATGCCACCCTCGCTGAAACTAAGTCGTGAACCTTAGACTATTGAAATTTCGATAAACACAATAAAAGTCAATCTGGGAGAATTTGGCATTCTTTGTCCTATTTATATAGCACATATTAGAATTTGCAGCCAGTTCGTGCAAGTTGTCAGCCTGTTCGTGCATGAAAACGTTTACATCATCTGTTATTGTTAGCACTGTCTACAATGTAGCTACCATTAACGTAATGCTAGCTACCATATGTTTTCTTGCTAGTCAACCCGCTATTACCCTGCAAACTATACCCTTGGTGGCACAGGTATTCATGATTGTGTACATTCTCACTTACCGGTGTCTTGTTTTTTCTTCTCTTCCTCTTCCTTTCTCTTCTTTCTCTTCTGGCTCCTTGAGGGGTAATTTCGCTTCATCATTAAACTTTTTGATTTCCACTCAAACAATTCACTTGGCTGCTGCTGTCAAACTATAGGGGAGGGGCCCCCTCGAGGGGGATTTCGATAACAGTGTCATTGCACTTTTCGGTCATAGAATGTAGGGAGGCGCTGCCGCGCTCACAAAGTTGTCGTTGCTGTTATTTGAATACATAACCAGTCGTTATTAGGGGGCCCCCTTTCAGCTGGGGGCCCTAGGCAATTGCCTAGTTTGCCTACCCGGTTGCGACGGGCCTGGTCGTCTGTCACCTGGAAACATCAAACAAACCTCTTCCCAAACCGACAATGTGTTTATTACGCTGTGTGCAATGATTTCACATATCAAATTTAATAACATTTAATACCAGTGAGGAGCTAAACACTCATCAATCAACAACTAAGTCAGTTTTTATTTACACTGTAGAATCAGAGTGCTTCACAAGGTGTAGTATTGGCAGGGAGTGAAAAATTATGACAGAAACAACATGGAATGGTACAGAAAGAGAACTGATACAACACAGAGAACAGACCTTGTCTAGATAGTATCACAACCAATGAGCTATGTTTACACTCTGCTGTTTCTTAACACACAGAGGTCCTGATGTCAGAATTCACTGTGGTAAATAAGTATCATATATGAAATGAACTCTTCAGAGAATAGAAAACCACACAAAAACTTTTTTCCAAACAAAATCTCCAGTACTCAGACTACATCTTCAACAGCCGTGTAAATTTTATGTTAAAAGTAAAAAATAAATGATAATAAACTTTAAGCAGAAGTGCCATATTTTGGTAGTGTTATACAGAATACAGGAGCAAAGACAACAAACATGGTCATTGTCTATAGGCACAGGTCTATTCCTTGCATTCCTTCAGCTCTCTCTGGAGGTGAAGGAGTGTCAGTGCACCAAATCTAACAAAACACGTTTCCTTGCAGTCACGTTTATTAATGTATATTTACATGCTGGTAATTACACACTTATTATTGAGTCTCTGTACAAAGTCTTCTGTAGAATGTGACTTCCTCGAGGATGTGCTGGTTGAGGAGGTTAGGAGTCAGAGTGCACCTGTATCCTGGCATAGAATGCACTGTGCAAGGGGTACAGGGTCATATACAGGGGCAGCATGGTGGGTCAGTGCAAAAAGTACTGTCCCACACTGAGCTGTTAAACAGCAGGTTCCAATGCCACTGTCAGAACTCCCTCATTCCCTGCTCATCACATCTGCCTCAGCCCCGCCCTCAAGCCCCCCGTGACTGGACCCACACACACTCTCTCTGCATAGCGCTGGGTGACAGCAGTCACATCTCTCTGTGCCATTGGGACATGGCTGCTCCTCTCTCCCCGTGTCACCTCCCTGTCCCCCTCAGACAGAGACAGCTCTCTGTGTGCTGTGCTGGGCTCCAGTGTGAGCTGACACACATCTGCAGACAAGAGGGAGGTTTCTGTAGGAGACAGTTAGAGAGACGTCTCCACCACTGGATCAGAACCAGGAGTCCAATTCAGTCTAGCACACAGAGACAACCCACTTAGAACAGCAGCTAAAGTAAGAACACGTCGATTTGACTTTTGATTGACTTAACTTTCCACTAAATTTCTATGTATTTAACAAATAATATCAGACATATTAAATGTATACATTTAACAGACGACCCCTAACTGACTGACTCTAAACTGATCTCTAAGAGGTATTTGCAGGTAAAGCTGCTGGGATGTGTAAACTAACTGCCTGAATGAGGTGTGTTTTGATGTCCGGATTTCAGCAGGAGTTTGGTCCTGTGTGACAGAAGAGGGGGACTCGCTGTGCCAGATTTCAGAAAGAGACACTTCAGGTTTGGGCTCTTCTGTTCTGTATGGAAGGGTCTGATTCACTGCTTTTAACAGAGGGTCAGGACTCTGAGAGCACAGCCAGGCCATTGACACAGGCTGGTCTCACTGCCACAGGCTGGTCTCACTGAAATCACTTCACTTAAATATCACCTCACTTAAATATGAAAAATGTGAATGCAACACACATCTTTAATAATAATCTCATCTGACTTACATTTCTACAGCCCTGTGAACTGTGGTTTTGTTCTTGAGTCAAACCTGTAGGAAAAGACAGGGATGGAGTGAGACACACAGTCTGTCTATGAAGTGCAGTATGGAAACTCAGAGCCCTGTGACAATGGGAGAGCTCCACACACTGTCATTATTCACACAGTGACACATCACACTCACACACATTTCCTGCTGCTTTTAGCAGCTGTCATCTGTGTCACAGTCCAGGAAGAGCATTCAGTGAAAGCAGATGTATTAGACTGAGATTCCTGTGTTTACACCCTATCAGCAATGAATGAACAGCCATTAAAAGCCAGTGAGCAGCATCTGTATTCTGACTGCCTCAGATGCTCACAGAAAAAGGTGCAGAAAGCCTTCTCCTCTTTTTAAAACTGTGAAGGGAGTAATGTTGTCTGAGCTCCGGAGAGGGTAGCGTTCATGATTCATGTCTTCCCAGGCGGTTCCTTTTTCCTCCTATTTAATGTATATTAAACACATCTGCATAGCTTTAAACTGAGAATTTAGCATCAGTCATATTTGATTATGTTTCCTGAGTGGAGCTTTCTATGTCTCTTTTATGAGGCTTATCATGCAATTTAATAAACATGCTACTCTTCTTTTAAGTTAAATATCTGTAATACACCTACATGTAGTACAGTTGTCCTGATTGGAATGATTTAATTCATGGTGATGATTGATGGATTGATTTAATCCAGCACAGAGTGGGGGCTGACTTGTGCTGCAGAGAGGTCTGGGTGGTGTTAATGGCACATGTGACCACCGTGACATGCAAAATCCTGAGCCCTGTTACACATAATACACTGTAGAAAACACACTATATGCCAAAACAGGGTTGGGAGCAGGGATTTAGTTCCTCTGCTCTCAACCACGTAAAGCCCTGCCACATAATTTTGTATTCCCTGACAAAAGTGGGTGCCCTAATTCATTCCTGCACCTGAAACATGGGACATCTGATCTCCCTAATAACAAACTCAGCTGTACAATTTGAATCCACTGACAAAACTCCATGTCTTAGATGTTCAAAATGGAAACAGAAATAAGTACTCTACAGAGATCCTGGTGTCTCCAGTTTCAATGAAAATAGAAATGCATTCTCTACACTGACCAAATTATCTTTGGCTCATGGAATGGACCCTCCATCGAATCAGAGCACAGTCTTCTCTCTTCAGTCTTCTCCCCTGAATCCTGCACGTAATTGCCTGTCAGATCCAGCTCTCTCAGGTGTGAGCGGTTTGAGTGCAGAGGTGAAGCCAGCAAAGCAGAGCCTTCCTCTGTGATTCCACACCTCCACAGCCTGCAGAGTAGGACAGCAATTCTTGGGAAATGTGCATTTAAGTTAGGATGAATATTTAAACCTTCAGTAATGCAAATACTGTGGAATGGAAAGACCCCCAAAATAATTTTAATTAATGAATTTCCTTCAACAACCTACCTAATGCTAAATAACCACAAGTGTAGTTACTGCATTGCATGAATTAATGGAAAGAATTTAACACTGTAATACACTGTAACAACACTGTAAAAACGCTGTTTCTGCATAGGCCACCAAACTATAGAATGATCTACCAGAAGGTAGAGAGGTAGTTTCTCTCCATTGTGGTAGTTTCTCTCCATTTTTCTTCACATTATTATTATATCTTGTTTCATTCTACACAACTTACAGTAACCAGCATGTTCACATGTTACAAATGTACTCATTAGTCCTGACTCAACAGTAGCCTTATTTCCTCCTAAAAAAATCCAAATCCACCAAGGATATATAGTTATTATATCCTTTGGATTAGAAAAAACTGTCAGTACTCCCGCCCGCTAGCCGTTGTGTTTTTGTTTTTTCTGTCCATGTGCTTTTGTTTCTGTGTTCCAGCCCTGCCCCGCTCCCCGCCCGGTCTCCGCCCGCCTGTTTCCCTCATTGCCTTCACCTGCCTGCCTGCGCACCTGTTTCCCATTCCCGTTATCAGCCCTGCCCTATATCTTCCCTGTGCATCCCTGTTCTGTTGCCAGTTCGTCTCGGTTGCTTTTGCCCGTTTCGTCTCCGCCTTTTGTTTCGTGCTTGATTCATTGCTTTTCCCGTTTTTGACCTGCCTGTTTTTTCGACCTGTTTTTTGCCTGCCGTTTCTGCACTGTTTGCCTGTACCTCTGCCTGCCCGGTGTCTGACCCTGCCTGCTCCGTTACCCGTTCCCGGATTTTGCCCCTCGGACTGCCTTTCTGGTTTTGACCCTGCCTGGTTTTTTGCGGATACGATTCCTGCCTGTCGGACTTGTAATAAATCTGCCGGCATTCGTTGGTCTGCGACTGAGTCCTTGCCCGACCCCTGTCAAAAACTTGCAAAATTTAAATTTAGAGGAAATTAAGTTTACAACACCTGACTCCCACCCATACAAAAAATAATATATTGAGAAAATATTTTTATTTTTAGCTTAATCAAAATATTGAAAATATGTAAATTATTGCCATTTTGGTATGTTGCAATGTTTTTCAGCTTTGATGTATATTTTAAATGTATTTGCTATATACATTTGGGATGCACAACATATTTCTCAATACATTACAATGCATTTCTTTTTCATATGGGTGCCTTCATATTTCAGAAAAAATGGCAGCCCATTTTCAAATTAATGCCTGAATGACCTATGCAGTTATTTATATCCCTATTATCAATTTACCATTTGGTTTTCACTTAGATATTGTTGATTACAGTGTGTAAATAAGTCTTCTGACTTCACTTGTCTTGATTTCAGCCTCCAAAAAAACATTTTGAAAGGATGTGTAGACTTTGTTGATCCACTGTATGTAATACTCTATAATGTATAAATGATGTGCATGATGTGTATACTGAATCTTCTCCCAGTTGGATGATTTCTGAATTTTTCACAGAGGTCAATGTTGTTGCTGTAACTATCAATAAGTTGCACCACCAGGGTAAGTCATTTTGGTGCGTAGACCCTTCTAGCTCAACAATCATGTTTGCTTTTTTGATTAAAATTATAACGCCAATCCTATCAGAACTTGCTGCCATTGTATCAGATGGTATAAAATAACCAAAGAGGTGTCCTTCTGGGGGTTTTTTTCTTTATTTGAAAATGTTTAATTGTTTTATGTAGTAAAGTAAATTGATTTTGGCCAAGTCTGTCATCTTCATATCTGATTTCTGTAAAAATCAGTTTCAAACTTTGACTCAGATTTGGGCTTGCCTTGCTTTTAGTAATCTTTAAAGGCTCAAGGAATCCAAATCAAAAACCCAAACTCCATTATTAAGCATTTAAACCTCATGATTTTAATGTTGAATTGAAGAGCATATTATATAATTTCTCTGTGGTTCACTAGTAGTATGGAGCTGTACTACACAAATTACATTCTAAACACATGGCATATTGCTTGGGTGCAAAATTGTGATAGCTATTTTTTCCTTTCAAGAGAATTATATTTATAAGTTTCTTCTGTCCTTCCATCCTTCCAACTCCAGGCAGCACCAACCAGTTTATAAACCCAGTTTGATATAAATTGATGTTTACAACAGATGAGACAAAACTTAGTAAATGTAATTCTCTTCACAGGTCCTGATGTTTAAACATGGTTACATGTTATTGAAGCAAATGTCCTCTCAGAAGTGCTGCTCTGTACATATCCATTCCTCCATTTAACAGCAGAAGTGCTGACCTCATCATCTCCAGTTTAAATGGAAATATGAACACAATATGAACACACTCTGTACTTACTCCAGTTTCTCCAGTTTACAGTGTGGATTCTCCAGTGCAGCAGAGAGCAGCTTCACTCCTGAATCCTGCAGCTCATTGTCACTCAAGTCCAGCTCTCTCAGGTGTGAGGAGTTTGAGCTGAGAGCTGAGGCCAGCGCATCACAGCATTTCTCTGTGAGTTTACACCTCCACAGCCTAAACAAGAAGGAGTTTGGAAAATGCAATCATGATTTACAAAATGGCTTTTTACATGCATATGACATTTTGAAGGAAAACCTCTATATCTCAGTATAATATAAATTACTTAATTTAATTTTAATTTTAATTTATTTGGCACTTAATATATTAATCTGGAGTTATTGATAAAGCATGTTTTATATAAAGCATATGCTTCCTCATCTGAGATATTCAAAGCAAAACTTCTTATTGGTGTTCTTATACCTTTGAATCACATAAATTCTTACTGAATTTTTGTATTTCAACCTCACAACACTCCAGGGGCACCAACCCCAGTGTCTCCTGTTTAAATGGAAATAGAAACACACACTCTGTACTTACTTCAGTTTCTCCAGTTTACAGTGTGGATTCTCTAGTCCAGCAGAGAGCAGCTTCACTCCTGAATCCTGCAGGTTATTGTCACTCAGGTCCAGCTCTCTCAGGTGTGAGGAGTTTGAACTGAGAACTGAGGCCAGTGCAGCACAGCATTTCTCTGTGAGATTACACTGCCTCAGCCAAAAGAAGGTGTTTGATAAAAGTCATTTTTTATTTTCTAAAAGAAATATATTCTGTATTAATTTGACCTATATCCAAGTTGATTTTATAGCGAATATTTTTGAACTGATTTATCACTAATTTATTATTTTATGTTGTTGTGCACGCAAGAATTACTTTTACAACAACAATGCTTTTGGATCTAAGACACTAAAAACAAAACTCTCTATTAATGTGTTCCACTCCACCTGAAACATTCCAACATTTTGGAGACTTTATATTTCAATCCCATCCTACCACTAAACTTCAAAAATACTGGCATCACTGTCTCCAGTTTAATTAGAAATAGAAAGACAAATCTGCACTGAGCCCAATATCTCCAGTTTAAATGGAAATAGAAACACACACTCTGTACTTACTGCAGTTTCTCCAGTTTGCAGTGTGGATTCTCGAGTCCAGCAGAGAGCAGCTTCACTCCTGAATCCTGCAGGTCATTGTCACTCAGGTTCAACTCTCTCAGGAGTGAGGAGTTTGAGTTGAGAGCTGTGGCCAGCACATCACAGCATTTCTCTGTGAGTTTACACCTCCACATCCTAAAGAAGAAGAGGTTTAGAAAATTAATTTTTGTATATTTCTTTAATATGAATAAATAGGAAAATGAAAGACAATACTAACAACAGTAGCACTCCAGTAAGCTCCAGAACCAATTGCTTTGCAGCTAGCTTTTCTTTGTTACTCACTTTGGATGAAAACATTGGCCAAGTGAACAAACGTTTTACATAAAGTATATGCTCAAGCAGGTATCTAACAGTCAACAGATGCAATCTAAAATTAGCAATCATGTAATGCTTCTGGAGTGATGATCTATAACTATTGGGTAGTGTAGCGAAGGGCGAGAGCAGTCACCCCACCCGGCCTTGAACCCGGGTCTACGGGGTACCAAACATGCGACTTTGACCACAACGCCAAAGAGCCAGGCTCGTTGGTATGGCAGTCAAAGCACATACTCAACCGTAGTGACGGCACTCCGCCACACTGCCCTCCCCTTCGGGAAGCGCGCCCATGCGCTTCACGTACCATGGCATCCCTCACGCATTCCCCCACCATACTTCTCCCATCCCAGGGTGCCCCACTCACTCATGCTTCACCCATCTCTGGGGTCCCTCACACCGTGCTTCACCCATCTCTGGGGTCCCTCACACCAGGGTCAACCTAACCCGGGGGTCCCTCATACGGCTCACACACCAGGCACACCTCTGATGGCCTTGCAGCAAGCCATCCCACTTCTGACACCATTTGTAGTGAAGGGCGAGAGCAGTCACCCCACCCGGCCTTGAACCCAGGTCTACAGGGTACCAAACATGCGACTTTGACCGCGACGCCAAAGAGCCAGGCTCGTTGGTATGGCAGTCAAAGCACATACTCAACCGTAGTGACGGCACTCTGTCACAGGTAGCCAGCTGTTATCTTTTTGGTGCTGTTAATATCTGTTTTAAATGAAAACATAAACACTCTGTGGTGACCCCAGTGTCTCCAGTTTAAATGGAAATAGAAACACACACTCTGTACTTACTCCAGTTTCTCCAGTTTACAGTGTGGATTCTCCAGTGCAGCACAGAGCAGCTTCACTCCTGAATCCTGCAGGTAATTCCAACTCAGGTTCAGCTCTCTCAGGTGTGAAGGGTTTGAGCTGAGAGCTGAGGCCAGCACAGCACAGCATTTCTCTGTGAGTTCACATTTATGCAGCCTAAACAATGGATTTTAAAAATATATTTCTTTTAACAATTATGGAAGTTACATGCTACATGACCTGCAGGTAAACTCGAAATAATTTCCTAGTATTTACAACCAACAACAGCATACTTAAAGATCCCCACAAAACAGATCAGAGGTACTCAACTCAAAAAATAATTTGACTAACATCGTCACAGTTAGAGGTGAAGCAACAATCATGCGTAATCTAGCTATCTGTTAAGTTTACAGTTTAATTTAATCACAACAGTAAAATGACTCAGACAGCTAACTGATTGTCTTCAAAGCTTATTAATACCCTTCTTTGAGGTGAGGCTCTCTTAAAGTGATCAAACTCACACATAGTGTAATTCCCAGCTTTATCTTGACTCTGTTCATTAACATGTCATCTGAGAATGTATGAGACTTGCCTTGCGTCTGTACTGTGGATTTACACAATATGTCTGAACATTGTTTTCTCAGTCAAGCACACATGGTACTGGAATGCGAAAGAGACGACCAGGTGCATAATTGTCTGGCTGTTATCTGGCTATTGTACTAATTTCTCATTCTTAATTTTTTGCCTTTGGGTGTCAAAAGTTGGACAGATGGGTACTCCACTTGGGATCACTTGTGAGAATGGGGAGGGAGGCAGAGCTCCAAGCGCAAAGCAATGTCTGATTGTCTGGTTGATCTTATAGCAGTATGTATATTGTCTTATTTCTTGGACTCATGTGGTACCTTTGCGTCTATGTTTTGTAATGCAGTTTTAATGGTACAAGATCAGCTGCAGTTTTCAAACCACAGTCTTCAGGGCCCACATGGTACACTAACAGATATGGTTAGCTTGTCAAGATAAGGTCCCCAGCTCTGGGAACTAATTGCACTCTTAGTCTCACTCTAGCTGGGCGCACCATCACCTCCTGTAGTAGAATCTCACATGCGTTCAAGGTGCATAGCACATCAGGTGACTTTAAATTAATTAAATAAATTACATAATAAATCAACTGCATGGGACACATGTTAAAAGATCCAGTTTAGGATTTTGGTCAAGACAACAGAGTTTAGGTCCCAACTCTTTCGCAAAGTCTTTAGATGGTTAAGGATCGCAGTGAATTGGGACCTCAATGATCCCTGCATTATTCTTGGCTCACCAACATCCCTTCCAACAACAACCATCCATATACCAAGCACAGACATTCCAAACTGTGCCACAATCCAGTTTACAATGATCTGTATTAAACCCTTTAATTAAGAAACACAAAAGTACTGACACCACTATCTCAAGTTAAATTGGAAATATAAGGCAAACTTTGCACTGATCCCAGTGTCTCCAGTTTAAATGGAAATAGAAACACACACTCTGTACTTACTTCAGTTTCTCCAGTTTGCAGTGTGGATTCTCCAGTGCAGCAGAGAGCAGCTTCACTCCTGAATCCTGCAGCTCATTGGCACTCAAGTCCAGCTCTCTCAGGTGTGAGGAGTTTGAGCTGAGAACTGAGGCCAGCGCAGCACAGCATTTCTCTGTGAGTTTACACTCCTGCAGCCTAAACAATGAATTTTAAAAATATGTCATATTTACATTCAGTAGGCCCATGTTATATTACCCAGCATTTTAGCGAAAGCTAATTTTCCACCAAAGAGTGCCGTTTTTAGATTTAAAGATAAAGATCCCACAAAATAGATCCTTACATTGAGCTCATTTTACTTGTGGATTGCAATGCTGTCAGCTTCCAGCCCATATCCCATATTACATGAACAGAATTCTACTGAGGCTTTGTATTGCCTTAATAAAATGACTGTTTCTTCAATACATGGTATCCAGTTCAATGCTTATAAAAACCCTTATTTCATAGATCTTACAGAAAGACTGGAATATGAAAATGTTGAAAATAAGCCTGTGCTATAGGACTGATATTTTCCTGACAGTGTATTTTTTCTTTCAGACCAGGAATATTAATGAGATTAAGACTTTCTTTTAACATTGATATGTTCACTGTAATCTGCGGCATTGACAACTGCAAACCACTTTAGAGAATGTTTATTGTGAGTATGTTCTAGAAAGATTAACAGCTCTATCCAACTTCTAAAATTTCTAAAATGATTCACAGTGGACAGCTGTTCTGCAGTAGGACTTACTGCACTCTTCTGGAGAATGTCACCACTGGCAGCAGTCTGATAAGACCCTCATCTGATCTGCTGTACTTGCTCAAGTTAAACTCATCCAGGTCCTCTCCTGATGTCAGCAACACAAAGGCCAGAGCTGACCACTGTTCAGGTGTGAGTTTTTTCCCCTCAAGACTCCCTGCTTGCAAATAATTTTCAATTTGCTTCACAAGGGAAGTGTCATTCAATTCATTCAGACAGTGGAATAGATTGATGCTCCTCTCTGGAATGTCTCTGATCATCCTCTTAATGTACTGGACTGTTTTTCTAATGCTCTGTGAACTGCCAAGATTCTCCTCTTCTCTTCCCATCTGAGTCAAGAAGCCTTGCAGCCGAATTTTAAAAACATGTAATCGTCTTTGTCTCTGGGTCTGAGGGCTTCCGAACAGAGACTGATTGGAGTCCAGAGAGAGGCCGAGAAGGAATCGGAGGAAAAGGTCCAAGTGTCCAGTCTGACTCTGTAAGGCCTGATCCACTGCACTCTTGTGCAGGTCAAATAAAGCTGGATCTTTAAAGAAGCTGATTAACCAGCTAAAGAAGCTGTTGTCAAGTAGATTCTGGTTGTTGTTCTTGAATGAAAGAAACACATATGAAGCTGCCAGGTACTCCTGAATGTTCGAATGAATAAAGCTGAATGCTCTGCCTTTGCAGATCTTTGAAGATAAACCTCTGAAGATTTCTGTGCACACCCCAGAGTACACTGAAGCTTTACTGACATTGAGGTCATCCTCTCTCAAGTCCTCTTCATAGAATACTGTATTTTTTCTCTCCAAGAGTTGAAAAGCCAACTTTCCCAGTTTCAGAATGCATTCCCTGTTGGACTCTGTTAGTGCCTGTGTCTCTCTTGCTCCACTGCCACTAGAATACTTCTGACCGATGAATTTTGTCAGAGTAAATATGAAACATGTGTACATTTCAGTCAGAGTTTTCGGTATTTCTCTACTGTCTGCTTCCCTCAGGATTTTCTCCAGAACACTAGCTGAAATCCAGCAGAAGAGTGGTATGTGACACATGATGTAGAGACTCCTGGATGACTTCACATGTGAGATAATTCTTTCTGCCAGGTTCTCATCTTTGATTCTCTTCCTGAAGTATTCTTCCTTCTGTTGATCATTGAACCCTCGTACCTCTGTCACCTTGTCAACCCATTGGGAAGGGATCTTACTGGCTGCTGCTGGTCTGGAGGTGATCCAGATGAGAGCAGAGGGAAGCAGATTCCCCTTACTGAGGTTCGTCAGCAGTATGTCCACTGATGTTGATGCTGTTACATCACACCATCTCTCATTGTTCTGAAAGTCCAGAGGAAGTCGACACTCATCCAGACCATCAAATATGAACAAAATTCTGACTTCCTTATGTCCAAAACTTTTAATCTCTTTCAGATCTGGGTGATAACACTGGAGAAGTTGCATTAAGCTGAATTCTTTTAGCTTCATCAGATTCAGCTTCCAAAAAGGAAGGTCAAATATGAAATGAACATCCTGATTGGCTTTTCCTTCTGCCCAATCCAGAATGAACTTCTGCACAGAGACCGTTTTTCCAATGCCAGCGATCCCCTTCGTCAGCACAGTTCTGGGCTTCTGCTGTTCAGCTGAGGGTTTAAAGATGTCATTGCAGTTGATTGCAGTGTCTTGTGTGGTCTGTGTCCTGGATGCTGTCTCAATCTGTCTAACCTCGTGTTCCCTATTGACACCCTCACTGTGACCCTCTGTGATGTACAGCTCTGTGTAAATACTGGTGAGGAGAGTTTTGTCTCCTTGCCACATGTCCTTCAGATATACACTCAAACTCCTTTTCAAAATGAGTTTCACATTCTTCTGAGCTTCAGCCATGGCCTGATCTTTTAAGAGAAAAGGAACATTAAGCACTGATACCTGAACAGTAATTAGAAAGCACAGATGGGAATCACTGAAAATACTGAGGTGGGTTAAAGAGAAGTGGTTTAACTGACACTGGAGTAAACTCTGTGCTGATGGAATTAGGTTCTGGTGTTTGAGTGGTTTCGATTTTTTGCCATTTAAAGCTCTGATTTTTCTCTGGACTGTACATCTTGATGGGAATCACAGACAACCTGATGTTAAATATTGGGACACACAGAGTTATGCAATGGCTCTAGTGGGTATAGACAGCTGTGGTGGTGGAGCAGCAGTGGGTGTAGCAGTCAGGGCAGCAGTGTGGTGATGGTGAGGAGCAGCAGGGTGGTGTACTCAGCAGTGTGGTGTAACGGTAAGGAGCAGCACTACAACACTGGCTCATCTTCTAAAATCTTTCACCTCACTGACATCTGAAAACATCTTTGATCTCACTTTTTCTCTGCTAAATTGATTTTCCACTATTCAGAGCTAATTTTTCTTTCAAGCAATCTGTAATAGTAGCAGTAAAAGTGAACAATATAGGATGGGTTAATCTCTGTGATGATGGAGTGGGTTAGACTATGTGCTGATGGAGTGGGTTAGTCTCTGTGATGATGGAGTGGGTTAGTCTCTGAGGTGATGGAGTGGGTTAGTCTCTGAGGTGATGGAGTGGGTTAGTCTCTGTGGTGATGGAGTGGGTTAGTCTTTGAGGTGATGGAGTGGGTTAATCTCTGTGATGATGGAGTGGGTTAGTCTCTGTGGTGATGGAGTGGGTTAGTCTCTGAGGTGATGGAGTGGGTTAGTCTTTGTGGTGATGGAGTGGGTTAAACTTTGAGGTGATGGAGTGGGTTAGACTCTGGTGTCAGAGTGGATTAGATGTTTGCATCTTACCAGGATCTCTGGTTCCAGTTGTTTCCCCTGAAGAGAATTAAAAACTTAAATGCTGACAGGCAGAAGCTCAACACTGAAGGTGTCCTGGAGCAAATGTTTTTGCCTTGCATGTAAGCTCTGTATTATATACTAATATACGCATCCATATCTAATATCATGTCATTTCCAGGCCCCTGGTTATGATAGATGGTGCATTCCTGTGTATGAGAGAAGTGCTTACCAAAGACCAGAAGAGGTTCCTTCATTTGCAGTATTCTGTAAAAGATTCCTGTCGCTTTCTTCCCCTTTCTAACCACATTGTCATACAGTGTCCTCATTTGGTCCTGAGAGGTTTTAGTCTTTTTGATGTCATCATAGCATTCCTGCGGGATAACATCTTCCTGGAGTAGCTCATCAGCTATGGGTATCACCATTTTGACTCCATTAATGAGCTTAGTCCTGTTTCTCTTCACAAAGTGAATACCTGAGAAAAGTCATGAAGATGGAATTTAGTGTCCTGTTAACATGTAACACATTCAAGTTTATCAAGAGATAATTTTAACATCAAATCAAAGAAATATACATGAAAATATAAACACATTATAAAATAATGCAGTTTAAAGGAAAATCACATAAAGTAAGTGATTGACTGGTTACACTGCATTTAATTTTACCTGGATGATGTCAGTGCAGTCCATTAGGCATCAGTGTGATAGGGTGCATTTTTTTAAAATGTGGAATTTCCTATGCTTTTTCCCCTTTTTCTCCCATTTTTGGTCCAATTATGTCCTTAGATGCTGCCCCTGTTGCTGCAGCCCCTACTGTCAGTGTGGAAGGGTACAGACAAACACACGATCTCCTCCGTAACACGTGATGTCAGCCACCACTTCTGTGCACACTGCAGCTCCCATGCTAAGCTTGCACAGACATGAGTTAGAGGACACTTCATGTGCAGCTTTATGCAGTAAGAACTGCCGGCCAGCAGGGGTCGCTGGTGTGCAATGGAGCAGACCCCTGGCCAACCTGACCCTCCCCATCTTTCTGTGGAATGGACTCCCAGTCATCGTCAGCTGATGATACAGCTGGGCTTGACTCCAGGCCGTAGTGCTCAGTCCAGTGCTTGTGTTTGTGTGCTTTCACCGGTTGAGCCACTCGGGAGCCCCAGGTGCATTTTAAACAGTATGCAATAATGACAGCCTGATCTTCTCAGACTCCTCTCAGCCTTGCCCATGCCTCTAATCTATGCCTCCAGCTGCTTGCTCTCACTGAGACTTGGATCTACACTGATAACACTGCTATACCAGTAGCACTATCATCCACATACTCCTTCTCTTTCACACACCCTGACCCTCTGGGTGGGGCGGTGGAGCAGGTCTCCTAATCTCCCACTCATGGCAGTTCTCAGTTCTTCCTGTCACTGAGCACAATATATCCACCTTTGAATGCAGTAATCATATCTAATCCTTTCAAACTGCACACTGTTGACCATTATCACCCACCCAGACTGAGTGGAAGCTTCTTTAACTACTGAGAGCTTCCTGACATGTAACACAGTGACACAGTGAGAGCTTTTATGGATAAGGGGGCTCTGTGTGTGTGTGACTGATGCCATGTAGATCACAGCCCCATTATTCTCTGAGATGCTGTGTGTGAATGTTCTCCCTTCAGTACAGTGTGTAAGAATGAGTTTGACACAGTGAGAGCTTCTCTAAGCCTCTCTTGTGCAGATTCTTTACTCACCATCCATGTAGCTGGAGCTGGAAGCACTTTCTCCAGGTTCCCCCATCCTGGCCAGTCCCCCTTCTGCCCCTTCCTCACTGGAGACTCCCTGAACAGGAACACAGCAAGCCCTCAGTCTGGACCGGCGCCCCCTTCTGGTAACTATGTGACAGCAAGTTTCTCTAAACCCAGACAAATACAGGAAACCCTCCCCGTTCACAGTTTCATCGTTTGTGGTTTCAGATATTTGCAGCAGGCTGCAGTCTCTGTTCCCTGGCTGCACCTTTGCTTTTGCATTTTACATGTCACACCTCTTTACAGGTGTACTTCACTGAACAATGTAGATGCAAGAGACAAAAATGGCATGTCATGTATAGGGAGTGATATATATGAAGTTACATTACATAACATTACATTATTTATTATTCATACTTCATTATCATCATATATAGGGTGTTTCAGGTAATGGGTGTACTCGGCAAAATAATGTTCACAAAAATAACATCAAATGCACATTACACATAAAGTACACACACACAGAAATACAGGTCTGAACATACATTAAGATAACACATTTCCCCATTTCTCCTAATTCCGTCCTCCTTATGATCTGCATTTTAGCACCTACAGAATTTGATTCACTTTTCATATCTTGCTTAGGATGGTAAGTGATGGTAAATCCTATTAATATATCAATAGTTAATAATGATAATTTCACATAATGAATATCATTTATGCAGTTTCTTTTTTTCCTTTCTTTAAGCTGAAAGACATTGGGAGCCCTCTCCACTATCCACCCTAATCGGCAACAATCTTAACTCTACCCTAATGATATTTATTCACTGTAAATCTGTATTTAAAGCAGTATTTTCACCATTACTGCTGTGTGTTTTGGTATCCACCTGCAGGTCTTTATTTCACCTTGATTTCCTTCTGTGGGGAAGATTTCTGCTTAAAACTGAAGAATGTAACTCCACCTGTTTCCTTTGAGCTCAGCCTGAAGTATGAGATCATGGAAACTGCTGTTTATTTTTAATGCAAATATACACAGAATCCAGAGAATATAAAGTGTTGATTTTCATTTGAACAGAGAGAATTTTGGTTTCAAAGATAATTCATGTACTGTCAGTCATTTTGTCCCTGTCTCTGCCCTCCTGATTACCGTGACCATTTCCACCTGCCTGCGCACCTGCTTCCCATCACCTCATCAGCCCAGCGCTATATCTACCCTGCTTGTCTCTGTCTTGTTTGTCAGTTTGTTACAGTGTTTTTTCGCCTGTCTTGTTCCCGCCTGTATTATTCTGTTTGGATTTTCTGGTTTTTGCCTCGCCTGTTCCTCGACTTCCGGCCGTTCTGCCCTGATCGCTCGATCTGCCTGCCTTCACGGTTAGACCCAGCCTGTTTCTGTTTTGCTCATATTTTGCCCTTGGTCTGCCTTCCTGGTTTTGACCCTGCCTGTTTTACCTTGTCTGACAATTCTGTTAAACTCTTGAAATCTGAGCGCTCATGGTCCGCATCTGAGTCCGTGCCTGAGCCCTGACATTCTCTGGTAGACGGCCTTCATTTATTTCAAACTCCAGCTGAAATTTCAGACTACTAAGTGATTTTAAGTGCACACAGGGTACACTGACAATTACCGATATATTAGAAATTACTACATTATTGTCCCGACCAAACTCTTTGCTACAAACACCATTCATGTTATGTAATTTTAACCATTATTGTTTCCATAGTTTTACGAAAGAATTATATGAATCTCAGGTTGACCCTAACTCCAACTTCCAAATCATCCCCACCAACCCACCTCAGAAACCTGAGCACATTTCATCAGAATTTCATCATTTACAGAGTAAAAGTGGATACACTTCTCTTGTGCTGGAAGTCGCTCTGGATAAGAGTGTCTGCTAAATGAAAGTGTATGACTTACTGGATCTGCCATGTATTTCTATCCAGCTGCAGGTCTTTATGTCTCTTTGATGTCCTGTAAGGTGGAGTTGGGAAATAACGTTAAATAACGTTCACTAGTAAGGTAACAACCTTTACTTAAGACTTGTGAAACTTATGCAAATTTAAAGATTTAAAAATAATGCCCAAAGTTGCAAATGATTTTGATAAATCTAATGTTACTTGTTCTCTATCAAACTTCAGATCCAACTCTGAATAACAAAATGTCAGCCATTTTAATCTCCTTTTCTTTATACTGAAAATACACAACTAGCCCCCCAACCCCATCTCACCATCAGCCTCTGTCTCTCTCCACTCTAACTACAATCATCAGAAATTTCTGATTTACAGGAAAATAAATGTTGAGCTTATTCAGAGAATGTGCAGTATGTTTATGTGTGCATTCCTCTTCGTGTTCTTCTGCACTCAACCAGGAAGTGTCGTTTTTACTTTCAGTTTCCTTATAAGGAAATTGGCAGAGGCAACAGCGCAGGACATGTGAAGCAACATGATACAATAGAAGAAAAATTCACTCCAGCTCACAGGCTCCTGAAGAGCATGCCTGTTTTGACACTCAAAGAGCTTATTTTCACGACTAGTAGAGACTAAAAATTGGTTTGCATAAAAATAGCTTTTGGTTGCATACTGGATTTCAAACCATGTTACTGGATACAAGCACAAGCTGTACCAAAGTGCTGCCAGGTTGTCAGGTGAGTTAGGTTTTCTCTCAGGTGTAGTGTGTGAGTAGCTGCTCACTGTGGCCGAGAGCATCGGAGGATTTGTACCGGCGTGCGCTTCCCCTCACACTGCCCTGTGCAGGTGCTGGAAGGTGATGTTTCCACATTAGAGCTTAATTATTCCACAGCCAGGGTGGAAAAGGGGAAAAGAAGCCATGCCTGCTGAGTGCACAGTCTGTGCAGTCCTACGTGAATGATAAATATAAATACAAGTGAAAGGGTGAGCAGCTAGGGATAAGCTCACAGGAGCTCTGTAGCAGCAGTGCAGTCTGTCTGCGAGCGGCTGTTAGCCACAGGTAACTGGCGTCTGAGATTAATTAAATATTAAAAATCATGTTGTATGAGGCTTCTCTGCTCAATAGACTGCTCTTTCACTCCTCGGGCAGGCTGATCTCCTGCACGCAGCCCGTTCTGAGGGGGGAGGCGGCTAAAAAAATCACATGACACCCTGGAGTTTCCCAGGGAAAGGAATTTTCACTGCTGTGCTGCTTGACCAGAGAGCAAACAAATCAATGAAATGACTGTCAAGGCTTGTGAGACTGTAGAAAAAGAAGTAAAAAGTCACTGACGGTTGACAAATAATTGATATTATTCCTTAAAAAATGCACCCCCAGTTTCCAAAATCTGGGAGGATTGGCCCATCTGCGTTTTAGGTTACATGCTCCACAATTCCAGAAGTCAACATTTCCACGCATGTGTTTGTGCAAAAATACTCATGCAAAGCTCCAGTGAGCTGTTTCAGTGGTTCATGGTTTCACAGCACCATTATTCTCTGAGAGGCTGTGTGTGAATGTTCTCCCTTCAGCACAGTGTGTAAGAATGAGTTTGACACAGTGACATCCTCCCTTAGCCTCTCGAGTGCAGATTCTCTACACTCACCATCCACCATGTAGCTGGTCCTTTTCTGCCTGTGAAAGGAAGTTTATATAAACCTGCGCCAGTACTGGTTTTGACAAATGCAAAAGTTCCATGCTTTACTTTAGCTACCGACAAAATCTGCATCACCAACCTTTTCCTAATGGATAAGTACGACCCATTCATTCGACCCCAGGTCAAGGACTAATGTCCCCATCTCCCCATCCCCAGCCTCTATGCTGTCTAACAGATACATTCACATTGTCTGGAAGCTCAACTCCACTGAACTGAAATAAGACCCACAATGGGAAAAAGCTATTTTACTTCACTAAGCAGACACTTTTTCTCATTTTCTCTCTCACTTCCTCTTTCTCATCATAAATATGGATTTTGTCTCATAAAACAGTTAACATTTTCAAACGTTGCACACACTGATGGTGATAAACTAAATTGTTATGAAATAGGTACTGCCTGTGTAATTATCATACAGTTATGAACTGGTAAAGAAGGACCTGAGTGAAATTTACTGATTTTATGACATGATTTTTGTAGGTGATATTCATGCTCAGAATGCCACAGTGCAGTTTAATGACAAGCTGCCTGTGTATTTAGAATTTAAAAAAAGCTGCTTGAACAATGAAGAAAATAGGTGTATATTAGTGCTCCAGGTTACTAGCACGGTGTGTGTTACTGCTGTAAACTCCAGGTTAATGACTGAGCTGAGTTAATTATTTATATGATCAATTTTAGCCATCCCGTCCTAACTGATCACTTACATCTGTTTATTGTTTGGCTGTTGTGGTCGAGTTAATAACACTGTCTCAGCCCTTCTTTAGTGCATTGGGAATCCTACATTCACAGGTGTGCTTTTTAAGGCAGATACCTAGTATGTGGTTTGGTCACTGCTCTGTTGCTTTGTATAAGGCATTGTTTTTACAGTATCCATTTCTCTGTTTGTTTCTGGGTGCTTTGGTACTTGGTACTTTGGTTCAGTAATTAAAATTAGAAATAGATAATAAACAATGCCATAGTAACAAAAAAGAGGTTCCCTCAGTTTCCCTCAGTTTTTATGGACATTGTTCTCATCCCTTGTGCTTCTTCATTGCTGAAATTTCATTAGTTTTTATAATTGAGAATATAATATATTAAATAACAGTTATAACAGTTATAGCAGTTATAACAGTTATAACAGAAATAACAGTTTCATTAAATAGTCCAAATGTTATCATTTTCACATTATCAGAAGAGTTGCGTACAATTTATGTAAAATTTACAATCAGGCCCAGGTTCAGCTGCTGAGGGCTGAAAGTGCCTACACTCATTCAGAAGGACTGTTCCCATTGCCTCTCTTTGCTGTGTGCCAGCAGGATTCAGGTGAGTGGGGACCGATTAACAGCCGTATGTACTCCCCTTAGCCACACGATGGCGCCACAATGTTGAAATCTGGGAGTCTTCCTTGTTCTTTCCCTCCTGCCACAGGTTACTCATGCAGCAGTGTTTTACTGCAGTGAACTCCAGGTGACCAGCACAGTAATATGGAATTTCAGTGAACTGAAACAGGAAATTCCAAAATCAGGATAAAGACTTCACCTGGACCCCTATGGTAGCATCTCTGATACGGTAGTTAGAAGGGTATGTACAGGTGTGGGAAAACATTTTCTCAACATTTTTTAAACATCTTCTATTAGCTTTGTCCAAGACTGTGCCCCTGTGTTAGTGTGTTAGTGTGATAAATGCTGTATGAGTTTCCCATTTCTGAGATCCTTCCTCACATTCACAAACTCTGTGCTGAAGTTCAGGCTTCTGACATCACTGGCCATGAATGAAACACACGAATGAAACGCAAACACACACACACGCTCACACACGCACACACTCACACACACACACACTCACGCATGCACACACACACAGACACACACACACGCACACACACACTCACACACTCACACACACATTCTTAAATTCTCACTCCTCTAAGCTCAGACAAACCTTTCACACATGAATGGACATATTACATTACATTATTTCCATTTAGTGGATGCTTTCATCTGGAGCGACTTACATAGGTTACAGTTCTTTACATGTTATCCATTTATACAGCTGGATATTTACTGAGGCAGTTCTGGGTTAAGTACCTTACACCTAAAGCAATTTCTTATATTAAAAACTTTGTTTTCCATTAAAAAACATGGCACTTTTATCTCTGTATCCCTCCCTCTTCTGTTACCATTGTTTTTCTCTTTTCTTCTGCCATTGCTGGCTGCATCCAGTCCGAAGTGTTACCTGTCGATTCCCCCCCCCCCGGCCCCCCCATGCGCATGTGCGTCTCAGACACAGAGACGCGTGGAGACATGCGGTGTAAACAGCGGGCGTCAGAGCCGCAGACCAGGGGAGCCTGCATTGTGTGCAGAGAGCAGGGCAGACGCTTCCTCAAGGCCGCTCCTGTGTGTGCCTGCTGCTGCATCACAATGACACCATTCCCGCTGTTTCCTTCCTGCGCAGAGACAGACGGACAGGGAGAGGGAGAATCCGAGGCCGGTACAATACCTCACCCTTTTAATCTGTCAGCACGTCTTCCTGATCAGGGAGGACACGAGGACAAGAAAGACTATAATGACGGGGATTCACCCACTCACCCCATTTGCCTGTGTGTGTGTGTGTGTGTGTGTGTGTGTGTGTGTGTGTGTGTGTGTGTGTGTGTGTGTGTGTATTGTGTGAGTGCAGAGAGCAGTTCAGATGAACTGTCATTCAGGTTTTCTGTTCCATGAGTCCAGCTGTTCTCTAAACAGGAAGCAGTGCTCCCCCGACGGCCGCCCCTGACCCTGGGTCAGCAGAAGGCTTTCCACACCGAGGACAGGGTGTGAGGAGTGTGTGTGAGAGAGACAGGAGACAGCAGTGTGCAGCGTGTGTGTTTGTGTGTGTGTGTGTGTGTGTGTGTGTGTGTGTGTGTGTGTGTGTGTGTGTGTGTGTGTGTGTGTGTGTGTGTGTGCGTGCATATGTCTGAATTTGTGTGTCTGATCGCACAGGTGGCAGTTTGGCATAGTGGTAAGGAGCAGAGCTCATAACTGTAAGGTTGTCGGTTCGATTCCCTGCTAAGGGCACTGCTGTTAGTCTTGGGCAAGGGTCTTAACCCAGAATTACCACAGTAAATATCCAGATGTATAAATGGGTAACATGTGAAACTGTAACCTGTGTAAGTGCCTCTGGAAAAGAGCATCTGTTGAATGAAAGTAATGTAATGTAATGATCAACACTCCTGCACGCATCAGGTTAAAATGTTTGCTTCTGGGGCACAGTGTTGCTATAATGCACTGTTGCAGTGGTTTGCACACAGTCACACAGGCCTCCTACATGCCCCATACAGTCTTACAGTTTTTTACGATTGCTTACACACTAAAATTAAAACTTTCCCACAATTAGCAAAACCTTACACTCAAGGAGCAAAACACCGGCCCAGATTTGCACAACTGTAAGCACATTGTCAGCTTCACACTTTTTGCAAAACACTAAACACACTTGTATACATTTGACACAGAAATTTATCATGATGTCATTTCCTTGCAATTTCAAAGCAAAGGCTTTCAAATGAACACACCCATGAACCAATTGGTTAAACACAGCCACCAGGTGTGCACACACACAGGTGCTTAATTGTAGACACACCAATCAGGTTTAAGCACTATAAAAAGGCAACTGGTAAGTTCACCTGTCTTCAACAAAAATGGACGGTGCCAGAGGAAGAGGGAGAGTGCGGATGAGAGGGGGAATCCGGAGAGAACAACGTGGAGGAAGAGGCCGAGGTAGAGGCCAAGGTAGAGGAAGAGGAAGAGGTAGAGGGAGAGGAAGACCTGGAGGAGGGGTAGGACGTGCACAAAGAAGACGACAACCAAATCTGTCTAATGAAATTCGTGCTACACTTGTGGACCATGTAATAAACCACGGACTAACACTGAGGGAGGCTGGACTGAGAGTACAGCCTAACCTAAGCAGGTACACGGTGGCATCAATAGTTCGGACATTTCATCAAGAGCACAGATGAGAAACTTATCTTCTGTCAACACAAAATCCATAGCTTACTGCATGTACTATATCAACAGTTTTGGTATCTATTCCTGTATCATTTTACAGTAAACTACATGTATTTTGTTTGGCCTACATAGGATTGAACGTTGAGAACACCAAGGAGGGAGGGGCCCCATATTCACACAGGAGCAAGAGAGAGAGATCATAAACCTCGTTTTGGCCAATAATGCAATCAGACTTAGAGAAATTCAAACCCACATTGTCAATGATCACACAATTTTCAATAATGTCCAACAGGTCTCTCTGTCAACAATAGCCCGTATCCTTAAAAAACATCCAGTTCTGATGAAACAACTGTATAGAGTGCCATTTGAAAGAAATTCAGACAGGGTGAAAGTCCTGCGGCGTGAATATGTGGAGGTAAGTTTTGTTCACTGACTGTAGTATTGTGTACTGCACACATAACCTTTTTACTGTACATGTAATTTTACTGTATAGCAGACCAACAGTACATTGATCTCCACAATGTGATCTTTTGCTGTATTTCGGAGAGTTTTGCAAATGGATGCGGAGGAAGTCCCGCATGAGTTTATATACATTGACGAGGCTGGATTTAACCTGACAACAGTGAGAAGAAGGGGAGAAACATCATTGGCCACAGGGCTATTGTCAGTGTATCAGGGCAACGCTGCCATTACACAGAATGGGGTCCTCCACCGCCATGCCAACTTGGGTCCTTACAACACTGACCTCATTCTTACATTTTTAGCCAGATTACACAATATTATCACAGCAGCAAACCAAAGGGACCAGATGCAATACATTGTCGTCTAGGACAATGTATCTTTCCATCGTTCTGCTCTGGTCCAAAACTGGTTTCATCAACACCCACAATTTACAGTTCAATACCTTCCACCAAACTCCCCCTTCCTAAACCCCATCAAGGAGTTCTTCTCAGCATGGCGGTGGAAGGTTTATGATCTCGGGTCCTATGTCCAGACGCCCCTCATTCAAGCTATGGAGGAAGCATGCGATCAAATTGATGCAGCATCAATACAAGGGTGGATTTGTCACTCCAGAAGATTCTTCCCACGTTGCCTTGCAAATGAAAATATAGCCTGTGATGTTGACGAGGTCCTGTGGCCAGATCCAGCTAGGCGGAGAGATGATGTTTAGTTTTCTTTTTTTTTTTTCAGTACTGAACTGGATACGTAATTTATGTTACAGTACTACTGTAAGCTTATAGTACAATGGTACGTTCAGTAATACTGTATGAAAACTGGAAAATGTTTTGTGATGAATGTTTTGTTGAAATGTTCAGTATTGACTGACTTGAGTATATGAAAAGAAATATTTTCATTAGTCTGCACAATTGGTGTCATGTAGTGTTGGTGAATTTATTTTTACACTTTCTCTGTGTAAATGCTAAAAGTGTTTTAGGTTGAGCACAGGAGTGTTTAACTGATTCAAACAGAATCAGACCATATGATGGATGTGTTTATGTTATGACAAGAAAATAGGGTTTTTTATAAGAAATTGTATAGTCTTGACTAAAGTGTTCCATTTTGCAAATGATCTGAGGTGTTGCGCTACTTGGGTGTAGTGTTGTGCTAATTGTGTGAAGTGTTTAGAAAAACCGGGCCCTGTTGAAAAAAAGCAATTGAAAAAAACTGTAATGTGGTCTCACCACAGTCACAGTGCCGCCTCACTGGTGCCTATAATCCCTCTGCATGCTTCCTAAAGCCTACCGTCTCTCTAAAGACTCAGTCCTCTCTGTCCGGCTTTAGCTGCCTGCAGCTGCTGTCCAGATTGCAGTTTACAGAATGGAAAAACAGGCAGGAAGGCCAGAGACAGACGTAGGGAGAGAGCACCGAGCACTGACACAATACCTGCCCTTTTCAGTCTGTCAGCACATCCTGGCCTGAGAGGAAGCGGTGACGTGACTCACTGACGTAGCTCATTTTGGCTGGTGTGTGTGTGTGTTTGTGTGTGTATGTGTGTGTGTTTGTGTGAGAGAGAGAGTGTGTGTGTGTGTTTGTGTGAGAGAGTGTGTGTGTGTGTGTGTGTGTGTGTGTGTGTGGGCGATATGTTATCTTTCTGGGGACCGGACCTGAGTGCCTCGTGGGGACCAAAATGCTGGTCCCCACTAGGAAATCAATGTTTTTCTACACTACATTGTTGTTACTGATGAAACAAAAAGTGTCAAAACATTTCTTTGGTTAAGGTTAAGGTTAGGGTTAGGTTTAGGGATAGGTTAGTGTTCTTTAGTTATAGAAGAATAGGAGTCAATGGGAAGTCCCCACTAGGATATGAGTACAAACTTGTGTGTGTGTGTTTGTGTAAGAGAGAGAGTGTGTGTGTGTGTGTGTGTGTGTGTGTGTGTGTGTGTGTGTGTGTGTGTGTGTGTGTGTGTGTGTGTGTGTGTGTGAGAGAGTGTGTGTGTGTGTGTGTGTGTTTGTGTGTGTGTGAGAGAGAGAGAGAGGGGGTATGGATGGTTTGACTGTCTCTGAGGGAGCGCTGTGTTAGAGCATCTCATCTTTGTGAGTGAAGTCCCAGATAAGGCCATGTAGCTCGTGCAGATTGGGTAGTTGCCATGAGTTTGAAAAGAGCACGACAACACTTAGGCAATAAAGACTTTTGACACTGAATATATAATAATGTAATTTTTGTACAGATAGCTGTAAGAGTTAGAGTTAGCCATGTGCCAAAAGCCTGCATGCAGAAGTGTGACTGTGTTGCTGTGAGGGGACTGATGTTGGGGAGGGTGTGGGTTTGGGGGTTTTGTGAGCTCTTAGCTTGGTGGAGGATGTGGTTTAGGCTGTATATCTGGGTAAAAACATCTTCCTTACAACACCAGAGTGTCAGAGAGACAGGGTCTGAAAGAAGATTAACCAGCAGGCAACAACACTAAAGCGTTTATTATTAAAATATTTACTACTGTTTTATAATTGGCAAAACGTGATTATGGGGTTAACAGATTTCTGCTAGCTTGAACAGTAGATTCAATTCCATCATGAAACTGCAAGGTATAAATTAAGATTCAAGATGTCGGTCACACTTTTTACTAAATTATATGAGACTTTGGAAGCGTATATATATTTACACAGAATTCTCAGACTTCAGAGCTATGCCAGCTGGGATCAAACAATCTGAAGAATCGAACAATACTACAGAAATATCCAGTCATATACTGCATGTTTTCAGATACAATGGTTTAAATTGTACATAAATGTGTTATCTTTTTTATGTCAGCTGTCATACAGCATGGCCATTTTTATTAATGTCATATTTACCGGTAATGCCACACTTATGGTCTTATGTATGCATTATGAAGACCCTATGAAATTGCAGCTAATATGCAGTGTGATGTAGCCCACATGTAGCTGATTGAGAGAGCAAAGGGCAGTTCACAGATATAAGGTAAAACTAAAGAAACGAGCATGGATGCATCTTCAGAATACCCTCATCCTCACACCTGCAGAGTAACAGGCTTTGTGTCAGTTAGACGTGAGTTCAGTTAGACGTGAGTTCAGTTAGACGTGAGTCTTTCTGACCAAAGAGACACAGCTGCTGGGTTTATCTCATCTCTAAGAAAAGTTTCTGTTCTTAATCTGCATTCTTAGCAGCTCAGAGGGGTTTGCAGCTGCAGCAGGCACGGCCTGCTGTTTATGTTCAGATCCATGGCAACAGCATCAGATGTTGGTGCAAGTGACCAGACACTACTGCTTTCTAAACCTTCCTGAAACTGAACATTTCGAAAGCCGTAGAGACTACTACTGCAGTGCAATGAGCACTCAGAGAGAAGTTTATTTTCCATTTTTATTGTACTTATTGTACATCACATTACATAGTACAAACAGACATTGCATTATAGAATACAGCAAGCAGGAAGAGGGTGATTGACAGTGTGCACCTGTGTAAGGCGGCTTCTGCATCTGCCTGCACAGGAATGACACTGATCTGGATCATGTGAAGCAACACTGGGAGAGACAGTGAAGGGTGATGCTGCAGGCTCAGGTCTCCGCCTGACTCTCCAGAAACTTCGTTACTCACTGAATATAATCTATACCAGCGTTTCTCAAACCTCTCCTGGGGTACCACTTGTCCTGCATGTTTTAAATCTCTCCCTGCTCCAACACAGCTGATTCAAATGATCAGTTTGTTATTAAGCAGCTTCAGGAGTTCATAACGAGTTGATCATTTGCGTCAGCTGTGTTGGAGCAGGGAGCGATCTAAAACATGCAGGACAAGTGGTCCTCCAGGAGAGGTTTGGGAAGCGCTGATGTATACTATTACACCTATCACCGCATCACTGCTTGCAGCCGTACATCCCATTATATCCAACCCAAACATTCATAGCTGGCACACTCCTGTTTCCTTCCTAATGCAATGATGAAACCCTCACAAAGCTGAATATAGCACTGAATATAGCACAGGCTGTTAGTGTGGAGTAATCTGATTGTAGCACAGGCTGTTAGTGTGGAGTAATCTGATTGTAGCACAGGCTGTTAGTGTGGAGTAATTGTCTCACTGTGGGTCTGATAAAGTGAAAGTCTCTGGGTCAAATCCTTAGTGGAGCACTGCTGCTGGACTACTGAGCACAGCAGTTAAATATCCATCAGTTAATCCTGGTTAGTTAACCCCAGAGACCAGCATCTGACAGGCAAATGGACAGAGTACTGAAAGACAACAAAAAAGAGAGGAGTGAATGAAAGAGAAAGACAGAGGAGAGGGGAAAACTGTATGGATCCAAACCCCATGTTTTGGGGGGGGGGCAGGTTCTGCAGGCTAACAGGAAGCTGTTGAGACAGATAGCCCGTGCAGGATGACCCCCAGATCCATTGTTACCACCCTGAAAAAAAACAAAAATAAATAAGATAAAAATAAACTTGACCAAGACACAATGGTTTTAAAACATCAGGCTCCAGCAAGTATGTGCTGCGTGTGATTGGTCAGGTGGCTGGGGGAGGGTGGGCCACCCTCCAGGGGAAGCTGATTTTGAGACCTACCATCTGACGGCTGGACAGAGCTTCCATACAGCAGGACAAATATGCTGACAGAGTCAAACTCAGCCATGCTGAAGCTCAAACACCAGAGTCAAACTCAGCCATGCTGAAGCTCAAACACCAGAGTCAAACTCAGCCATGCTGAAGCTCAAACACACAGAGTTAAACATAGCTGAAGCTCGGCACCTGATTTTGATTCAGTTAGCTGGGATAGGTGTCCATCCAGGTAAAGCAGGCTCCCCCCATGACACAGAAAAGGAGGCCTGTAGGAAGCTGGTGATTGGCTGTTTGTTGGTGTGCCGTGCTGCAGGGCTCTGCATGTGTAAAGACTTTACAGACTGCACTGTCTCCGTAAGGTAACTGCACAGTGCTGACCAGTGCTGGACATTCTGTTCCTCACTCAGCTTCTTCCTCTTTCTGGGCAGGGGTCGGGGGAAGTGGCCACACGGAAGCCCCTCCCACAGCTTTCTGGGGAACAGTGTCTGTCTGTCTGTCTCCGTGAGGAAGCTGCGTCAGCTGACAGGTGCAGGAGCAGTTTCCCATCATTCTCTTGGGCGGAGAAGTGTGGTGGATCCATTTAGGATTAGGGTTAGAGTTATGGTTAAGGGTTAGGGTAAAGGTTATGGTTAGGGTTAGGGATTAGGGTTAGGGGTTAGGGTAAGGGTTATGGTTAGGGTTAGTGTTTCACTGTGAAAGTGGGACAGTGTGACCCTGCATGTTTACAGTCCATTGACAGTGCAAACACTCTTTTACAAAGCCTCCTTGCGGTCAGTCAGCCGGTGTGTGAACCCGCTCGCTGTCAGGCAGGGGTGGCTGTGTGTGAACCCGCTCGCTGTCAGGCAGGGGTGGCTGTGTCTCTCCTGCCAGGCCCTCCTGTCCCTGCAGATGGGTGGCACCGGCTGTGCGGGTCACCGGTCTCCAGACGGGGGTCTCGGCCTTGTGCCAGGCCCTTTGTTTTGGTACCCTGGCGCTGACCGGACCCAAGGGAACCGTGGGACAGCTCTGTGTACAATACGTTCAGAAATCTTTACGGCCCCTCCAAGACCAAAAGTGTTAAAAAGAGAGACGTGTCAGTGAGAGACCAGAGTGGAGATCTACACAATCACATAAACAATGCATACTCAAAGACACAATGCATGTTCCCAGCTATATACACTCAGTCAGACACATACATATGCACACACTCACACGCACATACGCACATGCATTCATGCACTTACACACTTTGCTTTTGTGTCAGAGGGCATTTCTGAGCATGTAAAAGAAGAGACACATTATGTCCTCAGTGTCACCCACAGTACTGACAGCACCAGAACCACCACACTCTCACACACACACACACACACACACACACACACACACACACACACACACACACACACACACACTCTCACTCACTCACACACACACGCACACACACTCACACAGACACATGCACACTGTCACTCACACGCACGCACACACATGCACACGCACACACACACTCACATGCACACGCACACACAGAAACACACACACGCGCACACACACACACACACATGCACACGCACACACACACACACACACACACACACACACACACGCACACACAGACACATGCACACACATGCGCACACACACACACACACACAGCACACACAGACACACACAGGCCAGGCAGTGCGCAGGTTATGTGCTGTAGCTGTTTTCAGCGTGGGAGGGTGCACGGTGCTGCAGCAGGTCTGCTGACCCCCGCACTCCTCCTTCACTCTGAGAGTTTGCGCTCTTTAACCACAGAGCAGCGAGAAGCAGCACACAGCACAGCTCACCCCTGCAGCACACTCTCCGAGCCTCACCTGATTGGCTGGACTGCCTGTGTCCCAGTGTCCGTCGCACGCAGGGATGGGGCAGGACACCAGCAGGAAACAGAGATAAAGATGCTGTATTGTTGTATTAATGTTGTATTGTCTGGAGTATACGCCTGTCCAGCTGAAAAGAAGCCTTTGAGAACGGCACAAATATAACAACAGCAGGACCACACGGTCATCAGCACTACACCACACTGCTGCCCTGCTCATTACCTCTACACCACACTGCTGCTCCTTACCGCTACACCACACTGCTGCTCCTAACCACTACACCACACTGCTGCTCCTTACCGCTACACCACACTGCTGCTCCTTACCGTTACACCACACTGCTGCTCCTTACAACTACACCACACTGCTGCTCCTTACAGCTACACCACACTGCTGCTCCTTACCGCTACACCACACTGCTGCTCCTTACCGTTACACCACACTGCTGCTCCTTACCACTACACCACACTGCTGCTTATCACTCCACTACCCAAGACAGACTTTGAAACGATCAAAAGACAGAATCAGAAAATGAAATAGACAACTTTCAAACAGAGATGCAAGTGTGTTACAGGACAGTGAGATCCAAATGCTCTGCAGCATCTCTCTTCACTTCTTCTGTCTTACAGGGACAAATAGTTTTCACAAGAAAGCATTGAATGAATGCTTGACCCACCGGTTCTGTGCTGTGTGCACTGGGCTGTGTGCCGGGAGGTTCTGATCTGGATGCAGTGTAAACTCTGGAGCCCTGTTCCTAAACAGCCCCGCAGAAAGGGCATCTGGCAGTGGATTTTCTGCTGGGGTTCTGATAGCACTCCAGCTGGTTTTGTGGTCCAGACAGGAGGTTGCCATTTGGTTAACTCTAAGCAGAATTGTTCTTGCTATCCTGGCCTGACACCAGCTGATGGTGGCGCTGCTCTCAGTGAGCTTCTGCACTGGCCTGAGCTCTTGCTGTTACAGGACTTTACTGAAGTGGTATATATTTGTGTCACTGTTTTTTAAGAGGACCCAGTGTTTTAAAACTGGGTCATTCAATGCCAAAAATTTGTGCTAACACTTCCAAATTTCCCACTCACTTCTTCCCTCTGCCCGTTCTCTCTTGCTGTCTTTCCTTCTCTGTCTCCCTCCCTCCATCCTCCCTCTCTCTGTCTCTCTCGTTCTGTGTTGGAGCCTTCCTCCTTCTCTGTCAGGGGTGTGGCTCCACTGAGCGAACAAACGCTGTGCAGAGAGGCAGAGTGAAAGAGGGGAGAGTACAGAGAGAGGACAGAGAGTACAAAGAGTACAGACCGAGTACAGAGAGAGTACAGACCGAGTACAGAGAGAGTACACACAGAGCACAGAGCAGTACTGTAGTTCGGCTACGTGACGCCAGACTTCTGGACTTCCACAGCAACATCCTCTCCCTGAGAGAGCAGTGGACTTGGACTCCTTTATTTCTACCCACAGTGACCTGTGGAAGAGGCTGGAGCTGAAACTTTCTCTCCTTACTGGAGAAAACCTTTTCCCTGCTTTCTTTCATTCCTCTTTGTTGATTTTTTAATTTCTTTTTCTACCATGACAACAGGAGCACATCTGCTGATACTGGGTGAGTCACTATTTTTACTGCTGCAGTAAGTCACCACATTGCCATGGAGGCATGTGTGTGTTTTAAGTAGAAATGGGTCACCCGATTAAGCTGTTTTAGAAAGACAGTGTCAGTGATGTTTGTGGTGTGGACATGGAGGAGAGCATATGTGTGTGTGTGTGTGTGCGTATGTGTGTGAGCAAGCGTGTATGCTCTGTGTGTGTGTGTGTGTGCATGTGCGTGTGTGTGTGTGAGTGTGTGTGTGAGAGTGTGTGAGTGTGTGTGTGTGTGTGTGTGTGTGTGTGTGTGTGTGTGTGAGTGTGTGTGTGTGTGTGTGTGTGTGTGTGTGTGTGTGTGTGAGTGTGTGTGTGTGCGTGCGTGCGTGTGCGTGCGTGTGTGTGTGTGCGTGTGTCTGTGTGTGTGTGAGTGTGTGTGTGTGTGTGTGTGTGTGTGTGTGTGTGTGTGTGTGTGTGTGTGTGTGTGTGTGTGTGTGTGAGAGTGAGTGTGAGTGTGTATGTGTGTGTGAGAGTGTGGTGGTTCTGGTGCTGTCGGTGCTGTGAGTGACACTGAGAACATGACGTGTCTCTGCTTGTATATTCTCAGAAATGCCCTGTGACACAAAACCAAAGGAGAATTGAAACTTTCCACTGCTGTATATGCAGTGTGCGTGTGTGTTTGGGAGTGGCAGAGAGAGAGAGAGAGTGTGTGTGTGTGTGTGTGTGTGGGAGTGAAAGAGAGAGAGAGAGAGTGTGTGTGTGTGTGTGTGTGTGGGAGTGAAAGAGAGAGAGAGAGTGTGTGTGTGTGGGAGTGAAAGAGAGAGAGAGAGAGAGAGAGAGAGAGAGTGTGTGTGTGTGTGTATGTGGAAGAGGGAGAGTATGTGTGTTTTCAATGAAAGAAAAGGGTAGAGAGAACACAGCATCTATTCTATTCTCAGCGAAGAGCTTGTGTTCCCACACCTGATAACACACTTCATTATTTCAGCTGTATGATGTCACCCCGCCAGTCTGAGCACCCAAACACACACACACACACACACAGTGTCACACATACACTCACACAAACACACACACACATGCATGTGCACACCTCTAGTATTTGATGTCTGTTTTATGTGTAGAATTCTGATGAATTTTGATTCTTTGGTTCTAGGGACCGTTGTATTGTAATATACTCTGCTTCCATCAGTTTGCACAAGTTAGCTTGTGTTAGGGCTTGAATGGTGTTATGCTCACACTCACTGGGCTGGGAGTGTTGTTAGCCTGGTCTGACACTGTTGCTCGTTAAATTGAATGGATACACTTATGTTCCATTGTGCTGGAAGTAGCTGTGGATAAGAGCGTCTGCTAAATGCATGTAATGTAATGTAATGTAATTTAATGTAATGTAATGCACACAGTGGACCGTGTGGTAAGAGTTACAGCATTTACACAAAACTCAATGTGCCTGAAACCTTTAGCAATGACACCATTTACCATGTAACCCTCCACAGCCAATCAGAGGCACTCGAACCCCGGACACTACGGCCGGAAATCCCACGTTTTTACCATGAGGTCACATTAGGGCAGGCATGAGGGCCGAGGAACGAGTAACAGAGGAGCACTCTGTGGATAACGGGGACGGGGGTGTCACCTTTGTGGGCGTGGCCTCCTTTCCTGTGTTCTTTCCATCATCCATCGGTCAGAGCAACATCGAAGAAGCACATGTTATATATCATTACTGCAATATATTCTGCATGCTTTCTTTGTTGTGCATATGTATCACCACCCCGTGTTGGGTCAGGGGGTGACGGTCGTTAAATCACGGTCACCTGCATCCAGTGTGCGCTCCCCCTCATGCAGCTTCAGTACAGTTATCTTCTTCTCTTTCCCTGCATATCGCTCTGGGTAAGAGCGTCCACCAGATAACAAAACGGAAGTGAAATGTAGATGTTTATTTGTTTGTACTTCAGTTTTAAATCACAGATAAAACCCTCAGACTGCTTACAGCATGCGGCCAGAGTTGCATCGGCCTGGTCACATGATCCAGACAATGACAGCTGAACAGTGCATAGGAAAGAACAGCTGCAGAGTTCATAAAAAAGTTTAATGACAAGCACAGGCCGCGTAGACAAATAAGCCTTGTCATTCTGCCCCTGCTCTACAGTCTGGCATTACAATCTCTCTCCGCAAGCTGGTGCAAGCACTTATAACTGTCTAACTTTCTGAGTGAACAGTGTCAGCATCACAGCGTCAGAGTGAAATTTATCTTTAATTAGTTTGCACTGGATCCTCCTGCTCCGCAGACAGAGCTGATCATAGCGTCTGTTGTCCACTTTTTGTACGCCTTTTAAAAATTTGTGTCCTTTTGTTAATTTTTTTCCTGTTTTTTAAATATTTGTTAGCCTTAGTCAAATTCACCTTGAATCTCTGTTTGCTGAGACTAAGCAGATTAAGTGCCCTGGCTTCTGATGCCTGGATCCAGTCCTGTCGCCTGTCTCTGCGCTTTTCCCCAGAGCTTCTGTATGCTTCTTCCAGCGCACTGCCCAGGACCGAACTTGCAGGCTGGCAGTGTGGCATAGTCGTAAGGCGCAGAGCTGATAAACAAAATTTTGCTGGTTCAATTCCCCGCCAGGACACTGCTGCTGTACCCTTGAGCAAAGTACTTACCCAACAATTGTTTCAGTACATATCCAGCTGTATAAATGGGTAAAATTGTAAGTTGCTCTGGAGAAGAGCATCTGCTAAATGACAATAATGTGATGTAATGTACTGAGGTCTGACTGACTGAGGTTTTTTGCTGATTCGGTACTGTGTCTAGGTGCAGCAAAATGGGATCAGCCATTACCCCCAATTTCACCATGTATATGAGAGCATGGCTGAACAGCATATAATGGAAGACAGAGACATGTGAATAATTTCAACGTTTCAGTATCTGAGTGAATCCTAATCACCCCACCCTTTTTAAAGCAAATCTTGTGTGTCCTTGCCTGTCAAGTGTGGCCATTTCTCACTCGTCTCTTATATTGCAATGTGTGATCTATAGCCAGGTTATTGTTAGTGTGAGTATGTATGAGTATGTATGAGTATTTATGTCCAGGTATGAGAGACAAACTGTACAAACAGCAAAAACTTCCACTGTACAAGAATCAAGAACTTTATTGTCATTGTGCAAGCACAACGAAATTGCAAATGTGTCAGCCTCCATCAGTGCATTATATTCAAGTCAATTCCACGTTAGTCCCGGTGGTCTGAGGATCTCCTGCGGTATTGTTTTTGAGCTGAAATGGTGTTCTGTGCAGTCCGTACCGATCTGTAAAAGTACTTGGTGGCTGTAGTGAATGTTCACCCTCGTTTCTCTGACTAGCCAGATGATAATAGTCAATATTAATATCAAGAAAAGGCAGCGGTAAGAGGAGCACAAAGCCGCTGTGTCCATGCCCGCCGCCATCTATGAGATAGTCTGATTGATGACAAACTGCATGCCATATGTACTATAGAGCAAAGTACACCAGTTCCCCGATTATGACTGTAGTGAGCAGTCACAATCTCTACTACTGCCTCCATGGGTACTTCCTGTGAAGCGTTACTGTAGAAACAAACGCAGGAAGTCCAGGAAGGGGCACTTTGTGAGGTGTTGGAGTGTCCACACTGACTGGCACAGGTCTCATTTCCCCCACTCTGCTTAGTGCTGGAAAAATGACAAAAACCTACCTTGTGTTTGGGGTTCCCACACAGTTACACATACTGTGGCACTTTTCCTCACTTCCTGCCTACATTTTGGCATTCTGGGTAATAGGCCAGCCTCGCCGTATCTCGCTACTGTGGGTTGTCTGTCTGAGGTATTGGGTGTAGAAACTCTGTGTGGTCCTTCATTTGTACACATCAGACAGCTAAAGTGGCCTTTCCTCTGAAGCAGTTCAGGAGTACCACGATAAAACACCCATATCCCATCTCTGAGACTCAGTCAGAGAGACGGGCAGACAGACGGACAGACACACAGACAGACGTTTTAATGCAGTGAATCATGAAGATGATTGTCCTCCCTGGTCTGTTGCTGTAGGTCTCCAGCTCATCCTGCTGGCAGGCCTGGTCCTCTCACAGTGCCCTGTAGGATTCATGAGGCTTTCAGATAAGAAGTGTGCCGGTAGGTTCTCACTCCTTCCTGATTGTAACTGCTGTTACACATTGTAATTCATTTAGTTGTTATGTTTAGTTTCTACATTCTTTCATTTTATACATGTTGCTTGGTGAATAGTGAAGAAAGAGACCCTCCCCCGAGCCCACCCCTGACCAGCTCCTGTCCAGTCTTATATTAGCAATGCTTACTAACCGCCATACAAGTACTTACAGGCATAACACAACTGCCTGGAGAATTTTACCAGCTCATCCAACAGCTGAAACGGTAACTCTGGGTAGGTAGCTAGCTGGCTACTTACTGTTTTTATACAACCCTATAACTTATGCAAACATTAAAATATATACTATAAATCACCCAGCATTAACTTTAACTACTTTAAGATGTATCTTGGTAGCCAGCATGACAGTCATCTCATTCCTCACCCTGTCCGTGTACATTTATTTTGATCATTTCTTATCCTGGACACAGTCCTCCGTCACATACTACAGACCCTTTTTTGGTGGCAGGTAGAGTAAATTAAACAGCTGTTTTCCCTGAGGATGTTTGCTCTGGGAAGTAATATTAGCAGCTCTCTCCATTCTGTCTCTGAGGTGCACTCAGGCTAACTGATGGGCATGAGGTTTAGTGGAGAGTGTGCTTAGATCAGGTGCTTTGCTTAAGTCATGGTATCCCATAATTCATAATCCCTGAACAGTTTGCCGTAGCATTATGAAGCAGCTGTGTTAATATGTGTATTTCAGTGTATGTCCATGTGAGTGTCTGTAATAACATTGCTACACAGCTTGGTATGTCAGCGTGAGAGCTGCAGTCTGCCTCACTGTTTCAGTGTGACTCTGCTGTCCTTCCTCACAGACATTGATGAATGCACTGATCCTGTCTGCGGCCGTGATGCAAAATGTTTCAACACCAACGGCAGCTATTACTGTCAGTGTGACCCTGGATTCCGCACAAAGTCTCGCAAAGTCAATTTCATTCTGGAGGAATGTCAGGGTAAGTCTGCTGGAATCCTCAGTTGAAGGTGTGCAGAGGGTCGTGTGCTGGGGAGATTATTGACAGGGTAACACTGACAGGGTAACACTGATTAGGGCGTGGTCATTGACAGGCTAACACTGAGTAGGGCGTGGTCATCGACAGGGTAACACTGACAGGGTAACACTGATTAGGGCGTGGTCATTGACAGGGTAATACTGATTAGGGCGTGGTCAGTGATAGGGTAACACTGATTAGGGCGTGGTCATTGACAGGGTAACACTGACAGGGTAACACTGATGAGGGCGTGGTCATTGACAGGGTAATACTGATTAGGGCGTGGTCAGTGATAGGGTAACACTGATTAGGGCGTGGTCATTGACAGGGTAACACTGACAGGGTAACACTGATTAGGGCGTGGTCATTGACAGGGTAATACTGATTAGGGCGTGGTCATTGACAGGCTAACACTGATTAGGGCGTGGTCATTGACAGGGTAACACTGATTAGGGCGTGGTCAGTGGTATGGCAATGCTGGTCATACCTGAGGGCAGTTCCTGATGTGTGGGTGAACGCCAGGCCTTCTTCTTGTCTTTGTGCAGATGTAAGCGAGTGCACTGAGGACAGGGAGCTCTGTGGCCCCAACGCAGAGTGCAAAAACACACAGGGATCGTATTTCTGCACCTGTCCAGCTGGATTCGTCCCCAGCAATGGGGAAGAAGTATTTATGGCTGGCCTAGGAGTCACATGTGAAGGTCAGAAATTCTCTCTGATTCTTTCTGTGTCTGAGTCGCTCTCTCTCTCCCCCCATTTCTGCATCTCTCGCTCCCTCTCTCTCTCTCTCTCTCTCTCTCTCTCTCCCTCTCTCCCCCTCTCTGTTTCTTCATCTCTCTCTCTGTTACTGAGTCTGTCACTTTGTGCCCCTGTTGCCAGTTTTGATGCCACACTTGTTTGCACTGTGCATTGATTTGATTATAATTAGTTTTTCCTTTATACCACTTTAAATCATTTTATAGAATAAACATTAGTGCCAAACTGAAACAAATCCGTGCTTTTTGCATAAAGCAAGGAAATATATTTTTTTTATTTTAAGAAGTGTAGCAGTCTTTAATTTATAGCTCGACAAAACACCTTCCCCAGATTACTGTTCACACAGATGCCTCAGTAATTTGTCGGGTCGAATGTATAGGGGTTATGAGTCCTATAAATAGAGGTTATGAGCCCTTTCTTCTGATGTCTACATGCGGTAGCATCTCTGTGCTCTTCACTCGCTGTCTGTCTCTTTCCACACGTGCAGACAGAAATGAGTGTGAGGCAGACCACAGTGTCTGTGGCAGCCACGCTACCTGCATCAATGCCAAGGGCAGCTACTCTTGCGTGTGTGGCCCCGGGTTCAGACGCAGGTCAGGCAACACTAGCTCCACTGAGTCAGAGCACTCATGTGAAGGTGAGATCTCCCTCATGTACAAGTGCGTCTGGGTGTGTGTGTGCGTCAGTGTGTATGTGTGTGTGTGTGTGTGAGTGTGTGAGTGTGTGTGTGAGTGTGTGTGGGGTATGTATGTGTATATTTGTGTTAGATATGAATGCTGGGAGACTCTTTGCTGAGGGTGACGTATTGGTCCCTTCAGTGTATTCTGAGGTTGAAGACTGGGTCAGACTGGGCCGATCCCTCCTGAAAGTGCTGTTTCTGCAGCACAACACACTGATTCACACACACGCCAAGCAGCGAGCCTGGCTTCACCCCTGTTCTGCACTCATCAATAGCTGTTCTGACACCTGTTGGTGATCTTTGCGACTACGTGGTAGCAGATGTGACTGAAGCAGCTATGTAGGGTTATTGGGAAATAAGAACAATGGTGATTGACAGCCAGGGACTGACTGAGAGATGGGAAGACAGGTGATTGACAGGAACAGCAGTCATTAACAGGCAAGTGGGTGACTGGCAGGCAGCTGTGTGATTGACAGATAGGGGGTGATTGACAGGCAGCTGTGTGATTGACAGATTAGGGGGTGATTGACAGGCAGCTGTGTGATTGACAGATAGGGGGTGATTGTCAGGTCCAGGTTGTATTTCCACTGCAGATGAGGATGAGTGTGTGAGAGATCCTCTGGTCTGTGGAAGGAATGGAACCTGCACAAACTCATTTGGCACATACACCTGTACCTGTCCACCTGGGTTCAGTAATGCCGGGCATGGCCCCATCCCTGCCCCCTGCTCAGGTGAGCTCTGAATGTCATGGCAACCAAGCGTGTGGGTAAAGGGTGCAGATATTCCAGGCCTGAAACGGACTGGATTTACCCTGAGCCTGGCTGCGCAGTGTCTGAGCCGAGCGTGCCGTCCTTTGTCCTGCGGTCAGCGGAATGCGCACAGCCACGGACTCCTCACCCCGTCAGCTCCCTGGCTCCTGCCCGTGTCCTCTCACCTGTGTGTGCCCCCCCCGGCTTCCTGCCCGCCTGCCGTGCTGTGCCCTGCTGTCCAATGAGGCGAGAGGACAGGAGTTTGCCCCGCTCCGCACACATTTGCCTCAGTGATGAACTCTGCAGGGAACTTCGCTTTGCTGAGAAGAAAGGGGATCTGCGCAACAGATTCCCCTTTGCCTGACTCCCGTCTCCGTCTCCCTCTCCCTCTCTGCACCCCTCTCTCTTGCAGATGTAGATGAGTGTTCGACTCACACATCCATCTGTGGAATGGGTGGAGTCTGCCATAACACAGAGGGCAGCTATCAGTGCCAGTGCCTGTCCGGACGCACTAACTACGGCAGCGACACGGGAAAGTGTGTCGGTAAGAGGCAAGGCGGGGGGGAGGAGAGCACACAGCCCCATGATCCTCCTCTGCTACCCTGACCCGGAAGTACTCCCTCTCCTCTGAACACAGTGACCTCAAGAGTCATTTGCTTGATTTAGTGCTCTTTGCAAAGGAATTGTTACAGAGCACACCACATTATTAACAATTATTTTAACATTTTTTGTCAAATTAACAAATTGTAGCAGATTAAACTGAATGAAATAACAATGATGCATTGGAAACAGAAAACATCACCCCAGTGAGGCAGTAGCAGAAGCAAAGAGAAGTAATGATCTATGTATGATCTGAGACAGAGGGCTGCCCCAGTGTAATGCACAAGTCTTGATGTGGAAGTATTTTCTCACCCCCACCTCTCACCCCACCCCCACCCCTTTTCTCACCTCACGTTGTTGACAGTGTTGAGGTACAACTTTCCACTGAGGCTGTACAGAGCACCATAACTCTGTGCCTGAATCCCTTTGGGGTGTAACTGCTGAGATGCCCTTGCCGAATTCTGCTGGAGGTCAAACTAATCGTCAGGGTCACTGATCCGTGTGTCCTACGGCAATGTCTCTTTCAACCCTGCCATTTCTCCCTCAGAGCTGACCTGTGAGCGCTTCACCCCCCCGAGCACACCTGAGCAGGTAAGACACACCCATCCTGCACTGTACTAATCTGCTGTGTTCGTAGACACAGATTTAGGAATGCTGAACATGTGTGGCGACAGTGTAGCATAGTGGTTAAGGAGCAGGACTTGTAACCCAAAGGTTGCCGGTACGATTCCCCACAGGGGCACTGCTGCAGTACCTTTGGGCAAGGTACTTAACCCACAATTGCCTCAGTAAATGTCCAGCTGTATAAATGGATAACAATGTACAAACCTGTAATTAATGTAAGTCACTCTGGATAAGAACATCTGCTAAATGGCAATAATGTAATAATGAAAGTTACCCATAATCCCACTGAGACGGCCTGCATTTCCTGTGTCGGTGCCTCTCTCTCAGACTGCAGTAGGCCTGCAGCAAATCTTCCTGCTGATGAGGAACAGCTGTCTGGCCCTGAGCAGCGGTGATTCTCCCAGAGGAAAAGGAGGGAAGCCCAATGGAGAGATGCTGCTGGAGGTAAAGAGCTAAGAAAACGAAAAACTACATAAAACCCCACTGCACATATAACCCTGCTGACCAAAAACTACATATAATTTCACTGATGAAATATTACATTACACCCACTTTAGAAAAAATGCACATACACCAGTTGAAAGAACAAAAGAACCTGCTCATCAAAAACTACACAATTTCTCCTGACTAAAATCTACATGTACCCCCCTGACCAAAAACTGTATGTACACATTTTATAAGAGGCAACATAAAATACCACTGAACAAAAACTACACCCCCACTACATACTACATATAACCCCACTGATGAAAAAGACATATTAGACCAAATTGACCAAAAGCTACCCACAGCCCCACAGACCAAAAGCTCTAATTATCTAAAACTGCACAAATCTACAGTGACCAACAACAACAAAAACCTCACTGACCTAAAACTATGCAAACTCCACAGCTACAGAAGTCTCCACTGACTCACTCAGTGACAAAGCAACTTCTCATGTTTTAATACCACATTGGTGAAGACTGGGGGTGATGATGGCAATAGTAATAACCCTCCCCCACCCTAGGGGGCACCATTACCTTGATGACTCTTACAATGCCGTCTTGCAAGTTCCAGTGATACGAACAGTATATACAATTGACCTGCAGTCCTGGCAGGCCCCAAACAAAGCTACTGTATATCAGCATCCCAACTAAAACATGACCTAAATCGTATAAACCCCCAGAAAATGCTGTACTAGTCTCCCCATCTCGACTGCATGGAAAAGTGCAGATACCAGCCTCTGTCATGTTCAGAATTGCCAGTATGGTTTTCCTCTACCCTCCTCTTTCCAGTCAGCCGTTCACCTTTTTATGCACACCTGGAAGAGAGGCATGATGACGCTGCTGCAGGTGCCAAATAAGACCCCAAAATAAAACTGTGTGCACGTGTGAGGGGTGTGTGGCCATAGCTGGACCCTGCTCATCTCCCTCTCTCTCTATCTCTCTCTCTCTCTCTCTCCCTCTCCCACTCTCTGTAGAGGCTGTTGTCCATAATAGATGATCTTCTGTCGGGTGGGCCGCTGGACAGTAACCAGAAGGTGACGCTGTTGCTGGGTGTGGTCGAGGATGCCCTGGGACTCATCGGGCCCCTGCTGAGCAGTGCCCACACCAGGAAGGCCTCTAACCACACAGGTACAGGCTCCTGCAAGCCGCCTCTGCCGTCCTGCCTGCGGACCGCGCTGGGATTTTTGGGAACATGAAATCGGGGTTGGCTGGATTGTGAGCAGCTACAGAAAAACAGGGCACCTATCCAGTTTAAACCTCTGCATGAGATGTTTTTGTTCCAGTCCCTGTCGATACCTTTGATGCCTTCTGATCTTGCAGCGTACCGTGCCTCTGAAAGACTCTCACTGCATGGAAACGTGTTTGTTTGTCCTCCTCTGAGGGGCGGAGCTTCAGCTCTAACCCCAGGTGTCTGCAGTCTGAAGGTTTAGTCCCACTGATTGGGAGTCAGAGCCATTGAGTGAGCTTGGATCTGAATTCAGCAGCTGTTGGATTCTTTCCTGTGAGCCCTTTGTGAAATACTCATGTCAGGGAAGTGAGAATTTAATAGAAATTAAATGGTCTGAACCCAGTGGTCTTAGAAATTAACGCCCTTATTTATCGTCCAGCACTCTGAATACCGAATACAAATGATGCCAATTACAAAAACTCCTCACTTAAACCAACATGTAAAATAATTAAGAAAAATTTATTTAATTTAATAATTAATATTAAAGACATTAATTATCAATTAAATCACTGAATTCATTGATAGGAAATGAGCAGTCTGGTGGATCAACCTTTGCCAGAAATATACAATCACAACTGGAATAAAAAGGTTTATTGAGCAGTTACACAAAGACAAAGACAAAATTCAAAGTCTAGGCTACAGACCTGGTCCACTACCTTAACAGAAACTAAATTACATAAAGACATTAACAAAACAAGAACATGGATGGATCACGGAATGGATGAATGAATGCATGAGGAAAAATTACCCAATCCAATTGTTTATCTCTCCCTAGGAAGAACACAGGAACCACTCACAATAGCAGCAAAACTCCAAAAGGAAAAAATCCAAAAAAGTTGCAGGAGAAACTGAGCCGATTGTCAGAGCGCAAGCAAAAACTGAGCTAAGCTGTGCAGACAAAACTGAGTGTACTGGATGACTGAGGGGATGACAGAACAGTTGACATCAAGGCTGAGCATCAAGGCTGAGCTTCAAGGCCTGTTCTAGGTCTGGCTTAAGAGGAAGCTCTCTCCACCTCCCTGACCCATGCATAATTAATTTTATGGTTTGGGAGTGCCTGGAAGTTTCTTCAGGACTTAATTTTGTGCTTCAGATCCCAATATCTGGAAATACCAGATATATTTTTGAGATTATCATTTTTACATTCAGCTCTTTATGAGTATCGCAATGACACCAAACATTAATAGGCATGGGTGGAGAGGAGAGAGTTGGCCTAGAGGAAGTGGTAAAATGGTGGTTTTACTGCTATATTGAGAAATACACATGTTAAGGTCACACATGTTAAGGTGACACATGTCACACGTGATCCGAACATGTAGATACGCACCAAGAAACACACACACACACACACACACACACACACACACACACACACACACACACACACACGCCAGTTGTGCTCAGGAAGGGGGGGAGGCAGCCCCCTGCAGTTGTGGTCTATCTGGATGTTACTGTTTTTAAGAAGTAACTTTAAGATTGGCTAAAAAGGCAGAGTTCTTTAACATTATATTAGAAGTATGTCTTTCAGATTAAACCAAACATGATTGTGGCACCATTTAGCCAAGGATTCTACATCTGAGGGGCAGATTAATGCTTACCAATAAACTAGTGGGTGTACCACACCCTACTTCCACTTTTATCTGACAAAATCAAATTTGAATCCAAACAGTCAATCATTAGTTTGAGGTTTTAAGTATCTGACTGGGTTTTAGGTAACTTCTTGCAATCTTAAAGCATTGGCTGCTTATTTTAAGTAGGTATGTGACCTGTGGTCACTGATTTAGGGGTATTTATGGTGGTAAGCCATTTGCCCTCTTGCCTGCGGTGTGTGTGCATTTGTTGGCTTATCTTATCTTCCCTTGGTCTGGTCCTGAGTAATGAAAGGAATCATAAAGACCCAGACCAGGGCAAAGAACCATAACATGCATGGTACTCTCCCGACACTCATACGAAAAAAGAAATAGGTTTTTTAAAAAATAACAGAACAACATGAAAACTTATTTCACAAAGGACTTCATGCAGTTAATTCTCAACAGATGTTGAATCAAGATCATTATTCAGCCGAGAGGCAACTAAAAACAGTGAGAGGCAGCAGGAGTCATAGAGCTCTGACCACACGCCCCCCCTCCCTGCAGAGGTGGAGTTCCTGGTGGGGAGAGGGAGGTCATCACCACAGGGAGAGATCAGCCTGTCCTCTTCCCAACACGCCCACCTGGACACCCACTGGGAAACCGCTGCTGACAGCACCTACCCAGGTACCCCTCACCTTCCTCCATCATCATCATCAACAGTTACATTTACATCCTAAAGTTTATATATGTATATATATTATATTATATATATATATATATATATACATACAATATGTATGTGTTTGTGACATGTTGACATTTGTGACAATTTCAAAAAGCAACAACAGCCCTTTTCTTGACCTTTGACCTGCTCCAGGGTTTGCGATGGCTTCTCTGCTCAGCTTCAAAGGCCTGGAGTCGTCCACGAACAGCTCGTTCCAGGGGCTGCACAGAGACCATGATCACGTCCGATTTCTGATGGACTCCAAAGTGGTGACCGTGAGCGTCAGCAACCTGCACACAAAACACCTGAAGAAGCCGGTCACATTCACCCTCTCCCACCTGCAGGTGAGCAAGGCCGTTCCAAAGGACTGCAGAAATGCGTGTTTTTCTCTGGCGCGTGACCCCCTGGCCTCCCCTCCCACAGGAAGCCCCGGCGGACGGGAACCGCACCTGTGTGTACTGGGATGCGGAGATCCACGGAGGGGCGTGGTCAGAGGAAGGCTGCAACGCCACGCAGTCCAACAGCACGCACACCGTGTGTGTCTGCACTCACCTGAGCAGCTTCGCCGTGCTCATGGCTCTGTACGACATGAAGGTGAGGCATGCGCACGCTCTCTGGGCCTCAGACATACCCATCAAACAAACAGGGCCTCGTTAGGGTTTCCGTTAGAGGCAGCTCCCACACGCTGTTACCCTCTGCGTGACAGGAAGCTCTGGTGTCTCTGAGGGAGAGAGGGAGAGCTGGTGTGTGCAGCTGACATGGTGTCTGGTGCTTGGCAGGACTCGTTCCAGCTGCAGCTGATCACCTGGGTGGGCCTGTCCATCTCGCTGGTGTGCCTGCTCCTGTCCATCATCACCTTCTCCTGCGTCCGGTCAATCCAGGGAACCCGCAACACCATACACCTGCACCTGTGCATCAGCCTCTTCCTTGCCGACCTCATCTTCCTTGCCGGCATCTCCAGCACAAAAAACAAGGTGTGTCTCACGGTGTGTGTGTGTGTGTGTGTGTGTGTTAGTGAGTGTGTGTGTATGTGTGTTAGTGAGTGCGTGAATATGTGTGAGTGTGTGTGTGTATGTGTGAGAGTGTGTGTGTGTGTGTGTGTGTGTGTGTGTGTGTGTGTGTGTGTCTCAGACAGGGAGAGTGTGTGTGTGTGTGTGTTAGTGAGTGCTTGACCTCCTCTCTACCCCCAGGTTGGCTGTGCATGTGTGGCGGGTCTCCTGCACTTCCTGTTCCTGGCTGCGTTCTGCTGGATGTGTTTGGAGGGGGTGCAGCTGTACCGCATGGTGGTGCTGGTGTTCAACACCACGCTGCGTTCTCGCTACCTGATGGCTGCCGGCTACGGACTCCCCGCTGCCATCGTCGCCATCTCCGCCATCACCAACGCAAACGGATATGGCACAGACAGGCAGTAAGGGCGGCCGTGTCTGTCTGTCTGTACACTTGGGGCTCTCTCTGTGTCTGTCTGTCTTTCTGTGTGTTTGTGGATCTCTCTGTGTCTGTCTTTCTGCGCATTTGTGAATCTCTCTGTCTGCCTGTCAATCTGTCTGTGTTGTACTCTGCCTGTACTTGTGTCTGCCAAATGAATAAATGTAAAAGTGAATGTAAATGTAAATGTTTGTCTGTGTGTTTGTGGATCTCTCTGTGTCTGTCTGTGCTATGTGTCTCAGTTCTGTATGTGTGTGTGATGGAGTGTCGTCACTACGGTTGAGCATGCGCTCTGACTGCCCTACCAACAAGCCTGGCTCTTTGGTGTTGCGGTCAAGTCGCAGGTTTGGTACTCCGTAGACCCGGGTTTGAGGCTACAGTGTGTGTGTGTGTGTGTGTATCAGTGCTATATTTCTCAATACTGTGTGTGTGTGTCAGTGCTATGTGTCTCAGTACTGTCTGTGATCCTGCAGCTGTTGGCTGAGTCTGGAAGGAGGGTTCATCTGGAGTTTCTTCGGTCCCGTCTGCATCATCATCATCGTGAGTCCAGCCCCTTCCTGTGTTTCTCTTAGAGACCTGGAAATGTACAGGAAATCCCCCAAGAACCCTCTCTCTCTCTCTTCCTCGCTCTCTCTCTCTCTCAGTCGTCTCCCCTCCCACACTCTCTCTCTCTCTCCTCTCCCCTCCCAAACTCTCTCTCTCCTCTCCCTCCCCTCCCACACTCTCTCTCCTCTCCCTCCCCTCCCACACTCTCTCTCTCTCCCCTCTCCCCTCCCACACTCTCTCTCTCTCCTCTCCCCTCCCACACTCTCTCTCTCCTCTCCCTCCCAAACTCTCTCTCTCCTCTCCCTCCCCTCCCACACTCTCTCTCTCTCTCTCTCCCTCCCACACTCTCTCTCTCTCTCCTCTCCCCTCCCAAACTCTCTCTCTCTCCTCTCCCTCCTCCCACACTCTCTCTCCTCTCCCTCCCCCCCCACACTCTCTCTCTCTCCTCTCCCCTCCCACACTCTCTCTCTCCTCTCCCTCCTCCCACACTCTCTCTCTCTCTCCTCTCCCCTCCCACACTCTCTCTCTCCTCTCCCTCCCCTCCCACACTCTCTCTCCTCTCCCTCCCCTCCCACTCCTTCTCTGTCTCATTATAGTGAAAGGTTGTTACTCTAAATCCAGCTTTATTGTAAAAAGACTACTTTGAATGACATAAAATGCTTTCTTTTTCTAACTCTGACAAATACTAGTTTGGGTGGTGAAATCCAGTCTCAGAGTTGGTTGTCAGTTTCTCTTCGCTCTTTTAAATTGCATATGAACCACTAGACGCACTAGTAGCGCCTAAATGTGAGAAATGCTCATTCATGCAGTGGATTTATGTGGTAAACTTAATTCAAATACAGAGTTTTTCAGTGTCTCTTTGGTTGAATGTAACTTTGGTAAAATCCTCAAAAAGTCAGCACAAACCAGGCAAGCAAAAAGCATCCTGGGATGTCACACCAAACCAAGACTGGGATGCAGCCGGTCTGCACCTCCCCCTCTCTGAGTCTCTCTATCCCATCCTTCTCTCCCACCCTCTCTGACTCCCTCTCTCTGATATGCATGCTTTGGTTTTGGTTGGTAAGTAAACAGAGCAGTGGTGGAGATGAAAAGGACAACCTGTGCCTTTTCTTTCCTGTCTTTCTGTGAATATATTGGAAATAATTGGAAGCAAAGCATCTCTCCTTTGTCGTCTCTGCCTCACGCAGGTGAACTCCTTCTTCTTCATGATCACAGTGTGGAAGCTGGCAGAGAAGTTTAACAGCCTCAACCCAGATCTCAGCACCCTGCGCAAAATCAAGTGTGTGTCCGCTACTCCATCTGTGCTGCTTCACAGGGACACTGGCACTTGCTGCGTGTTTCTCTAACACTATTATTTTATCTGACCAGCCACACTGCCTCTTACTTGCTGTGTGTATGTCTAACAAAGTTACTGTGACTACATGTTTAAAGACACTCTTTGTCGCCCCCCTCAGGACATTCACCGTCACTGCTGTTGCACAGCTGTGTGTGCTGGGCATTATGTGGATCTTTGGCTCCTTGCAGTTTGAGGAGAGCACCCTCCCCATGTCCTACCTCTTCACCATCTTCAACAGCCTGCAGGGGGCACTGGTGTTCCTCATGCACTGCCTGCTCTCCAAACAGGTGCTTACACTCAACCACTGGGGGGCGCTGTACCTGTTCTACACCTGAGTTCTTACTGTCAGTGTTACTCGAGTAATACGCGTTTACCATGACTGACTTTTAAGCAAGAGATTCTAGAAAGTGACTGAATTAATGAATGGTTTCGAACAGCCATGTGGGCATGCTAATGTGCCATCTGATCCTGAAACAGCTCAGGGGAAAATATCTGGACACCTTTAAACAACTGAGCATAGAATATCTGCAGGAAATATGACATTGTGACACAGATTGGCTGTATTGCCCTGCATTGTGAGTCACACTGCTCTATGCTGCCCCCTTCAGGTGAGGGAGGAGTACGCCATGTTTCTGTCCAGAATTTGCACATCGCAGAAGAAGAAGTACTCAGATTTCAGCAGCAACCAGTCCAGCAATTCTCAGGTACAAACACGCACACATCCACACATCCACACACACACACACACACACACACAATCACGTGCACACACACACACACACACACACACACACACACACACACACACACACGCACACACACACACACGCCCACACACACAATCACGTACACACACACACATGCACACACACACAATCACGTGCACACACACACACACACACACTCTCACACACACACACACACACACACACACAATCACGTGCACACACACACACATCCACACTCACACGCACACGCACACGCACACACACACACACACAATCACGTGCACGCACACACACACACACACACACACAATCACACACACACACACGCACGCACACACACACACACTCACACACACACACACACACACACACACACACACACACACACACACTGAAGTCATGGCCTGCCTGCTTTCTGTCTCACAGGCATCCAAGAGCGTTCAGCACACAGGGGAGTCGCAGATCTGAGGGGCCCGTCACATCCCAGCATGCTTTGCACCAGACACTTTGACCTCTCCTTAATGACCCCAGCACCTTTTAAGGTCATTACTTACAAGATGGGAATCTGAGCTGCAGCTTGTGTCCAATGCTTTAAATTAACAAGCTCTGAAAGCCTGTGTGTTTCTCTTGGCAGACGGGGCAAGGGAGAGCTAGGCTATTGGTGGATTCTGTAAAAGAGAGTAAAGCCATCAGTGCACTGGGTAATCTGAGTAATATTTTTGATGGATTCAGTTAGGAGAGCAATGCTAATCTGTGCTTGAAATGAGGAGGATAATGCTAGAACTGGTGTACTGGGTAACGCACTGGGGGTGGGGGGGGGGACGGGGGGCCCATTTCATCGGTGGATACAGGGTGTGCTGCACAAGCCTTGCAGGTGGCTGCTACCTCTGGTCACCTAGCTGTCCCTTCCTCAAAGTGTGACTCCCCTTCTCTGCCCTCCTGCAGCACCGCCTCCTGTTGTGGCAATGTTTCCCTGCACACAGGGACTGTCCAGCTGCACACAGACACTGTCCAGCTGCACACAGACACTGTCCAGCTGGGGAAAGGGGCTGGGGATGCGCAGGGAGGGGTTTCCCTGTTGCAGGTGACCCGTGATCTGGCCCTAAGTCCCATGTTACTGAAGCCTGGTCCTCAAATGGGTGATTCAGTGCTGGGCCATACCATAGGCCTTAACTGCCACAAACCTCAGCAAACACCGCCAGAAAGAAGAGCAGAGATGCTGAATTTCACTGTCAGACAATCTTGAACATTTCACAGAGATGCTGTAAAAGTCATATTATTTTGCATTGATTCATCATCATTGCTTAGTGGGTGCATAAGCTATATTTATTAATTAAATATTCTGAAGTTTTGTACAGTTATAATTTTAAACCTGTTTCTGGACTTATTGCTGGCATATTAAAAATCTAAAAATCTGGTATATACTAAAAGTTGTTTAAAAATCCTAAATACTCCCAAAACATACCTAACTTGGTCTTACCTAATTACCAGCTTAGCTGAGGATGTGACTGGGTGTGTGAATTACAAACATTTCTATTTAGTTTGCTAATCAGCAGGTTCACCAAATAACAACAGAAAAGGATGAAATCCGTTTAATGTTTGGCTGAGGATCAGCGGTAAGCTGGGCTGACTGCAGGACCAGCATCCCTCACCCCAAGTCTGTGTGTCCATCCACAGGTACCTCAGGTACCAAACTCCCCACGGCCCCACAAACCCCAAAGTCAGGCTAAACAGCTAAAGAATGTCTGCATCTGAGAGAGAGAGCCATTTCATTCATCACAACCGAAAATAGGAGAAAGACATGAGATTCTGTAGCTAGCCATCTCATTGCCTACAGATACCCAAATCAGCTCTGTCGGCACAAAACTCCATTGAGGTTTGGTTAAGTATCTGGACACAAAGCAACCGCTATAGCCCAAAATGGTAGCATCTTCTCCTTCCCATTTTGCCGCCACACGCATCTTTCCTCTGGCCGACAGTGCCAGAGTCCACATCTATCACCTGAGAGGGGAGGTCTGCCTCACTGTATAATGGCACAAGCAGCACGTGCCAACTCAACACAAGGAACAATAAACAAAACAAACCAAAAGTGTGCGTGGTGGCACACAACTGCACATCCATCACTGGACCCAATACACCTGTTACCTCCAGCCCCCATTTCATCTCCCTCCCACAAATCTAGATGCTTCGTTCAAAATGCTGCTTTGTCTAAGCAAGCCATCAAATGCACTGTAAGTGGAACTACTCTCTGGGTCTCAGTGCTCTCAGGGGAACTGCTCTCAGGGTTAGCTTATGGAGGTTTGCTTTGCATAGGGCTATCCCACAGGAAGTGGCATCCCACAGAAGGAAATGATTTTCTTCACCTGACGAAGAAAAAAAGATGCTTCTTGTCCTTTGAATGTATTTCTTATTTGTTATTTTCATATTCTATATATTATTGGCAAAAAGCTTTTGAGAAATTAAATAAATAAAATAAATCTTATTTTAAGAGTGGTTTTTGTGTGGCCCCTCAACACCTTGCACACCTAACACTGAGATTTTGACAACAACATTAACTATTTTTAAATAGTAATTACAATTTTTTATCAATAATGAATTTCAATCATTTTGATAATGTTTATAATATGCTCAAGGTTTGTTGGCAGAAAATATTGCAGGGACACCATGCATCACGCTGGTTTTTGCTTGTCACAACATTATCCTTTTTTGTCAGCATCCAGTATGTGGAGTATTATGAGTTACTGTAAGTTTATGATAATGAGCACCGCAACCAAAACTCAGCATTTATGTAACATTGTCAGATGATTTTGTAGAAATTCCTAAGCCCAGGATTCGTACAGACGCTTTGCTAGTGTGTAAGTAATTACCTATATCACAGAACATAAAGCAACCCACACCACACCACAAACAAAACTTACTATGCAGAGCACAGGTTATTTTAAAGATCAAAGGCTCTGAAAAATAAAAACTGCTTTTTTAATATACCAGACAATTTTCTAATCTTGCTAAATTTCTGTTCTCTTAGCACAGAACAGCCTCAAAGAACGTCACCCTTCTCTTTTCCACGGGAGGAGCAGTTTTCTAAACACACACCTGAGCGAGATGACTCAGGCGATATGATTGATAATCCTAGGTGATGATCTGGAAACAGTCTCCAGTCAAAGAAAATAAGAACATGAATCCACGCTGTGTCCTGCCGGCAACAGTCACAGTGCAGGGCTGGTATGTGGCCAGCAGAGGGAGACAAAGCACCAACCTGCAGAGTCTCTTCTTCCTGCTGACCACCATACCTGGGCAATCAAACTGCCAATCAACGCACCTGTAGGCCATCACTTAATTAAGCCACACCCTTAAAAGACATCAATGCCTGTGTTTTTTTTTTTTTTTTTGGCTGCTTTGTTTTGTGGATTGGTGATGCTGTTTGTTGAACCTGGAGTTTTTGGAGGTGTTGATTGTTGATTTGGGTGGTGAGTAAAGTGAGTAAAATATCTGCCTTCAGCTTGATTTAAAAAATGCACCTCTGTGAGGTTTCAGAAACATATCAAGGTCGTTTGGACAACAATGGCAGCTGCATCAACAGTAAACAGCTTTTGAATAAATATGCAGTTTACAAAGTTACAAAGATCACAAAGTTACAATGATCAGGCGTTATTAGAAGCATGCATACATTTCTTGGCTAGTTTTTAAAAATGACCCCCAACCTTCAGTATGCTGCTGAGCACCACCGGTCACAGAATAAATTGGGGAAGATCACAGTGAAATGCATTCTTCTGGCTGCGCTAAAAATAGTCTGCAAGGGTACAGCCAGCATCAGCCAGCAGACTGGAGGCACTTGGCCAGACTGTTATTGCTAAAGAGATTGCAAGGGTGTTGCTATGGTGTAATGATGTTTATTCAGGGAAACACTGTTTTCAGGGAAATTTTGTATTGTCGTGCCTTATAGCACGCGTATATAACTAACGAATTGAGCAGATCTGGCTAAATCCAGCACTTTTCTGACTTTGCAAATGTTGGTTTGCTATTTGGAAAACTATTAGCTATTTGGTCTCACTGACTCTGAGGAGGTAGTCCCAGATGGTGCTTTAAAGGCATGCATTTTGTCAAGCTCTGCTCTCTAAACTTGTGAAACTCTTGTTAGATTCATTTTGTCGGTGCCCTATTTTTCTTTGCTAACCGGCCAGCAGATTATTACACTGTGTTCTACTATTCCCTTTGGCACAATGCTGAAAGCAAACAGAGAAAGGAGAGAGACGTCGGCTATCAACTGACACACAGCACAGCGTAACTCTCACTGCAGACCGCCACAGCTCCGCAGCACAGTATACAGTGGGTATAAAGTCTACACACCCTTACGAAAGTGCAGGTTTTTGAAATGTAAAGACAGAAATAACAACATAAATGTCAGACTTTCCATCTGTAATGTGACCTTCCAACAAACAAAAGTCGAGAGGAAGAAAGAGTTGATTATTTTGAAAAATAAAAAAACTACAACACCCTGATTGCATAAGTTTGCACACCTTGCCCAACTAATACTTTGTGGAAGCACCTTTTGCATTTATTACAGCAGCAGGTGTTTGTGAATAAGTATCTTAACTTTGCACATCTAGACTTTGGAATTTTATCCCACTCTTCTTGCAAAAAAGTTCAAGTTCCTTCAAATTGCGAGGGGATCTCCTGTGTACAGCTCTCTTTAGGTCGTTCCAAAGGTTTTCGATGGGATTGAGGTCTGGGCTCTGACTGGGCCATTCCAAAACTTTGATTTTCCTTTTCTGAAGCCATGCCTTGGTCAACTTGGATGTGTGCTTTGGGTCATTGTCATGTTGGAATGTGAAATTCCTCTTCATCTTCAGCTTTCTGACAGAGGCCAGCAGGTTTTGTGCCAAAATATCTTGATATTTAGAACTATTCATTACCCCATCTGTCCTGACAAGAGCCCCTGACCCAGCCGAAGAGAAGCAGCCCCAGACCATGATGCTACCATCACCATATTTCAAAGTCGGTATGGTGTTCCTTGGATGATGAGCTTTACTGGCTTTGTGCCAAACACATCTTTTACAATTTTGGCCGAAAAGTTCAACCTTTGTCTCATCAGACCTTAGCCCATTTTCCCACATGGTTTGGGGTGACTGAATGAATCTTTTGGCATAATTTAGACGGGCTTGGATGTTCCTTTTTGTAAGAAAGGGTTTCCGTCTTGCCACCCTACCCCATAGCCCAGACGTGCAGAATACAAGAGATGGTGGCCACATGCAAGGAGTGACCGGTACCTGCCAGAAATTCCTGTAGCTCCTTCAGTGTTGCTGTTGGCCTCTTGGCAGCCTCCCTGATAAGTTTTCTCCTCGTCCTCTCATCAACTTTGGAGAGTCATCCTGATCTTTGCAATGTCTCTGTGGTGCCACATTTTCTCCACTTATTGATGATGGTTTTGACAGTGCTCCATGGTACATCCAGTCCCTTCGATATTCTTTTATATCCCTCTCCTGATTGGTACTTTTCAACCATTAGCTCTTGCAGTTTCTTTTGCAGACCATGGCTCTCCCAATAGGACTCAACCCAAACATTCAATCCTACAGCAACAGCTGACTTTATTCTGGGTTTAATCAGAATCACTTTCACTGATGGCAGGTGTATGCTATTTACCTACAGGCATGATTCTGAATATGTTGGTTAACACAGCTAGAGCCCCCATTATGAAAGGGTGTGCAGACTTATGCAATCAGGGTGTTGTAGTGTTTTTTTTTTTTTTTTTTTTTTTTTTTTTTTAATTTAAAATGTTCCTAAAAAGTAACTGTTTTTTTTTTTTTCTCTGGATTTTTGTTTGTTGGAAGATCACATTACAGATGGAAAAAGTCTGATATTTACATTATTTCTGTCTTTACATTTCAAAAACTTGCAATTTCATAAGGGTGTATAGACTTTTTATATCCACTGTACTTGTCCCCTGACAGTATATACAGATCCATAATAAACAAGAAGTTCTGATGGGAAATATGTTTGCACGTTATGTTCTCAATCTGTGAAAACTGCTGACCTGAGTTTTAACAATAGAATTCACTACACAAGCAAAAAAGATTTAAAGAAATAAAAAAATGACAACATCATGGATTGGATGGGGAGAAAAAGCTGAAAATGAGAGAGAGAGCTGAGACAGCTCAAAGACTGTTGAGAAAGGAAGAAGGACACAACCTTTCCAAAGTGTCCATGAAATATTGCATGCTATGGATTTAAAATACAAATACCCAGATGTCTATCTCTCTCCCTTGTCTTTGGTTTCTCACATCTTCCTCTCTCTTCTGTCATCTCCCAGGTCTTATCTTGGTATCAGATGGACAGTTCTGTGGTGGTTTGGGCCACAGTGAGTGTCTATGAGTATCTGGTTCTGCTCAGCCTGCACTTGACTTCCTGGTTCTGATTCTGGATCTGTGGGTGTACATCTCCCTGAGAAGAGCAGTGCTGTACACAACCTGCCAGCTGCTGCAGCCAAAGAGGACCGCACTGACACACAGCAACTCCTGTGCACTGTGTGTGTGTGTGTGTGTGTGTGTGTGTGTGTGTGTGTGTGTGTGTGTAACAAACAGAACACTGACACACTCAGACAGAGCACTGACACATACAGGGAGGGAACACTCTGACACACACACACACAGTTTGCGCATTGTGCTCACAGCAGTGTTTCAGGCCTGCTGTGTGTCTGTGGTGAAGCATGTATGATATAGGTTGTGTAACCCCAAACCAGAAATTTGGATTAGAGACAGAGCAATTCACATGCTGCTGGCTTTCTCCAAAATGAGAGAAACAAACCAAGAAAATGTACGTAAAGTGTGTTTTATTGGTAGCTAATATTGTTAAAAGGGGGTTAGAGTTATCAATTTCTTCCTTTCCATCCTCAGTCTTATTTAAAAAGGTGTCACGTGGATGCAGGATTGCTGCCTTCATATCCCACTTTTCAGAGAACGAGTGAGGTTTGTTAAGTTACATATGACATGTAGTGAGGCTTGAATCTTATGAGTTCAGTAACTACATTAAAGAACTTTACTTAAAAAGGTTCAGATTCGATTGAACAAGACATCTGCGCTCATTTGCCTCTATCAATATGTAGTTGCGTAAATTGATTAGACAAAATGTTAGCAAATTCAGAAAATAATTGCAAAAGCTGGATACCTTCAGTCCTGCCTGTAAGAGGTTTAATTCCACACGACAATATGCCCCGGTTTGATCGAAACGGCAGCAACAACCTGCTACATTTTGGCCAATGGCACTAGGGAATGTCTTGATGAGCAGCTCTTCCACCCAATAGCAGCGCTGAACAGGCAGGCGTATGGCGGCGGAGGCGGGGCATGGCGTGGCGGTGGGGTCGGATGGGCGCTGCTTGGGGTGGGTAATGTGACCATTACACTCGGTCACTGCGCTCGCCTGACATGTGCTAACACCGATCCGCAAGAAAAGGCTGATCGCGGTCGGCCTTGTGCTCGAAAAGCGCAAAGAAAGCGGCCTTCAGGGGCAATAGGAGAATCGGTTCTCGTTGCATTGCTGTTGTATTCAACTTATTCATCCTTGTGTGTGAGACTGTTTGGCTAGTCCACAACAATTAGCTAGCTAGCCACGTCTGAAAGAATATGACATTGTACATCAGCTACTTACTGCTGTTGTAGTAGACTGCTGTCTAGCTACAGTTACAAGTTGCAAACATACATCCAGGCCTAGGACTATTCCCGGAGAGCCCCCTTCCGCTGACCGCTGCTAGCTGGGTATTGCCAAATGGAGGAGATCTGAAAGCCGCAGCTCACGGCGAGGGAGTTCGGATCAGGGAAAAACCCAGCTTTTCGGTACCTTACAGTACTCCACGCATACCCACAGGTAAGTGCGGAATGGGTACAATCTATCTAACTCTCACCTGACCTGTCCAACATCTAACTACACCAGCCCTACAGCCGGCTAGCTGGCGGACACTGTTAGCTCGATAGGCATCTAACTAGCCATTGTAAGTCAACATAAGTAAATTACATTACATTAAATTAGATGTGTAGCTACTCTACATTTCTGATTGAAAAGGAGCAGCGAAGTGGCGTTTTAGTCGTGGGTCTTGTTCATACTGTAGCTAGTTAAGTTAGCTAGCTCTGAACCCTTCAAGATACGAGTCATAATGGTTGATTTCTGCTGCTAGTAAAAAATCTGGATTTCATCTTTTTATTAGCGGGCACCTATTTCACCCTATGGAAATTCAGCCAACGTTAGATCGGTTTTATATTGGTAGCTGGCTGTGTTACCTGTCTCTACCTGTTTAGCGTTAGTTACCGGCTCCACCCCTCCTCTCCTCTGTCCCAGCATGCGGGGCGCTGCCCGGGTGTCCATGTCTCTGGGGTCGCTCAGTTTGCTCCGGCTCTTCGGGGTACCCTGGCCCTGGAGCTTGGCGGCCAGTCTGGGGGTCTACCTGGGCACCGGGGGATGGAGGTTCCTGTATGTGGTGGTACGCACCGCCAGGCGAGACCTCAAGTGAGTGCGGGGAGTAGCGGGGCACATTAACGGGAAGGACGGGGGACAGGGGCGGGATCCGCGCCGTTTTAACCGCATATGACGACATTTTTTGTTTACCCGTTAGCCAGCTAAATTTGGTCCCTGGGTCAGGGAATTTACTTTGTGGAGCGCTTGCTTGAAAGCTACTTAACCATATGACGTCAAAATGAAACATTTGCATCATGTTAAGATAATATTTCTTATCTGAAATAGAGTATATATGTGATATGTCGACATTGTTGGGATGAATGAAGCTTGTGCAGTGCGCAGGAGGTAACATGGAGGTTGCATGAGGGGAAAGAAGTGGCCTGGGACTGTCTGCTTTCACATTTAGACAATAAGGAGCGTTATGTGTGGTTTACTCTTTCACTGAGCTGTTTCTCCCTCTGCCTGATCTTCACATCCCCTCTTCCTGTCCTGTCCCAAACTTTTCCCTGCTGTATTCTGTGCTCCTGCCCCCTAGTGGTCTGTATGTGCTCCTGCGAGTGAAGCTGGCCCTCCATCGCCACATGCGCAAGGGCAGCACCCTCCCTTCCATCTTCGCCCAGACGGTGGCGCTGCACCCGGACAAGCCGGCGCTGGTGTACGAGGCCACGGGGGAGGCCTGGACCTTCACCCAGCTGGACCAGCTCTCCAACGCGGTGGCGCAGTGGGCGCTGGGCCAGGGCTGGGCCCCGGGCGACGTGGTGGCCCTCTTCATGGAGAGCCGCCCCATGGTGGTGGCCCTCTGGCTGGGCCTGGCCAAGGTGGGCGTGGAGGCGGCGCTCATCAACTTCAACCTGCGCCGCGATTCGCTCCTGCACTGTGTGGGCGTGTCCGGAGCGCGGGGGTTGGTGTTTGGGGCGGAGCTTGCTGACGGTGAGTGGATGTTGGGGTTACCCAAGTGCAGCGGCCATTGAACATAACGGAAAACACGAGTGCTATGTGTGTTTCACAGTTCTGTGTGTCAATGCAGTTTTATCTCTGAAAGCCAAGACATGAGTAGTAAAACAAAATGAAGAGTCTGAGCGCTTACACACAGCCTGAGAGCTTACAGACGGCCTGAGCGTTCGAGGCCCTCCTGACCGGCCTCCCTCGTGTCTCCTGCCCTCAGCGGTGCTGGAGGTGAGCTCTTCGCTCAGCCAGTCCACGGTGCGGTTCTGCAGCGGGGAGCTGAGTCCGGACCGGCGGGCCTCCCTGTCCGCCCAGGCGCTGGACCCCCTGCTGGCCTCCGCCCCACGCCTGCCCCCTCCCTGCCCCCACCGCAAGGGCTTCAACGGTGAGACCCTGGGCCAGGGGCGCCCCCGGCCCCGCCAAATGCACCTGCTAAAAAATGCAACTCGCCATCCATCTGAAGCCTCCAGCAGATCTCACATGAGCAGTGGAGTGAGTGCTGTCGTTCTTGTGAATGTGGTGCGTGTGTATGTGTTGGCCCAGTTCTTTGTAAGGCCACATAGTCCTTTCCTCTTGTCGTCTCTCTCTCCCTCTCTACCCCTCTTTTTCTCCCTCTCTCTCCCCCCCTCTCTGTCTCTCTCTCTCCCTCCCCTCCCCTCTCCCTCGGCATTGGCAGCCTCTCTCCATTCCTTCGTAACTCGATCAGAGGATTAAGTGATTGTTGTTTTATTCAGTAGCTGGACTGAATGCTGCACCCTGAACATTAAGGGGCAAAGTCAAGAGGCGAGAAATCTCATTATTCCCCCCCCGCACACACAAATACACACACAACTTCTGCAGCCGCACAGACACTATGCTCATTGATGCACCAGAAAAACACACTACACACATACACCAGGCGTTGCAGAATTAAGGTTAGTTGCTATTCACTTTAAAAGTTGTTGCACATTCAGATTTGTTTCCTCTTTACATTTTTCCATCACACATATTTGGAGCAGGTGTGTGGGGAGGTCATTTAAAAATGCAACTACAGTATATTAGGCAGTGAATCTGATATTCCCTTGCAGTTTGTAGGTATTTTTCTGTTTGATACATTAAAATGAGAACAGAATTATTGTAAAAAGTGAGCAGTATTCCTCACATTCAGTGGATATTACCGGTAGCAGCTAAATAACCACCACAAAGTGGAAAATGCCTTGTACTGCAGGAGTGAAGAGTGAATGATTTCAGTGGATGTAATGAGCATGCAGTTGGATTAGAACATGTGCCCACAGGGTTAGTTTGGCAGGTGTTTTGCTGATGTGAGCGCTATCCAGCAGGAGGTGCTGTTTCATCTTTTTCTGTGAGGTTTATTCATTGTACACTCGTAGTGGATTTCTGCGCTTGCAGTGCTGTTGAGCTGTATGTGGACCACAGACACGCAGCAGGTGTGTGCAGCCTTTGGTGGCGCGTTGCAGTGCAAACCTCACGATAGGATTAGGAACAGGAGCCCAGCTGGACCGCAGCCAGCTGCTACAGAATGTATAAATACATTTTTTTAAATGTATTTATAAAGAGCATTTTGCGATTTTTAAAATTTGCCTCTTGGTTTGGCAGAGGTAGTTTGCCTTAATCAGGCCCAGCTCGTATCCGGGCCAGTAAGGTAGCCCTGCCGATACCCCTGCACCCACAGCCAGGCTGTGCCATATCACCACACTGACCCCACACTGACCCCACGCTGACCCCACGCTGACCCAACACTACAGCTCACAATCTCAGCCCTTTGGATTATCATATCAGCAGGAATTTGACCAAATCTGAGTGGAACGTGTACTGAGTGTTCACCACACAACTTGAAGAACTGAACGAATCCAGGTCGCTGTGAACGGATCCAGGTCGCTGTGAATGAATCCAGGTCACTGTGAACAAATCCAGGATGCTCTGGGCTGGAGTGACTCGGTGGCCTTTCTCTCTCAGTTCAGTTCAGTTCGGTTCAGTGTGCTTTATTAGTATGACAAATGTGCACATTCATATGTCCAAAACAGTATGCAAAAAATGAAAAAAGATTAACAAAATGTAACCAGTAACAATAATTCTATCATGAACAAAATGAATGACAAGTACACAATTAACAATTCAAATAATTATATTAATAGTAAAAAAAGGTAAGATATAACAGTGCAAGGAGAAGGAACATATTCCGTCTAAGCAGGGATTGCTCCAATTCATCCTCCGTTTCACCCTCTCAGTGTGTCTCTCAGTTCCTCAGCTTTGGCTCAGGCTCCAATGTACTGCTGTACATGTAACCTTTCCCCCATTTACCCAATCTCTCTCTGTACCCTCTGTGTGTGTGTGTGTGTGTGTGTGTGTGTGTGTGTGTGTGTGTGTGTGTGTGTGTGTGTGTGCGCGTGTGCGCGTGTGCGCGTGTGTGCGTGTGTGCGTGTGCGCGTGTGTGTGTGTGTGTGTGTGAGCAGGGTTAGTCACTCTCAGGCACACTCCCAGTTTGCTGTATCATGACAGACACAGCAGTTGTGGTGGAGGGGAGGAATGTGAAGCCTGCTCCTAAGTGACTCCCCCTTCCTCCCCTCCTCTCCCTCTCTCCTTCTCCACAGATCGTCTGTTCTATATTTACACCTCTGGAACCACAGGGCTCCCAAAGGCTGCCATTGTGGTACACAGTCGGTAAGTGTGTCAGCCCCACCGAAGGGGTGCTCATTGACCCAGCCGAATTCCGCACCCACTCAGCCTCTTAGTACCTGAGTTACACCTGGAACAGCAGGTGACGGGGCCATTCAGGTGCTGTGTTGTTATATTTGTTGGCTTGGCGGGCTCTCACATGAATGTCTTGCATGTCTTGCATACATTGATACGGTTGGATTTTGTAGAAGGAGTTGAAGTTAATTACTTTCACAACCAGGAAATAAACCTTGCACCGTTCTGGCTGCAGGTCCGGTTCCATCCCACAGTTCTGTGCAGCCCTGCTTTGGACTGTAGTTTGCAGTGTACTATAGTGTAGTGGTGTAATGGCCACAGAGACTGAGAGTGGCACTCTCACTCTGACACTCTGAGTGGAGCTCCACTCCTCCTGGTCTGACCCCTGCCATGACCTCTCTCTCGCTCTCTCCCTCCCTCTCTCTCTCTCTCTCTCTCTCACCCTCCCCCTCCCTCCCTCTCTCTCTCTCTATCGCTCTCTCTGCAGGTATTACCGTATCGCCGCCTTCGGGTACCACGCCTTCCGCATGCGCAGCGATGACATCATCTACGACTGCCTGCCACTCTACCACTCTGCAGGTGTGTCTCTCTGTCCATCCCTCCCTCTGTCCAAGCATTCACCTCGTTCTGTGCTCCAGCCTGTGCTCCTGTGTCTGTCGGGCTGCGTGTGCTTCTGACTCTGTTTGTGTAAAGCTCTCCTCTCTCTGTCTGTCTGTGTCTCTCTCTCTCAGGGAACATCATGGGAGTGGGTCAGTGCCTGGTCAACGGTCTCACCGTCGTGGTGAAAAAGAAGTTTTCAGCCAGCCGATTCTGGGATGACTGCATCAAGCATAACTGCACAGTGAGTGGCAGGTCAAAGAACCAATCACGTACCACCCAACACCGAGGGGAGACCCTGCTGACCAATCACACGGTTAGAGAGGATTGACACCCTGGTGATGCAGATACGAAGGTGGTCCTGTAATGTGTGTTGTGATTGTTGTTGATTTGAAGGCAGGTGCGTCTGTCTGAGTTGTATAGCTCCACTTTCCTCATTTCCCCCTTGTTCCCTTTCCTTTTTATCACTCCCTCTTCATATGTTTATCTCAATTTCTTTCCTCTTCCTCACTTTTCACTTATTCCTCTCTCTCTCTCTCTCTCTGTCCCCCTCCCCCCTCACTCTCTCTCCCTCTCTCTCCTGCAGGTGGTGCAGTATATTGGGGAGATCTGTCGGTACCTGCTGTCCCAGCCCGTGCGGCCGTCGGAGAGGGGTCACCGGGTTCGGCTGGCGGTGGGGAACGGGCTGCGTCCCAGCGTGTGGGAGGCCTTCACCGAGCGCTTCCGGGTCGCGCAGGTCGGCGAGTTCTACGGAGCCACAGAGTGCAACTGCAGCATCGCCAACATGGACGGCAAGGTCAGGTCAGGGGTCAGGGGTCAGAGGTCAGGGGATGAGTGGGTCCTGCCGGAGGTGGAGTTAGTTGAATTTACCGGCCAGAGCGAAGGAGGACGTTACAAGGCCTGGTGCAAGTCAAAGGCTGCATGCAGTGCACATTTGCAGCTGTCTGTGCACTCATTCCTGCCTCTCTCATGGGAGGGGAGGGGTTTGGTACTAGTCTCTGCCTCTCTTATGGGAGGGGAGGGGTTTGGTACTAGTCTCTGCCTCTCTCATGGGAGGGGAGGGGTTTGGTACTAGTCTCTGCCTCTCTTACAGGTGGGGTCATGTGGGTTCAACAGCCGCATCCTACCCAACGTGTACCCCATCCGGCTGGTGAAGGTGGAGGAGGAGAGTATGGCTCTGGTGAGGGACAGAGAGGGGCTGTGTGTGCCCTGCCGACCAGGTGAGTGACCCTCACACGCCCGCCCCACTGCATCATGGGAATATACCCTCACACACCCACTGCATCATGGGAATATACCCTCACACACCCACTGCATCATGGGAATATACCCTCACACGCCCGCCCCACTGCACCGTGGGTAGTGCAGTTTTTTCTGTCTGTTCCTCTCCGGGGGGGTAAGACCTTGCCTTTGCTTACAGGGGAGCCAGGGCTGCTGGTGGGTCGGATCAACCAGCAGGACCCGCTGCGCCGCTTTGATGGCTACGCCAGTCAGGACGCCACCAGCAAGAAGATCGCCCACAACGTCTTCAAGAAGGGGGACTCCGCCTACCTGTCAGGTGTGCCCTCTCTGTCAGTCATTCTGACCGAGTTGCTCTTGTGTCTGTAATGTTGCCTGCAGGGGCCGTTTCTTTAGATCTTCTTGGTTTGTGTCATGAATGTATTCTCAGAACATACTTGCTATTCCTGCATCATTTTGCTACCTCCCTCTTCTCTTTTAACTCTGAACCCTTTTTCAAACTCCCCTCTCTCTCTCCCTCTCTCCCTTTTCCTTCTTCTCCCCCCCTTTCCTCTCCCTCCCCCTCTCGTTTTCTCCCCTCCCTCCTTCTCTCCTACTCTCCCTTTTCCTCTCCCTTTTCCTCTCCCTTTTCCTCTCCCTTTTCCTCTCCCCTTTCCCTCTCCCTCTCTCTCTCTCTCTCTCTCCCTCTCTCTCCCTCTCTCTCTTCCTCTCTCTCTTCCTCTCTCTCTCGCTCTCTCTCTCCCTCCCTTCCTCAGGTGATGTTCTGGTGATGGATGAGTTGGGCTACATGTACTTTCGGGACCGCAGCGGTGACACCTTCCGCTGGAGGGGGGAGAACGTCTCCACCACGGAGGTGGAGGGGACCCTGAGCACCCTGCTGGGACAGACCGACGTGGCCGTGTACGGAGTACCTGTGCCAGGTGAGAGCCCTGCTTCTGTCAGGTGAGCCTGTGCCAGGTGAGATCCCTGCAGATCTCTGTCGGGTCAGCCTGCAGTGGTGAGAGAGCAGCACCTGGGGTGGCAGCATGACCGGGATTATGTGAGCGTGTCTGTGACTGTGCGCGTCCGTGTCGCCAGGTGTGGAGGGAAAGGCGGGGATGGCGGCTATCGCGTACAGGGCGGGGCAGTTCGACTGTGACGCGTTTCTGCGAGAGGTTCAGCAGGTCCTGCCCCCTTACGCCCGTCCCGTCTTCCTGAGGATCTCCCCGCAGGTGGACACCACAGGTAAGGGGCGTGGTTATCACACTACCTGAAGAAACATAGTCGCGATACTACATGTGAAATAAACTTGCTGCTTATTTTACATGTTGTATTGCGATGTGTTTTGGAGTCTGTGTTCTAGTGACTGATGTATGGTAGCATACTTGGCTTCCCTTGTCTAGTCAGGTTGCACAGGTTAACTTGTGGTAGTGCTTAATTGGTATTGTGCTCAGACTCACTGACCTGCTTGAATAGTGTTGTGTTCTCACTCACTGGTCTGAAAGTGTTGCTCATTCAAATTGTATGGATACACTTCTGTTTTGTTGTGCTGGAAGTAGCTCTGGATAAGAGTGTCTGCTAGATGCATGTAATGTAATGTAATGTCCTGGCAGCTGGTAGTGGCAGCGTGTGTGATTATGTACAGCACCTTGCCCCTGCAGAGACAGAGATCTAAAATGGCGTGATACTGACACGTGTGGCAGACACAGCGTTAGATATCAAAATTATACGAAACCCACAGCATGAAGAGACGTGGCTCAGGTGAATGACTGGGACGTCTGTGAGCTCTGAGCTCAGTGAACTCAGGGTCTCCTTCATCAGTCTGCCCTCACCTCCACCTCTCTCTCTCTCTCTCAGGCACCTTCAAGATCCAGAAGACACGGCTACAGAGGGAGGGATATGACCCACGACTTTCAACCGACCGGATCTACTTCCTGAACTCCCGAGCGGGGCGTTACGAGGCAGTGAATGAGGAGTTATACAGCGCTATACTGGAAGGCAGGATGTCTCTATGACAGACAGACACAGACTGCCAATACCCTCCAGACTCTGCCTGCACAGTTCCTCTGAATGGCTAGGCCTGTAAAAAAAAGGGTAGCCAGTCAGGAGAGTAGAATGCAGTCCTCACTGTGCTTTCAGTAGGAGCGGTAGGCGTAGAGTCTCTGCGGTGGAGCCAGACAAACAGACTTTTTATGGGGATGGATGCTGCTTCAGATGGTTTCATAGCAACAATAGCTGTCACTCTGTTACCATGACAGCCAGAGGGGACTGTGGAAGTCTCAGGGGATTGGGGTGTGGGCTGGTACCCTCAGACACGGCTGTAGAACTGACTGTGAGGGCAAACGCTGGTCTGATCGAAGAGATTTACCAGCCACGAGCACAGAGGGATGTTACCATAGGGATATGGTCATCGTCTCTGTCACATACACACGCAGAGATGCACACAGAGACACACCCTGGGGAGCACACGCAGAAACACACACACAAGGACACACGCACACTCTCAGTCTTACACACAGGTACACACTCCTCATGAAGTGCCTTGTCTCTCAGCCAGGCATACTAAACCACTGTGTGGTTATGAGCATGTTTTTCAGCTGAGTGTTTTTCTGCTGCGGTCTCTGCAGGTCCACTATGGTCTAGTACCCGTGTTACCCGAGTCCTCTTACCCAAGTTCTCTTACCCAAGTCCTCTTACCCGAGTCCTGTTATCTGTGTTCTGTTACCCGAGTCCTGTTACCTGCGTTGCGGTTCTTGTGGGGGCGTAACTCCAGTCTAAACTGTGCTGACTCCACCCCCTCAGGGTTAACCCTTTGTGAGACAGCAGCGGTCGGCTGCAGGAGACACAGTAAAACCTCTCAGAATCAGCGGAGTGTAGCAGCATGTCAGGGTGCATATCCACACGCAGCCGTTTTAGCGATGCAGCCAACTGCTGGCCTGGAGGCGGGGCTTCAGACGGCCTCCTTCCTCAGAGGGGAGGGCAGCTGGCTCGACCCAGACGGCCCACAGAGGAACGGTTCCTGTGTTTCCCAAACCTCTCCTGGAGTACCCCTTGTCCTGCATGTTTTAGATCTCTCCCTGCTCCAACACAGCTGATTCAAATGATCAACTCGTTATGAACTCCTGAAGCTGCTTAATAACAAACTGATCATTTAAATCAGCTGTGTTGGAGCAGGGAGAGATCTAAAACATGCAGGACAAGGGGTCCTCCAGGAGAGGTTTGGGAAACGCTGCTGTAGAATATCTAAAGTAGCGCAGTAATGCAGGCGTAAGTATCTCTGCTGGGGGACGGATCATTTATGCAATCGAAAATTAAAGTTTTTACTGACTGAGCTTGTTCCCTGTGTTGTGCTAGTGTTTCCAGTTTTGCACTGATTTTAATGCCCTACTTTTCTTTTTGGAAAGTGCTCTCTATTCACAGTTAGCGTAGAGTGGGTGTGGTGTGTTTTGCAAAACTGTATCAGGGGTGTAACAATACGTTGATTTGTACAAAAGCAATGATTCAGCTGTATCAATGTAACAGTCGTTCCGCACCATTTTTAATTAATTTTTATTCATATTAATGCAGCAATATGGGTGAAACCGGAGAGCTTGTGACATCACTCTATAACACACTGTGGCAGATAATGAACTAATACTCAGCATTTCTTTGGTTACATTGAATCGTTCTTTATCAGAATGTATCATCAAAGTGAATTATTAGACGCATTATGATGTAGCGTATTGTTGCTTAGGTGTGCATACTGTATCATGCGGTTGTTGAGGTTTGCAGCCCTGGTCTCTGTGTGACACTGTAAAATGCCAGGATTTGTTTAAAGTGAACAAGAAGCAGGCCCGTCAGACCTGCTATAGGATGACGCTATTCCAGCAAATGTAAACAAAACGGCGCATATTTACCACAATGTGAGCCCACAGCAGCAGCAACTCTGTGTGTGTGATATGCCTGATTATACCTTGCGCACACAACACCTGAACAGCAAGAGCTATAAACAAGATCATGAAGGCAAATGGAGGTCAAATATTGGTAACATTTTTGGAAGAGCATGTTAACAGTTCTCTGAGGTTCATTTCACTGCACATGGATGGTCCCTCTCCCCCCCAGTCTTTGTTCAGAGAGAATGTGAGTGAGGATGGTCACACTGTGTCTGACAGGAGTCACGCGCTGTGACTTTGCTTGGGGATTCAGTGGGGATACCACGCGCTGGCGGACACCAACTCTGTTATCAATGCACTAAATAGCGCCATCTTGTGTTTGAGTTTCACAAAATGAAATCACAAACATTTAAGTTTTTCTGTTGTTTTATTTATTTTTTTTAAAGGCACACATAAAATTAGTTTTAAAAATTTCTTGATTTAGGACAACCGGCATGTTTGTTTGCAAGAGCTATAGTGTTCGTGTCATTCAAGACAAAATGTCAGCATCTCGGTCACATTCCAGAAACAAACATTTAACGCTCTCTGCCCGGACGGCGTCCGACTCTCACAGCGAGACTCTGTCCAGGAATTCTCGAGTGCCGTGGTGTTCGGGCACAACGCACAGCCTGCTGGGTAATATCCTGAGTGGGTGGAGTTTGCAGGCGGTGCAGAAGTAGGGGAACACCCTGGGGCTGACGATGTCGGTGAAGGTGAAGAGGGGTGTCCTCTCACGCGGGTCGTGGAAGGACACCTTCCCGCGGTCCATGTCCAGCTGGATTCGCACCACCTGCGGCTCTCGGCTCATGTTGAGCGACGTCCAGGGCGCCGTGCACGCCTTGTACTCCCCGTTCCGCAGCCGGATGGTCCAGAAGCCCTCGGCCGGCGTCAGCACGTGCTTCCCCTTCCTGTTGATGGAGTCCCTGGCTACGCCGATGACCCAGTAGGTGTTTCCCGCCACCTCCACCTCCCAGCTGTGCCGCCCCGAGGTGAGGCCCTCGGAGCCCAGCATCTCGGCGCTGATGTCGAAGCGCTCGGGGTTGTCCGGCAGGAGAAACCTCTCGTTGTGGCACTGCACGGCCGTCAGGTCCTCCGACATCATGAAGCAGCTGGCCGCAGTGTTGGGGTCCAGAACAACAGGCGCTGGAAGGACAGGATGAGACAGGGAGACAGCTAGCGAGCGCCCGGTTCCCCTCTGCTGTGGAGCAAATCACCGACAGCAGGGGCTCTGTTTCTCCTGCCGTATGTGTGTGTGACCGCGCTGGAATAATGCAAGACTGTTAGTATTAGTTTGTTTTCTCAAAAAATATGGCACAACTTAAGCAGTCCTGGAGGTTCTTAAAAAACAGTTTAAAGGGTTATGAAATGAAAAACAGCCATTTGTAATGCTAGAGCTCTTGAAAATGTAAGATATGGTGACTTCTACAGCTGCTATGTAGATGCAGTATAGGGAGTCAGTGGAGCCATGGGTATCAGAGCGTCCTGCCCTCCGGGGGTATCAGAGCGTCCCGTCCCTGGGGGTATCAGAGAGTCCCGCCCTCCGGGGGTATCGGAGCGTCCCGCCCTCCGGGGGTATCAGAGCATACTGACCTCTGAAGGGTTGGAGCTCTGCAGCCTGCAGGGTTTCATTCACTCCACTAAAGGCCTGTATGTCACACTTACTGATGATCCAGCTGAAGAGTGCTGTCATTTCTACACAGGTTTGCGTGTTAAATTAACTTTCATAAGTTTATCTACATTATGGAGTTTTGAAAACAGAATTAGGAGGTATCAGAGATCAAATGTGCCATCTGGATATCTGAAGATAAACTGAGAACACTGTAGAATATAACAATTTTGAATAATACTTATACTATAATGATCATCAAGTTCGGTCAATTTAACAGTTTTCCACATGACAGAAAACACATTTATGAAATGTAAATATATATTTTTGAACAGCTGATTTATTATTTAGGGTTATTATAACATTTGTAATTTGAATAAAAAATTGAAACCTTGTGACAGTATGTTGTTAACCGTTTTATAAAAATGATTATAAAACACATATTTTAATATACATTTATGTCCCATCAGGGACTCCGTTGCTTTGAGGCCAATAATGGGTCACCTGATGCATTTGTTAGCACAGAGATTTCATATTGTGTTTACAGTTTTTCCTCCTCACCAGGTGATCTGGGTTTTCAGCAAAAAGGATTTCAACAATGATGGACTATTATTCTTGCATCCATTATTTTTTTTGTAAATACAGCTAGCTGGGATATGCTGTTCATGCTCTTGACTCGCTGGACCAGGTAAAATGCCTGGATCATAGATGACAGCGAGGTGTCTGATGCCAGAGGACAGAGGTCTCAGTGGGAGTGCCAGCGTTCTGAAGCCTCTGCATGTGACCCCCCCCATGTGACCCCCCCACCAAGATCCCCCGCGAGGGAAAACAAGGGGAGATTTTGCCAAATAAAGCAGATTCCACATAAGAGGATATTCCCTATACCTGCTAAAAACAGGTGCCTTTCATTTTCGCTGGCCCAGCCCCTGAGGGACTGTGTTTTTCTGTGTTTTTGTCCGGGTGCTGGGCTTCACGCTCAGCCGAATGTGAACAGACAGAACAGCACAGGTAATCCCAGCAAACCTGCACATCAGCAGGAAATGGAGAGTCTGATGTTGGGTGTCCAAATTGCAGTCCCTGGAGGAGATCAAGTCACAAGCACAGAGGCCAAACACACACACACATGGTCTCAGCCTGCTGAACTGCCTCTTGATACTCACTGTACTGAATAATTCCCAGCATCTTCTCCCAGACTCTGTACTTCAGGTTGCCCAGGTGTTTGGCCACGTCTATCAGCGCTCCTGAAACCATCTCTGGATCCCGTAGTGCACACCAGGTTCTGCAACGACATTCAGGAGTCAGTGCTGCTGTGGGTTTGGGTTCAGGAGTCAGTGCTACTGTGGGTTTGGGTTCAGGAGTCAGTGCCACTGTGGGTTTGGGTTCAGGAGTTAGTGCTGCTGTGGGTATGTGTTTGTTATAACAGAGAAGAAAGGGACATACCTCTTAATAGTGGCTCTGTAGTTCTGGAAGACAAAAAAGGAGAGATTATTCTCACATGTGAAGGAAGAGTAGTGTGTGTATGTGCTCTGGGAAAAGCTGTCCTGAGCTCCTGTCTGTAAAGTAAGTCCAGGCTCCCAGAATTACATTACATTATTGGCATTTTAGCAGAAGCTCTTATCCAGACGACTTACATAAGTAACAATTTTTTTACGTTACCCATTTATACAGCTGGATATTTTACTGAGACAAGTACTTAAGTACTTTGCCCAAGGGTACAACAGCAGTGCCCCAGCAGGGAATCAAACCCGCAACCTTTCAGTCACAGGTTCTGCTCCTCCCCACTATGCTACACTGCAATTACCTGCAGGAACATAACGTCTTCAGATCTCATCTCCTGCTTCACAGCTCGGATTGTGTCTGAAATAGACGATATCTCTCCATTCATCTCCTCAATCTTCTCCTTTATCATCTGACTCTTCTGCTCCTCTTCCTCCCTCAGTGCAGCGATCCTTGCCTCCTCTTCCTCCCGCAGGAAGTGGTGCAGTTTCTCAAACTCCTCCTGTATCTGCCTCTCTGTGTGTTGGGCCTGGCTCTGTCATGGAAACACATACCTCCTGATAAAATTCAGCTTTCTTTCACAGGCAGTTCAGTGTGTGGTATGAAAGTACCTTAATGTGCTGGGCTGTTTGATCACAGCTGAGTCTGGCTTTGGCGAAGAGTGTCAGCTTCTCCTGCAGGGGCTCCAGAGCATTCCTCAGTTCCGCCTGCAAGGGAATGACACAAACCTCACTTCCTGTGCTGTAGTCAATCGCCTTCCTTTGTGCCACCCAAGCTAAAGGGTACAACGGAGACAAGGCTTTGGGCAACCCGTTGGCATGACAACACTGAGCATCTTGTACCGAAAATACTGAGCTTCCCAATTTAACGGAAAAGATTTAACAGAAAAAAAGATCCTGGGTGTGTTTGAGGCGGCGGGGGTGGCGCTGTGACCCCCTGGGGCAGGGAGGGCAGGTGGGGATGCTGTTGGCGGGATAGGAATAGAGGGCGAGGCGCATTTGAGAAACTTCCTGGGAGTCTGGTTTCAGCCATCTGATGGATCCTTCCAGAGTTTAATACTATTATTAGAACGATAGTAAACCTCGCCAAGAAACCCCGAAATAACCCGTGTGTCCGTGCTGTACCCCAGAAACGAGCAGGACTGTGCATTAACGACACAGCTTCTCTTCTCTTCCTGACCAATGAGAGACGGACGCTCTGTGACTCCGCCGGCTCACTCATGTTGTCAAACAAGCGAGCAGCAGCAGCACTGACGTGCGTGGGGGGGGGGGTCTTTTCCTTTTCTCTGACGAGCGAAGCGAGGGGGGCGGCGGATGTGAGCAGCAGAGTTGGGGGCGCTGCGCTGTGCTGCGCTGGGCTGGCTTACCTTGCAGTCCTGCGCAGCCTCCTCCAGGGCGTAGAGCCGGTGTCCGGCGTGGGCCGGGCCAGAGCGGCAGGCGGCACAGACGGGCTGCAGCTCCTCCAGGCAGAAGAGGGAGAGGCTGTGTCCGTGCTGGCGGCAGGCGGTGGGGTCTCTCTGCGCCCGCTCCTGGCGCAGCGCCTCGCAGGCCCTGAGCAGCAGCCCGCTCACCGGCAGCTGCTCCAGCGAGCAGCGGCGGCCGCACAGCGGGCAGTCCCGGGCCCCCCCCCAGCGCGTCTCCAGGCAGGCCTTGCAGAAGCGGTGTCCGCAGCCCAGCACCACCGGCTGCGCCAGGATCAGGCCGCAGGCCGGGCAGGTCAGCTCGTCCTCCGGGACCCTGTCTCTGGACGCCATGGCTTCCTGCGCTCCCCGAGGGACTGGCGCTTCTCAGCCCGCTGCACCCAACGGGTCAGATAGGGTTACCCAGGCCCCGCCCCTGCGGCGTCAGCACGGCCTGTTTCCCTCCAAAGTGACGCACATGCGCTATATATACATATAAACACACCACACACCCTGCGGGGGGGGCAGGCCCACGGGGCCAGGCTCAGCCGTGTCCCACAGGGACCTCACTCTGTCTGTCTTCCAGGGAAATGCGCTCACTTTCACAGCAGGTTCCCAAGATACGGACCAACAGGAAGAGCGAGAGTGAGTGTCCACTCTTCCAAAGAAGAGCAAAGAAGAAGAAGAGTTCTTCAGCTGCTTTTTCTCCTGTTTTTTGCCAGGTTGAGACTCAACATTTCTACCGTGAGACCAGTTTTCAGTCTGGCTTCTTTGTTAAAGATCATGCGCAGAATGAACGTTAATGAATGATTTAAATGAGTTACTGATGACGTCAGGAAGAAACAGCAGCAATTAAAACCACCCACCGTCCTGCCTCTGGGTGTCCGCTGCTGGAGGCATCCCAAGAGTTTTGTGGCAGGTGGTGAAAACCATGAAGAAATGCCCTCCTGGGCTCCCAGGGGCGGGGTCGGGGGCGGGATCAGGGGCGGGGTCGGGGGCGGGGTCGGGGGCTGGGGGGTCTGTCCTCCCAGCCAACACTCAAGAACAAAACAGGAATAAGAAATCAAGTGTGTGAGAGTAAACAGCCAGCAAGTCTCTGGGGAACACCTGGGGGAACACCTTAGACTTAGGGATTTGATCTCCCAAAGAGAGCCACTGCTTTTCCTAACAAACCATGACATTTAGCCAGATGGAGTTTAGCTCTGGAGTGCAGACTAATTACAGCTGACAAGAGGAGTCCTGGATTCATACCAGCGGGATGACTAACAGAGGGTAAAATGGCCTTTTTTCCTCCTGTTTAATTCAGAAGTGTCAATTATGGAGTGAAATGTATTTAAACAAACGGTATTCTTACGCAGTAGTTTATTAAATAAAATAAAGAACACCTTTCTTTGACTATTTGTGTGAGAGCACAAGGTACAATGTAGACCGCAGTGGCACAGCACAGGTCATATGCATAATAATATTTAATAATAATACCGTGACTCCTAATAATCTTTTTATCATCTGCCTTATTTAGAGGTGTGTAGTGCATAGTGGCATAACGCCACGATCACGGATGCTATCCCAGTGTGCATTGTATTGTACCTCACTTGTAAGCTGCTTTGGATGAAAGCGTCTGCCAAATGAATGAATGTAAATGCACATGCAATGCATTGGGCTTTCCTGTGTGAGGACTCGCCGGCATCCTGTTTTTCACTGGCAGGGAAAACCTTCCGTTTGCGCTGCCCTGACGCCGGGCAGCCGGGCAGTGCGCTGACCACACGGCGCCTCTTAGCCAGAGGGTTCACGCCTTACATGCTACAGCGATGAGGGCCAGACGGGAGACTGAAATTCGCTGTTAAATTACTAGTGTTTTTTCACACAGAGCATATGGTTCAGTGTCCCGCTGGGTGACAGAGAGCCTGAAACCTGCAGATAGAGTTCTGTGTCAGAGCTGATCAGGGACTGAGGCAGCCGGTCCGTCACCACCTTCACCTGCACCTTTAATGCTGTAGTGTTTGTGGCCAGACACAGTTACATTTGGTGCTGTGTTTGCAGTAACTATTTACGTACAGCAGGGAGGGGGTGCGCTGCCACTAGGCAGACACAGAGGTCGCTGTTTGCCTTTCCCTTGCAGACTGAAGAAGCCCCACAGGGTGGCGCTAAAGTCACATTACAGCACACAGCCACCAGATATCACCCATGGATCTACTGCTAAATCTACTGATTCATTTATGCAGTGTCCTAACCTGTCCTGTGCTGATCTATGTTGTCCTATGCTGCCCTAACCTGCCCTGTGTTGTTCTAAGTTGTTATATGCTGTCCGATCCTGTCCTAAGCTGTCCTATGCTCTGCTAACCTGTCCCAACCTGCCCCATGCTGATCTAACCCATCCTATCCTGTCCTAAGATGTGTGTGGAGGTTCTCAGCGGCTGAGACCAGACAGGACTCCAGAGAGCTTAGAGAGGATCAGCCCGGTGCCTGGCTCACCTTGCAGTCCTGCAGGGCCTCGCTGATGGGGTACACTCTGTGCCCCCTGTGGGCGGCGGCCCCCTGGCAGGCGGCGCAGACGGGGTGCAGGTCCTCCAGGCAGAAGAGGGTGAGTGTGTGTCCGTGCTGAGCGCAGGTTTCCGTGGCGACGGGGGGCTGCAGCGGGCAGACGGGGCAGTCCCGAGAGGCCTTCTGCTGCCAGTGCCGCAGCAGGCAGGCTCCGCAGAAGCTGCAGGTGCAGCGCAGGCAGGACAGCACCACGGGCTCGCCGAAAATCTCCCCGCACGCGCCGCAGCGGGGCTCCTCCTCCAGCTCGCAGCCCGACGCCGCCCCGGCCCCGTCCCCCGCGTCCGAAACGGGCCCGGCCCGCACGCCGCCCCGCCGCTCTCCAGCCTCCATGCCGTCTAAGACTCAGCCAGAGTCACGCGTCTATAATGGGCCACCGATCGGGTTACAGAGTCCCACAGCCCCGGCCGGTGCCAGCTCCGCCCCCGTTACGGCCGTGAGGGCTGAGCTCCCAGCGGGGCCGGGGCCAAGCCTGGGTCTCTCAACCCTCCCACCGCCTCTGACGGCACAGGGCCCTCGGCTCTGGGATGGCACTCACTAAATAAAAATTGTTATTAAGTCCAGGTCTATCCAAGCCAGATAGACATTCTTTTGTAATTTATGATGATTTAAATTATGTACATTTCCGACCGTCTTCAGTTACTCATGTTTGACAAACTGCCTGCTCTTGCCATCACTGCAAATGAAGTGTCATTATTCCATTACACTCATTTAGCAGACACTCTCATCCAGAGTGACTTACGCAGGTTACAATTTTCACGTGTTATCCCTTTATACAGCTGGATATTCACTGAGGCAATCCTGGATTAAGTACCTTGCCCAAGAGTACAGCCGGAGTGCCCCAGCAGGGAATCAAACCAGCAACCTCTCGGTCATGAGCTCTACTCCTTACCGCTGTGCTACACTGCCGCTGTTATCAGTCTCCACTGATCCTGAGTCAGTTCTGTGCACCAGAGGAATGCCCTCTGTCCCTCTCACTCAGACACGTCTCTCGCTCTCCACTGATCCTGAGTCAGTTCTGTGCACCAGAGGAATGGCCTCTGTCCCTCTCACTCAGACACGTCTCTCGCTCTCCACTGATCCTGAGTCAGTTCTGTGCACCAGAGGAATGCCCTCTGTCCCTCTCACTCAGACACGTCTCTCCCTCTCCACTGATCCTGAGTCAGTTCTGTGCACCAGAGGAATGCCCTCTGTCCCTCTCACTCAGACACGCTGCCGCAGTGCTGTTACAGCAAGAGCAGGGCCCCAGGACAGCATGGATGCACATTGACAGCATTAATGATACACAGAGTGATCCTCAGGTGTCAGAGAGACGCTGGACAGCTATATTTCATTTTGATCGCAGTATATTATCCCGTTATTTATGAGTGTAAGTTTGAAAAAATAAGAAAGGCAGCATGGCTGCAACACGAGTTCCCCTGTGTGAGCCTTACTGTTTGGCCTTCCTCTCGACCTTGGCCTTCTCAGGTTCACGGACACGCCTGCTTCCCTTTTACAGGACTCCAGGAATGCCCAGGAGTCCCCCTAGTGGCGATGCAGCATCATTACATTCATAACATTACAGCTGCACCTGCTTGCAACAGTCACAACACAGACAGACAAACATGGAATTACGCACATGGAGAAAGTACTGACACACTCACAACAATCACCCACACTTCCTACACTCACAATCACAACAATCACACTTTCTACACTCACAGACAATCCTCACAGAGGCATTGCCATTTCTGACACAAGAGGAGACATTACTGATGCACAGAGGTACACAGAAACATGAATGAGAGGCAATGAGACTGCTAACGTAAAGACGCACGCAGACAGACAGACACTGGTCACCTGCAGGGAGATGCCACTGACACACAGAGACGCAGTGAAGCACGCTGGCCCAGAGCGTGACCCGGGGCGGCTGTGTGACCTCACCTTGCAGTCCTGCAGGGCCTCGCTGATGGGGTACACTCTGTGCCCCCTGTGGGCGGCGGCCCCCTGGCAGGCGGCGCAGACGGGGTGCAGGTCCTCCAGGCAGAAGAGGGTGAGTGTGTGTCCGTGCTGAGCGCAGGTTTCCGCGGCGACGGGGGGCTGCGGCGGGCAGACGGGGCAGTCCCGAGAGGCCTTCTGCTGCCAGTGCCGCAGCAGGCAGGCTCCGCAGAAGCTGCAGGTGCAGCGCAGGCAGGACAGCACCACGGGCTCGCCGAAAATCTCCCCGCACGCGCCGCAGCGGGGCTCCTCCTCCAGCTCGCAGCCCGACGCCGCCCCCGCCCCGTCCCCCACGTCCGAAACGGGCCCGGCCCGCACGCCGCCCCGCCGCTCTCCGGCCTCCATGCCGGCTGGCTGCTGCTGCCGTGTGCACATAGCAGGCCGGCAGGAACTGTGTGTGCTGGATGCACTGACATGCATGTGCTACACAGCAGATCGGGTTACAGCAGTCTCCACCCTGTGCACCCTCCTGTCTCAGTTTGGGCTGCACTTCAGCCAGCGCTAAATCTAGAACAAAGATGGTCGCAGCTCAATGGAGAGACTACTCTCCAGGCTGGTTCCTGTCTCTTCCTGCCATTATGTTTTGTGCAAGTGGGAAATGTCTTTCCTGCCTGCAATAACACAACATATCTTGCCCCATTCTCCCTGTGGAGATTTGAAATACATAACATTTAATGTGAAATTACTTATGTTTTTTTATTAAAAGAACACAGAGGGTATTGAATTTTTACCACATAACATATGCTCATTGCATAAGACTTTGCAGAATCACAGGGTCTAGTATTATCACATTTTCTACATTTTTAATTGTTCTAAACATTTTTGCCATGCTTTCAATCTAAATCATGTATATTGTTGTCAGAGGTGTATTTTTTAAAATAAATTTTCCTTTAGTGCCAAGCCAACATTATTGACAGTAATCATTTCACCATACTTTTTTCCTCAAGTTATTCACAATACAGGAACACAGAGAGTGAGGAAGGACATTTCCTTTAATGGTTCTGCTACATAAACAACATCTGGAGAGGCGTTTACGGAAACAAGTGCACAAGAGATCAAACTTACAGAGCAGTTTTCATGTGTCCCCCCCACCCCTCCCAGATTCTGACAGGTAAGTAAACACGTGAACAGTCCTGTGGCCAGGTGTGAATAATCCCATGGTGCATCTCGGTCTGGATGGGGGTTTAGCAGGTGACTATCCCACAATTCCCTGCTCTCAGCCCTGTGTCTTGTGTTCCTAAGCAGGGGCAGGGCTCCAGAAACTTAAATATTAATTTCTTAACATCTTCATTTTAGAAGAGTGCAGGTTCTTTTGCAGTGACATTTATGCTGATTATTTATGCAGTGTAAGGGGCAAGGCAGCAATGACAACACCTGGCTTCCATTTCCATCCCTCATTTAGCGCAGAGATTCAGGCAGGGGTCCTCGCTCATGGGACCAACAGCTGCGTTGCATGTTGGAATCAAAGTTTGTAGTTCCTACCTTACATGCATCACAGGCAACACACTGAGCATCTCCACCACTAAATCACAATTTACTGCTGCAAAACACACCCTGGGAAACATACTATGCACACAGGATACAGTACAAAACCGCTGAAGTTGTGGTAATAATAAAAATTATAATTAAGGTGTAGACGGCAAATGACTTGTTTATTTGCATTAGACATGACCCTGTTTTCTAAACTGCAATTTTCCCCTTGTGGTCCACCATCCCACGAAAGCTCTCTCAGCAAAACCTCAATGACACCTGCTCTAAGGTAAACACCTGTGCTGCATGGTGGAGTTTCTGAGAAAAACATTTCCCGCATTCAGTACAGCTGTGTGGGTTCTCTCCTGTATGAGTGTGCTGGTGTTGATCAAGGTTACTTTTACGAGTAAACCTTTTTCCACACTCAGTGCAGCTGTATGGTTTGAGTGCCGTGTGTGTACGCTGGTGAAAATTAAGACTGCTTTTCTGAGAAGAACTCTTCCCACACTCTGCACAGCCATATGGTTTCTCTCCTGTGTGAACAGCCTGGTGAATTTTAAGGTTATAAGAGGAAAAGAAAAACTTGTCACAATGCGTACAACTGAACAGACTCTTTCTAAATGTTTTCTCTTCAGTGCGAACACTTTGATGATGTGTAAGTTTAATTGTCTGTGAAAAACTCTTCCCACATTCAGTGCAACTGTAAGGCTTCTCTCCTGTGTGAATGTGCTGGTGTATGATAAGGTCATTTTTCCAAGCATAGCTCTTCCCACGCAATGTGCGCCTAAACGGCTTCTCTCCTGAATGAATACGTTGGTGTATTTTACACTGTCTGAAATAGCAGAGACTCTTTCCACAATGCGTGAACTGAACTGTTTTTTCCCAGGTCCAGCTCTCCTGTGAGCCTTTGTGTTCTTTGCAGTGATAAGATTCTTACCACCAAGCAAATCTCCATGAGCATCTTCAGACTCTGTGTCTGCCATGCTCCGTGAAGATGTAGGCTGTGTGTAACGTTCCTGTAAGCCTTCTGAGCTCAAGGCCTGTCCATCACACACCTGCTGGCTGCGCTCCTGCACGACAGGAGGTCTCTCCCCATCAACAGCAGATTCTAAAACTCCACAAAGCTGGCAAAATATGAACAAACATGTATGAAATAAGTATAACGTGGATGAGATGGAATGAATGACAAAAAATAGGAGAAACAATCTATTTAAGGCTTGTTTACCCACTAAACGTTCAGTTTATTCTTTCCTGTGCTCATTTTTTTCCTTATAAAATTGCTGTGTTTCTGTTCAAGTAAAAAGTAGATACAAAATTATAAAAATATATATTTATGAAAGCTCGTTATGGCATGTCTAGATGTTCATGTACAGACATTATTTGCTCAAAGTTCTTTAGTTTGTTTTGTAAGGATCATCAAAGGTACCAAATTATGAAAGTAATTTATAACAGTGTGATTTCTTTTCCCCATGCCATTAAATAGTATGTGTGCTTTTGACTATACTTTATAATATGTATCAAACCTATCAAATGACTGATTTTAAATGCAGTTCCCCTCAATATCACAATAAATCATTCTGTCATTTACCTAAAGGTGTGATCAGCAGCAGGACTGATACACTTTTCCAAAAAATTCACCGCTCTTCTCTTACCGTCTGATTTCCACAGCTCTGTGCGTATCACTGTCCCCCAGGTCCTCTTCAAACATCTCCTCTTTGACAAGAAACAAACGCACCTGGTCCCCCTCCGACTCCGCTGGCTGTAACAGAGGAGTGAGGTAATTACTCATCTTAGAGGCACTGTAAAGTAGTGAAGGCCAGGCAGGTGCACGGGACAGGGGAAGGCCCCGCGGTTCCAGCGACGGCAGAGAGTGCTGCTCTCCGGGAGCTGATCTCCGCCCCGCTCACCGACTGCAGCGCACGTCCTCCTCTTTCACACCTGCGCCTTCTCCATATCGCCACAGACCAGCGCTCCACTCCTCCCTGAAAACACTCTCTGTGTGGGACGAATGCTCTGCCTCTGAAATAAGAAGACGAACAATCATAAGGGAAATGTTCACCACCAGGGTGCGAAATACGGGGAGACCCCTTCATTGACACTTGAGACCCCCTGAAAGCCTCAACAGCAAAATTTTGGGAGGTCTCTTGAAAAATCTTTAAAAAATGTTTAAGATGGGCATCATGCCGACCTCTTACTAATTACCATGGTGATGTGAACCGCGGGGAGCGCGCTCTCAGATCAGTTCATAATGCATTTATGACACACCCAGGGTTCCTCACGATGACCTTTTAATAGGACCCTGAACATGAGCAGCTCAAAGATGTAGCGGATCATCTCTCCGCAGATCAAAACATTTATTCTGCAAATCCTCCTTCAGTTTAGGGTGACAGGCCATAGAAGGACTCCTGCTAAGACTTAACATTACAATATCAACACCAGACCACGTCAGTCTGGATCAATATTGATGTGTCCCGAGATCTTTACCAGTCATCTGCATCTCTGTAAAGTCATTACATGCAGTGGAGATACACTGTAAAAAACCATGTTTAAACTCCAGGAAATAAAAAGGAGTTAAAGTCATGAGAAGGAAGGACATGAAAAGTGAACTAAATGGTTCCTTCATTGAGCCAACTCAGCAATATAAAACAGAAAACACGTTTTGACGGTTTGACGATTTGACAGCTTATGTGGGAGTGGTACAATCCACTGTGAGCAGTGATACGTTGTGTACACAGTAGCAATGTGTTTAAACAGCCAGCGAAAAAATTAAAATATCTCAGGTGGGTAGGTGGGGGGTTGCCGAGTGGCGCAGCCGGTAAAAGCACTCGCCCTGAGCGCAAACCGAGCGCCACGCTCCAGGCTCGAACCCGACCGCATCACTAGCCGACAATAACCGTGAGCTCACAGGCGGAACACATTGGCTCCCTCACCGGGGATAGAGGTGGGCACGCACGTCGACAGGAGCCTCGGTCCCACAAGCAACAGCGACCCCCGCTGGTCGATCAGGCGCCCGTCATCTACGTGCCAAAGCTGCATACTCCAACTCACCTCTGTGCTAGCTTAGCTTGTGGACCGTGGGAAGCACTAGTAGTATTTTAAATACACTTACATTTTCGCATATGGCATCAAAACATTTAAAATAATTCTCCTTCATGGCGACAGAGAATCCTTTACAGGAAGGGGCAAAGACTGTGTTTCAGACTGTTGGTTAATGTGTCATTATTATCACATCGATCACCCTAAATGCAATGCCTGTTCATAAACGCTCTATGCCATTTACCACATATGTGATATTGATATAGATATATGCAGATATATTATAAAATATTACATGTCTTTCTATTTATCTCTCATATCTTGGTTACATAGGGCAGTGTTGCCATTGCCATTAATTTCACATGGGTAAAAGTAAGGTATGGGAAAGTCTTTAGACTTGCATTGACAAAGGCAGTGTAGAGCTGAGGGTGTTTAGTTATCTGCACTGGTCTCATGGGCCATGCAACACGTACAGGTAAGGTTACCTGGTTTCCCACTTAATCTGAGGCTCGTTGCAGACCTAACAGGGATGTGCTCCTCCGTCCAGGCCCACAGAAAGATCCGGGGAAGAAGTGGACATCATTTTAGCCCGGCTGAAAGAAGTGAAGGCCTTCGAGAGGTTCCACCCCAGCCTCCTCCAGCAGATCTGCCTGTGCGGGTTCCACGAATGCCTGTAGAAAGGGATCACCCATAGGTCATCTTCCATTTCCAAACAGTGCACTCTTTCTTTTAAAATCACACAAACTGTGACCTCCCTTAGGGGAGAGCAGGGTGCGAAATACAGGGGGTCACACTCCTGCTTCTCAGTTGAATAAGTTACAAAGTCCCTATCGCTTCACAGCATACTGCATATCAAAATAAACAGCATAAAAAGCGTTGTTGAGTAATCCAGTTTTGAAATCGCACAACATTTCTGCATTGTCTCCAACATAGGGCTGACATTACATCCCACTTTGTATGAAAAATAAACACAGAATAATGTATTCGCTTTTCATTGCAATGATTCAAAAGTTGTGGTCAAAAGATGTGCCCAGTAAACTTTATTATGAATAATCGTCATACACAGATCCATAAGTTTTGTGTTTGTCTGACGTTACCCAAGTTGCCAGATCCTCTATGTAACACACACAATCCACACACTACATACAATTATTTATTTACTTATCTATTTACTATCCACAACCCCCTCGACGAAAAAACCTCCCGTATTAAGAAACCTAAATGTTGGCAGGTATGGGTAGGGGGAACCCCCCATTGACACCGGGTATTTCGCACACTGAGTTAGACCTAATAGTAATAATAATAACAATAGTGATAATTATTAAAATGAGTAGCCTACTAACACCAGACATAATAAAAAACAATAGTGATCATTATTACAACTAGCCTACTACTTTCAATGATCAATTTAGGCATAATATTAATAATAGTATAGTGCAAACTCCTTGCAAAAATTTGATTTTGAGAACTTGTTTGGTGTACTTTGAGTTAATACTTTTGAGAATCTGAGATATTGTTTAAGACGTGTGTCAGAGACTGAGAAAAACCACAGTACATCCCTTTACATCTGTGCTTGAGTGAATACATACAAATAAGGATCCAAGTGCATATACCACTACATCATCACAGACCATCTGGCCAGGTCTGTACTGTGCCTGTGTGTGTGTTTGTTTGTTTGTGTGTGTGCCTGTGTGTGTGTGTGTGTTTGTTTGTTTGTGTGTGTGTGCGTGTGTGTGTATGTGTGTGTGTGTGTGTGTGTGTGTGTGTGTGTGTGTGTGTGTGTGTGTGTGTGTGTGTGTGTGTTTCTGGCTGCAGATGCGAGACAGTGTGTGTGTGGATTGGATCTGCCTGAGAGAGTCCTGCATGCTTACAGCACAGGAAATGCATGGATGGATAGTTTTTATTTAAAGCTGAAGTGAAAAATAATGTTCCATCTGTGCAGCATCTGAACAGCAGCAGGGTGAGAATAACACACAGGAAATGCAGGCCAGCCGTGTTCACCAGCCTCTGCAGCTGCACTCACCAATCTTACATAACTACACTGAGCTGCGCCCGGGACAGGCAGACAAAACACAAGGAAACTCCGGGTACTGCACGGACCCCCTGCTGGACTCCCCGCCGCCACACGCCAGCCAGCGCCGAGGCCCAGCGGGACTAACTCTACAGGCTGGGCAGGTATTTTATGTATAAGACTCATGCTTGGGTCTGGTAAGGTGTTATTATCAGGAATTGTGCATTTACATGAAATTATGAATTAATATAGAAATGATCAAATCAAAACAGAATCCAGTTTAGCCTAATTTAGCAAAATTGATCTGAGCAAAATGTGAGAAATTGCTTCATATCATGCCTTACCTTTTTCCTCTTCGGATGGTGGGTTTAAAATAATGTAAAACAAACATCTCAATTCATATTTTTAATGACAGGAAATCAATTGAAATCAGAAATCAATTGGGTGTTTGCTGAATTCAAAGTTATGGGGTGGAGCTATGACAGGATACGGGCAGGGTTAACAGAAAAAGCGGTCGTGGTGTGAAACTTTCAAACATCAACTCAGATCTGTGACCTGCACCTCCTTCCCCTCTCTGGACACATCTGTGAGACTTTTAGACCAAATCCAACTAAACGCAGGTGAGACCATTTCAACTGAGATATTCAGCACTGATCCTGTCGTGTTGGTCTTCTGCAGTGAGGCTGGGGAACTGTTTGCACATATTGTGTTATCTTATGCCGGAGTGATGGAATTACTTTCATAACTAGATGGCTTTCATTTTTATACATATGTCCAGTGTCTTCAAGACGAGACTGAAAGCCAGTTGTACAATCAAGGAGCAAGAAAGTATTTGTAATACATCTTTTATCAAATAAATATGAAAACTAGTGTTTTGTTATGCTGTTTAACTTTCTTGGCACCTTCTAGTTGCCCTTCCATCTTGTAGTGGTGAAATTTCAAACTCCTCTAAACGAGACAGATCTCCATACTGTTCAGTACAAATCTCCCCTGGGGCACCAAAGGTGCTAGGGCTATCTTTGTTCAGAGGGCATTATGCTTTGAATTCAAATCTGTTGAAAGAAACTGATATTTTCTTTATACCTCAGTGATCTGAATGCAGAAGTAGTTTTTATGATCCATTGATAGTTGAAACTGTTTGCTTCATTGAACAGCGTTTCCTTCATGATGACTTGGTGGTTTTGGCTGCAGTGAAGCAGTGGTGCTTTATAACATTTTCATTATCAGTATTTTCAGTTTGTTTTTGTTTCATGCGGTCACTGCAATCACAAATACAATTCTGTGACATTATTGTCGTTTAGAAGATTAAGCAATTTACACAGCTTACATTTTGCATTTTATCCATTTATACAGTTGGATATTTACCGAAGCAGTTTTGGTTTAAGTACCTTGCCCAAGGGTACAACAGCTGTCTGTCCCATCTTTTTCATGGCTCTCTACTGCACAGTCAGAAATGGAGGAGACACCTGTCTTACCTAACTGTGGAGCCCTTATGTGTGTGCTTGTGTGCGTACAAGTGTGTGTGCGTGTGTGTGTATGTGTGTGCGTGTGTGTGTGTGCTGTGTGTGTGTGAGTGCGAGTGTGTGTGCATGTGCGTGTGCATGTGTATGTGTGTGTGTGTGTGTGTGTGTGTGTGTGTGTGTGTGGTTGTGTGTGGTTGAGTGTGTGTGTGTGCTGTGTGTGTGAGTGCCTGTGTGTGTGCATGTGTGTGTGTGTGTGTGTGTGTGTGTGTGTGTGGTGGTGTGTGTGGTTGAGTGTGTGTGTGTGGTTGTGTGTGGTTGAGTGTGTGTGTGTGTGTGTGTGTGTGCAATACTCACAGCTATTCTGGCATGCTTAACAGTGCTCTGATTTAGTTCGCTGGCCTGCTAAGTGGCTTTCTCTGTTCATCATCAAATATTAATGACACAGAGAATCAAATTTAAATAAAAAACATCTTAACCGGGTCTTCTGAAAAACAATCAGAGTATTGCATTTTGCTGTACATCACTGCAACTCTGTATCCTAAAGACAGTTATAATAATGTAATAATTCAACATTCCATAAACCCTGTGTGCATGAAATTTTAATCTATCAAAATAGCTAGCTGTCAGTCAAGGAAAGCAAGTTAGATGGTAAGGTCGGGAATGGTTTCCTAAAATGGGTAACTTTTTAGTCCACAAGGAATGAAAATGGGTGATGGGGAAAAGAGAGGAGCAAGGTGAGCAGACAGGATCCTCTACCACAAGTGGCTCTCAGACAAAGTTTTTAAAAATCACGTCTCAAAATATTGCACATGCTTATATGTAATCTGAAAGAAGCACGGATTTTAGTGTCTTTCTGATCATTCAGCACAATCTGACCAGCAAACCCAGGACTGGGGGGGTCCTGTGTAAACATGCTAACAGTCTGGGGAAAAATGGGCCACAGGGGGGAAAACCAGGGATAATTTTCATTCACAGGCAGCATTGTGCATGGTGGTCAGGAGCCGGTTTCAGGTTCGACCCCCCCCCGCTGAGAAGTCTCAGTAAATGTCCAGCTGTATAAATGGATAACTTGTTAAAATTGCAACCTGTGTAAACGCAGTGGATAAGAGCGTTTACTAAATGACAATAATGTAGTGTAAAGCTGATACTCCTTGCAGGGAGGTGAGACCTGAGAGTTTTTGAAGGGGAGTAAATTTGTGTTCACATGTAAGTACGTGTGTTTGTGTATTGGGTGCATTGCAGATGAGTGTATGTTCACGTGTGTGTGTGCGATACTGAGTGACTGTGTGTGAATGTGTGTGACACAGATGAAAAGGAGGCGTAGCCCAGGGAGACACATTCATTAATTTAGCCTCTCTGTATCTAAGAAAGAGGAGCCAGACAGCCAGTGACCATGACAACCTGTGGGAAACTGAACAAATTGTTTCTCACCATGTTCAACACGCTGATGATTGTGAGTATTTGACATCCCATCATGCAATGGGCCGAGTGCGACTCAGAGGAGGGGGGTGTGGCTGCCGTGGCTGTGGCTTGCGGTTGGTGACCCCTCTCCGACCCCTCGGTGTCATGCGCTGACCCTGTACCCCTCACCCTGGCCAGATGGTGGGGTTCGTGAAGCTGAGTGTGGGTGCAGCTGCTCATTCTGACAGCAGACTCCACCTGCTGGGAGAAACCAAAGTCTCCTTTCAGGGGGTCCCTGTGAGCGTCGGTGAGTCCTTCCCTCTTTACCCCCACAACAGACCACAACAGAAATAATTTTTTGAGCTTTATTGTGTTCTCCTTGATAATTTTTCCTGGATATTTTCTTGATGATGTTCCTGAATGGAATGTTTCAACAATCATCAAATGAAGAAAATCAATCAATCAATGATCCATTCAGTCAGTATCTCTGTCTACAGAGTCCTTAACCCCCTTCCTCCGTCCTCTCTCTCTGTCTTTTTCCCTCTGTCCTCCCTATTTCTTCTCTCTCTCTCTCTCCCTCTCCCTCCTGCTCTCTCCTTCTCTATCTCTCTCTCCCTCTCCCTCTCCTTCCCTCTCTCCCTCTCTCTCCCTCTCTCTCCCTCTCTCTCTCACTCTCCCTCCCTCTCTATCCCTCTCTTTATCTCTCTCCCTCTCTCTTTCCCTCTCCCTCTCTCTCTCTCTCTCTCTCTCTCTTCTCGCTCCCTCTCCCTCTCTCTCACTCTCTCCCCCGTTTAGAGAGGCAGGAAGTATGCAGCATTACCGTAGTGTTGTGGGAAGTAACCCCCCCCTCCCTCTGCCGCAGGTGAGATAGTGCTGATGGTTTCAGGTGCAGTGATACTGGTCACTGCAGTGCTGGGATTCTACGGAGCTTTTAAAGAGAACAGAGCAGTTCTCATAGCGGTAAGGAGGTCGCTCTGTTTCAGCACCAATGACTGTGTTATTTTATCAACAGCCGCTCTGATGTATGTAATTACCTGTGTGTATTGTTGAATGCATGTGTAGCAGAGCTGAAATCAGCAGCTTGTGTGAGTTCTGCGTAAGGTAGCAGAGCGCTTTCATCAGTGATGTCACTCCCTGATACTTGGTCAGCCAGTGTTGCCAATGGCATTAGGGGAAAATTGCCTTTAGCTCCACTGGTAACAACGTCGGCCACTAGAATTTAGCTCAGAACAGGGGCTCTGCTCTCACTGGTGGAAGCACCGGCCTCTTTCATGCTGGGTACACTGTGTGCTGTTTTGCTGTAAATGCATACAGTGCTCATGACCCTTTGCCCTGCCCCCAGTGCTCAGCGGTTCTGGGTCCTCTGTCCGCAGTGGACTTCGTGTCTGTGATTCTGGCGTCGATACACAATCAGCAGGTGAGACACCTATTTTGACGCCTTTCTTTCAACACGCCCCACCTTGTAACCCTGAGTGAATTCATCAGTTGTACGCTTTTTACATTGTCTCTCATCTCTTTATTGAGCTACATTTTTAGCAGTGCATTTGAGAGTATTTTTGAGTGTTGGATGTTGTGTGGTTTTTCAGATAGAATGGAATTTGATTGGCTTTGTCTTGTTCGCCTGCCCTGGGTTTCTCATGGTAAGGCACAGTCTCGCGGTGTTAAAACACACCGTCCAGTGTTCTGCACTGTACTCTCCAACAACAATGCTCTGCACACTGTCCAACACACACCCACCCACACACACACACACACACACACACACACACAGACACACACACGCACACACCCACACACACAGACACACACAGACACACAGACACACACACACACACACACACACACACAGACACACACACACACACACACAGACACACAGACACACAGACACGCACACACCCACACACACACACACACACACACACACACACACACACACACCCACAGAGACACACACGCACACACCCACACACACACACACACACACACACACACACACACAGACACACAGACACACACACGCACACACCCACACACACACACACACACACACACACACACACACAGACACACACACACACACACACACACACACAGACACACCCACACACACACACACACACACACACACACAGACACACAGACACACCAACGCACACACCCACACACACACACCCACACACACACACACACACACACACACACACACACACACACACACACACACACACACACAGACACACAGACACACACACGCACACACCCACACACACACACACACACACAGACACACAGACACACACACACACACAGACACACACACGCACACACCCACACACCCACACACACACACACACACACACACACAGACACACAGACACACCAACGCACACACCCACACACACACACACACACACACACACACACACACACACACACACACACAGACACACACACACACACACACACACACACAGACACACAGACACACACACGCACACACCCACACACACACACACACACACACACACAGACACACACACACACACACAGACACACACACGCACACACCCACACACCCACACACACACACACACACACACACAGATGCACACAGACATGCGTCCAGTCATGCCTCCTCAGAGTGTGAGCTTGTTGTGATGTGGCATGATGTGACGAGATGAAGGAGGTTGAGGATGAAAGCTTGGGACATTTCATTTTGTCATGAAAAATATGAAACATTTGGAGCAAAAGATAAGCAATTTGATTATTTTATCACCTGTGGTGTCTGGTCGTCCACTGATGCCCCTCTTCTCTCCTCACGCCTCCCTCCCAGGTGTGTTGCCTGGTGTGCAGCGTTGTTCTTGCTCAGCTGATTAAGAGGGCTCGTTGGGAGGCTACTGTCCGATTCTCTGCCTGAAACTCTGCCACAGCCACACCCACCATCTTCCTGCTCCAATCAGAGCCTCACATCGAACAGGAAACGTTAAACTTCAAATCGCAGCTTAGAAATCAATGCTACTTTTACTCACCTACAGCAAAGACCATTTTTATTCCTATCTTACTCAGATGACGTAGGAAGGATACCAATGACTGATTTTTAAAAAAATAAAATCTGCTGTTTATCCTCGTCTTTAATGTTACTGTTCTCCGGCATCTGCATCTACTGTTCATCTTCTGACCATCTTCTATCACCTCACTGTCTACATATATATATATATGTGTGTGTGTGTGTGTGTGTGTGTGTGTATAAAATATTTTCAAACCATTCAAAGACGCTATAGCATTTCCTGATTTGCATGTTATTACAGTGATGCATAAGTGTACATCACCTCAGTATTACTGATCCTGTCATGTTGGTCTTCTGCAGTGAGGCTGGGGAACTGTTTGCACATATTGTTCTATTTTATGCCGGAGTGATGGAATTACTTTCATAACTAGATGACTTTCATTTTTATATATATGTCCAGTGTCTTCAAGACAAGACTGAAAGCCAGTTGTACAATCAAGGAGCAAGAAAGTATTTGTAATACATCTCTTATCAAATAAATATGAAAACTAGAGTTTTGTTACGCCGTTTAATTTTCTTGGCACCTCCTAGTTGCCCTTCCATCTTGTAGTGGTGAAGTTTCAAACTCCCCTAAACAAGACAGACCTTCATACTATTCAGTACAAATCTCCCCTGGGGCACCAAACATGCTAGACTATCTGTCCTAAGAGCATTATGCTTCGAATTCAGTAGTGTCATGGTCTTTAAAATGGCTCATTTCAATCCAGAGGCAATTTTAGTGCAAAATATTGGTAGTTTAAACTGACTTTGGGATTTTGGTTGAATCCATGTGATGAAGCAATTAACAATTGCTAGCAATTAACACATTTCAATTTCCAGTATTTTCGAAGTGAATTAGTTTTTTAATGTGTACATTGCAAGCCTGGGGGTGCCCCTACCGGAACGGTGCTGTCTTCTAATAGATTTATTAAATAGCGAAGATACTAGTTTTCTATAATAACTATGTAAGGCACTAGTTTTTTTTTACACATTTTTATCGCTTCAAATCTGGTTTAAATCGCTTTTAATTAGTCGAAAACATATCAGGCGACGGTCACTTTTTAATCCAGGACATGCCAGTCAATGAGGTAGTTCTGCAAACTGTAGACGCGTCAGAGAGCAAAACGACTAGTTTCGTTTAGTTCATGGTCTTCGCTTCTGCTTATAGCGGTGTCAAAAGACGCGACAGCCATTTCACGCACAGAGACATATGTCGGGCGACAATGGGCAAGGACAGAGAGAAGTTTCTAGCCGGAGAGACTACAACTCCCATAGTACAGCACCACGGGATCGGCGGTCAGAGTGGCCGTATGAGGAAGCTGCAGCTGCTGTCTGCGGTCGCCTTTTCGCTGCTACGGTATGTAGTTAGCTGACACGCTAAAATAAAGTATAATTGCTAGGAACAGGGGTATAGAATGGGTTTTCTGTCTGCCTGTAAAGATGTCGAGTAGTTCATTTGCAACATTTCCTCTACCAGTTCGCCCTGGCCATTACTTTGTACGGTAAATGCAATGTTAGCTAGCTAATCTTGCCAGGTAATCAGATAGCTGCCGTAGCATGCCTTCATTACAGACACTGGGCTGCAGGGGCTAGAGTATGTTCAAATCAAGATAGCTCGTTAATCTAGTGTTCATTGGGAAGTAGCCTCGATACCTAGCTTCATACAACAGACAGTGATGTAGCATAAGTGCAAGAGTATTTCAAAACATGTTAAAACAGGCAGGGATCACACGTAGAACTATAGCTGTCACGCTTGCCAGGAGTCAGTAATAAAATCAATGACGCTACTTATTTGGTGCTTTGGTCCATTAATGATGTTGTTACAATAACTGTAGCCAACACGGCACAACTGAAATCCTCATTGCTGACATTTAGCCATCTAGACTTGAGACCAAAAGTGAACTTTTATATATTGACAAAGTCTGTGTAGTTACGATTAACTGCAGTGTGAAAAGCCCTTGCTATTTAGTGGAAAATAGATTCAATGGATCTAGCGAACGCTGATGCCTCTGCCGCAGGGTTTCTCCCGCTGCTCACCCCCTTCCTCTTTCCCTCCCCTCCGCCTCAGTCCCCTTCCCTGTCAGTCTCCGTGCCGTCATCTCTGCTGCAGTCATGCCCGATCGGAGAGTTCTGGTCTTTCCGTCCGCCGCAGAGCTGGGTCCGGCGCTGGCGCGCCTGGTGGCCGCCCGGGCAGAGCGGGCCTGCGCGTCGGACAGGGGCCGGTTCTGTCTGGGCTTGTCCGGCGGCAGTCTGGTGTCCATGCTGAGCAAGGAGATGCCCGCCGTGCCGGGTCTGGACTGCAGCCGCTGGGTCGTGGGGTTCTGCGATGAGCGGGTGGTTCCGTTCGATGACCCCGAGAGCACATACGGACTGTACAAGGTAACGGTCGCGCTGCGCTACGGCCGGTGCGCAAATTCAGGATCCAACCAAAAATCGAGAGAGCTGGAAAATGTTATTTAACTCTACCTCGAGCGAAGTGTTTCACTTCACTTAAATAAGTATCTGTCTGTTTAAATATATAAGTAAAAATATATGCTGTGTGTGTGTGTGTTTCTCGCAGGGTTAGACAAGTAGAGGCCTTCAGATATGGTCATTGTGTGGGCCACATTTCACACTGCCCTCCCAGGTTTGCTTTAAAGAGCCCTGTCTGTCCCATCTTTTCCATGGCTCTCTACTGCACAGTCAGAAATGGAGGAGACACCTGTCTCTTACCTAACTGTGGAGCCCATATGGGCACGGAACAAGCAGTGCGTGTGTGCGTGCACACTGGTGGTGTAGTTAAGAGCAGCAGTTATATGTATGTAATAATTATATATTATATTTTTTTGCTTCAGGATCAGCTGCTATCCAAGATCAATGTCCCTGACAGTGGAGTCCTGGCCATCAACCCCTCCTTACCTGTAGGAGAGTGTGCAGAGGACTACGCACGCAAACTGAGTGAGGTACACACAGGCGCGCACACACACACACACACATGTACCAGTACACACAGTCACGCACACGCATATACACACACACATGTACCAGTACAGACAGTCACGCACACGCATACACACACACACACACAGGTCTATAAACATAAACACACACATACTCATGCCCATGTTCACACATGCACACACATATACGCGCAGACGCGTACACACACTCACGAAAACAAGACATTTACATGTTTCATGCATTGCAATGGGGGAACTCACTTTGTTTTCCTCAGCTAGGTGTGTGTGTGTGAGTGATTAAGTGTGTGTGTGTGTGTGTGTGTGTGAGTGTGTGAGTGATTAAGTGTGTGTGTGTGTGTGTGTGTGTGTGTGTGTGTGTGAGTGATTAAGTGTGTGTGTGTGTGTGTGTGTGTGTGAGTGATTAAGTATGTGTGTGTGTGATTAAGTGTATGTCTGTGTGAGTGATTAAGTGAGTGTGTGAGTGATTAAGTGTGTGTGTGTTGGCTGGATAGGCCTTCCCTGGTGAGGAGATCCCTGTGTTTGACCTGCTGCTGCTGGGGATGGGTCCTGATGGCCACACCTGCTCCCTCTTCCCAGACCACCCCCTGCTGGAGGTAAGAGTGAACTGCATCCTTCTGAAAATGGAATAAAGCTGCAGCTGAGATGGCAGCTCTTTCACACCAGATCTCAGCCAGTGCAGCGGTCATGTTAACACAAGACATTGCAAACAGCCATTTTCTAAATTTTTAATGTAATGGTGAAACATCTTGATTGAAAATGGAGATTGTTCTCCTGGCAGGGAGGAAGTCTGTGCTCTCTGCAGTTTCCTGTGGGGATCCTCTCAGTCATTTGCTGTTTTCACTGCATGAAAGCCGTTTGAGGTCGTTCTCTTTGGGCCTAAAAATCTGCAGCCTTGCACCGATTCCAAAAGCAGGGGGTCACCTACCACTGATGAGTCCTTTCAGCGGCTGGTGTTTCACAGCTGGAGACCACTGGGTGGCGCTGTGTGTATCTGTTTCACGCTGAGGATGTGCGGTGCTGTGGACAGGCATATCGTCTGGGCGCTCTTTTCCTTGACCTCTGCCCTTTTTGGGGGGGGTTGCTTGTTATTCCTGCCAGGAGACCCAGAAGACGGTGGCCCCCATCAGCGACTCCCCCAAGCCTCCCCCTCAGAGGGTCACCCTGACACTGCCTGTGGTCAACGCTGCCCGCTGTGTCGCCTTCGTGTCAACAGGGGGCAGTAAAGCCTCTGTGCTGAAGGTGGGTGCTCTCTCCTTCAGGTCTCACAGCCGTTCTGTTCACCATTCACCTGCCATTGGCTCAGACCTCAGGTCTCCTGTCCAGATTCTGGTTTATAGGAAGTGTTAGGGCAGTGGGGGGCGGGTTTGTGGTTTATTGCCGGGAGATTGCACGGAGGGGACAGGTGCTCAGAGTCTTAAATGTCTCAGTGCACATCCACCCACATGAGGGGGTAGAAAGTTGTGTGCAAGCAGTGCTGGTGGCCTTAAACAGAGGAATGAGCTGAGTTTGTGAATAATGTACAGTCCTCTGATAATGAGAGAATTCTTGCCTTTGGGTCTTAACGGCACAGATATCTCATTTAAATCAGCTTTTGGATGGATGTGATGCACATGCTGCCCGCAGCACTGTGGGCCTGTACGTGTGGGCAGGTCACAGCGTTGTGTGTTTCCCTTTAATATACCAAGCTCAGCAGGGTTTATTAAGGACCAACGCTCTCTGAAGACCTCGGTCACAAGACCTGTCAGCGGCTCGTTTTCCTGCTGCCCGGGTCCCTGATTCTGCTGTTCTGTTCCTCTCAGCGAGTCCTGGAGGGGGGAGGAGGCCCGGTTCTGCCTGCAGGGCGGGTCTCCCCCAGTGGAGGGGAGCTGCTCTGGCTGCTGGATGAGCCCGCCGCCGCCTCCCTCACCCTGCAGGTGGAGAGACCAGTCCCTGGCGCACAGCTCTGAGACCACCACCAGGGGGAGCCAGAGAGCTCAGCATCGGCAGAAAGAGAGTTATACGGCACTTAGCATATACAGCCCTGAGAGTAAAATGTGAACTTGGAAATTTGTGTGTTTCTCACAATCAAGATAAAATCCTTGAGAGTTGGGACCTAATTTAGTGTTGCACTGTGCACCCAGACCTACTGGACCTCATGTCCAGCAGACTTACAGACTGTTTACATTCCATTCATTTGGAATTTTCTTTAGGAAAGGTTCCAGAATGAGAATCTACTGTTTGTAATGCATTCCATTTTTTTCTTTTTCCTTTTTTGTCTGCCATAGGACAGTAGTGTAGCACTGAACGGGGATCATAAGAATACTAGAAGTATGAATAGTAGAGAACTGAAAAAGTAATGATTTAAAAATATGCTATTATTCTTTTCCTCTGGAGAGGCTGTTGTGTGGTTCACCTGTAGCGCTGTGTGGTTGATGGTTTGCACAGTGAGGGACGTGTAACTTTACCAATGGGAAGTTAAACCCCAGATGCATCATGGGAACCTGACAGTGAGCAGCTCTGACCTTCTGGATCAGTGTCCCATCTGTGCTTTCTCAATAAACACAGAAATTCAGTTACAAACGTGAAATTTGATGAACAGAGCATGAGACGTAACTTTTGTGCCTTGGTGTGAATGTGCTTGACTGGTTCTAACCGATCCATGAAGCTTTGTTTTATAAACCAAAGGAGGGCAGTAAAGTGAAGTGAAAATTTTCAGGTGAGCCTTGGTCAGTTCTTTTATTGAAACAAAAACACAGTCAGTGTCCAAAATGACCAAGTCACTCACACGTAAGTACTTATTCCTACATGTCAATACTAAAACTCACCACTAGATGTCTATTTAAAAGTGTTAGTAACAAAATGGAGCCAAGTTACAGTAAACATGTTGGGCAACAGTGCTTTCCACAAACTGAACAAGTACTATTCCACAGCAAACCTATCCAATGTTTCCTAAAAGCTGCCAGATAAGTTGTTCCTGTTTTTTCATAGCAAGTCAAAGTAATTGACCATGTTGTCAACCATATTTGCCAGCCAGCTAGTTAGCGAACTCATTCCCTTTTGAAGTTTATTAGCTTGGTAGCAAGCTCAGCTTTTACGCTAAGATTGTAAAGGTAAGACAAAGAAGAGGATGATGAGAAAGAAAGCATTGTTTGGGTTTTTCCCTTTATTGTGAAACCATGTGAGATAATGTACAAATTCTGCATCTTTATATGAAGTTAGATGGCACAATAGTTAATGTTTGTAATGAGTCAGACACTACATTACGTTATTGTCATTTAGCAGATGCTTTTATCCACGGCGACTTATGTAGGTGACAGTTTTTACATATTATCCATTTATACAGCTGGATATTTACTGAGGCAGTTGTGGGTTAAGTACCTTTGCCCAAGTGTACAGCAGCAGTGCCCCAGCTGGGAATCGAACCAGCAACCTTTCAGTTATGAGCCCTGCTCCTTACCACTGTGCTGTACTGCTGCTCATACCCAAGGCTCATTGTGGTTATTTCTGTAGGAAAAGCTAAAGACAGCCCCGGTCTCACTGCTGTGTAGGTGCCGCCCCGCTACCCCACGACCTGCTGCGCTGCATACCCGCCATGCCTGTCTCACTCTCTGGCAGTACAACTATCAGACAAATGCGCTTCAGCAATCCTTACTGGGTTTGGCCTGCACTTGTGGCTTTGTACCACTTGGGGTCACCAGTGAGGCAATTTTACAAAAAAGAAGGAAGCAGTTGGCTGCAGGAATATGGTCTGATTTGGGGCAATTTTGGCTCATGTGCCAGGGAATGATGTTAAAGTCTGTTCTCCAGAGAGGGAGAGAGAGAGAGTAGCACACTATGAGCTGCCGTCCGCGTCTGTTTTTCCAGAGAAAATGCATCTTTCTTCTGTGGATGATTCATGTCTGAGCTCTGGAGTGTGGAGGCCAGAGCTCAGCGGTGAGTCAGAGGGGATGGGAGCTGGTCACTGAGGGGCTGGATCAGCAGAGATTACACTGATACTAACTTCACACTGACGTGGGGAACTGAAAAGCCAGTGAGGCATTTTGGCCTTTTCCCTACAAATGCATCAATTAAAAAACATGCATTGAGTTAAAATAGCAAGATGGACTTATTCGTGAGCAGAAGTGGCAGCAGTTTTGTCTCTCCTTCCTAAACCTTCCTACGGTCTCTTCACTGGCGTATTCATGGGTCTTTCATTTGGCAGGATCTTCCAAACAGCAGGAGTCAGATGGCGAGGTGGGGCACGGACCCAGGTCGGGGGCGGTGTTGTGGTTGCACCTGGAATTTTCTGGTGAAACTCATGCATGGATGTCACTCAGAACAACCTCAGCAGTCCCTGTGCGAATCTTAAATTTAAACCCAGAATGTCCTCTCCCTGGAATTACCTAATTACATGTAACTGTTCGACTCCACCCGGATAAAGTGGAATCAGTCTTGTGTGAGCAGGGGAACATACTGAGTATTTTACTGTAAATTTGGGTGTATAAATCTCTCATTTTCTCCATAGGCTCGCAGGCGCTCTGCTCCTATGCTCTGTATTCTGTTGTGAACTCAAGCCCACGCTCCTTGTAGATCTGCTTTAATCTGCGGTAGGATGAACGCCGGCCCCGGTCCCGCATGTCCTCCCACTGTGTATTGACTGCAGCAAAACAAAGAGCTGGGACGTGTCCAGGAATGTGGACTCCGTCAACAGGCCGTAAATCTCGGGTTGGTGTTGTGTCTGAACATCGCAGACTGAGAACAGAAATCTGGGCCGGGATTCATCCCACACACGCGTTTTTCGACTGAAGGTATAATGGTCTTGTGTGTACATCAAAAAACACACACACACACACAGAGAAGGATGCGTTTTGCTAATTGACTTTAGTCTTACTCATTAACTGCAAGCAAATGAATGCGCGTGTCGGAGCATTGGAGAGTGCGGCGTAGACATCTCCAGACTGTCTTCCAGTAAAATACTCGCGCACGTACAAGGATCCCGCTGTGCCGACCTTACGTCCAGCGTTCATTATCCAGTGTAAGAAACAGTCTAACAAAGGAGGTCTGTGTGTTTAGTGACATTCAGATTCCACAGAATGTCTGCGTTCTGAACAGTTGACAAACTATAATTCGCACTAAATCGGCGCATTTTTGGCATCATTCGCCACGCCCACTGAAGATTCGGACATCCCAATTCAACAAGATCCATCTGCCCGTAAAGAGTGTGGAAGCCCGTTCAAGTACACAATCTCTGTCCGCATGTGCCAACATCTATAACTTATATTTTCTGGCCATT